>BSBK01000667.1:1545000-1927500 GCA_027943335.1 Chamaecyparis obtusa
CAAATAATTCAGACAAGACAAAAAGGCAACCAATCGCCAAGAATATTCTTCTTGCACTTCTTGCATCACGCCCCTTGATAAAGATCTGATTTGGAATCAATGACTATAAGGAAAAAATGGTTAGAAGTGACACTTTTTGATTCAAAATGATGTTATGCTGGTAAAATTGTTAGCCAAACTAACTGCTCATTACTTTTCTAATCTTCAACATACATCCTAGCCCCAGCATCATACTCCTTGTCTGTGGGCCAGTCAAAATTCTTTACCTCATCAGACTTTTTCCTATAAGGTGTATACTTGACTGCACACTAATTTAATTCTCAAAATTATCAAAGAATATACATGTGCTGATGATCTTGTCCATACTTCCCTGCAAGTTCCTTGCTTCTAGATCATCACAAATCTCATTAACCTTGGACTCCATATTATCCTTTGCTTCATCCTTCCATTCATGTAGATATTTTACTCTTCCATCTCGATCCATGATGCTAGGTAGGAGAGTCTATTTCATTCCATTGAAATTGTTCATCAATTCTCTCATCCTACCTTCTATATGCTCATGAAGCATCTGAAAATCTCACAATGTCTTAACAAAAAGGAAAGTGGGATGAATCTTGAGGGGTCTTTCCTTATGGTGCTTGGAACCCAGATTTATAAACCTCAAAATCTCAACCCTCTGTATTTACTTATCATACAATGGTTTAGCAACCTCCTTGTCTCTATCAAAATTGTAGACAACTTCAAACAAAATTGATTAGCAAGAATGAATACTCACCAATTTATCTTCAAATTTCTCATTTAAGTGGTACAGAACAATGTGAACTATTTCCTTTCTCTAAGCAACAAATATTTTCTCTCTTTCAACAAGTTTATCCTCTAATTCTCTTATTTTCTCTTTTACTTTCCCCTTAGAGGCATCAATTGGACACTCAATTTCTTCAATAATTGGTGGAACAATGGAAGATGGAGAAGTGACATTTTCTATTTCCATTGGTGTGTTAGAATAACTGAGAGGGGGGGAGGGGGGGGGGAATCAGTTATCCATAGTCCCAATCACAAAATGTATATCCAAAAACAATTTACTAATACTTCTGTAGCTTGGTAACATAAAGTAGTATTCTGTCTGTGCTTTTACTGATTACTAGTTAATAACATATAGTGATTACCGATCAAATCAAATATGCAACATGTAAATTATGACAATAAACAATCATCACAGTCTACACATAACACAAGAGATTTAATGTGGAAACCCTGTAAAGGGAAAAACCATCTAGGATCGGCAACCCAAAAATTGTTCACTCTTCTGAAGTGAGGTCGGTGAAGACCCAACCCTATTAAAGGTTACAAACACATTGTGAGGTGTGACCTTCTTAGAGGATTTTAGACCAACCGTTATCATCCAACCAACATTCACTATGGGGTTGACAGGATAAAAAATGTACAATCTATGAATGACATTACAAGACTTTCTAGTCCACTCTGTTAAGAGATTTATCTATTTACAATGGTTAAAATGTAACAACAGTTGATCTAATTAAAACATAACTTCAATTACAGATTATCAGATCTATATTAAGCTCATTCAAATCCTCTGATCAATATATCAATTTTGTTTCAGTCAATATTTAGTAACTTACTGTCGCTCGGTTATAGCTTTCTGATGCTCGGTAATCTCTACAGTTTGGTTCTCCTTAACCAGTCTGATCAGGCATGCATGAAGCTTGTTCAAATGATATCTCTATAGTCTCTTTCTTTTGGCATGAGTTTCATAATGAAAACCTAGTCTCTTAAATAGACAAGTAAACCATTTTAATTCCATCCATGAGATTTTGCCGCTTAATCTCCTTTGTTAATTTTGTCTCTTTAACCTTCCTTGGCTGATGTGTCAATAACATGCTTTATTTCAATCCATTAGATCTTCTTCAAATTTTGTTAGCCGTCGATCTTCATAACAAACATTATCTCCATCCTCATAATCATAAAACTTTACAACTCATCAACTTCCATCAGCTAAACTAGTCATTTATTTCTTTTCTTCTGCTCGGTTAACAAAGAAATGTGTCGGTGAACACAAGCTCAGTTTATATTGTGCTCGGTATACACTACACTGCGTTGGTGTATATTGAAATGCTTCTTTAACCGACCACACTACTTTGTGCATTTTGCTCTATCCTTCATTATAGATGAATGCAACATAATCAAGTCAATAACATAAGGTCATAGACTCATTCATAAGTTATCCAATGTATTCCTGATCCTTATTTGTCATCTCCATCTTCCTCATGTAGATATATCTGTTCTTCATCTCTTTTCTTCTTCTTTCTATAAATGTTTGGGTATAGTAACTTACAAGATAAGTATTGTCAAAACTAGTTGACATCAATGACAACATATTATTAATTTAATCATCTTACATATCTAATCAGCAACTTGTATGCACCCTAAAATGGTCGCCTAGACTTTGGGCCCCCATTCAACAATTTATCAAATCCCTGAATCAATATTTTCAAAAATCAGCATTTTATCAATTATATCAATTTCCTTGATCAAATCCTATTTTATCATTTTTGATTATTTGCCTTGGGCTAACCATTTTATCCTAAAATCTTTATTTATTAAAAGGAATATTTCCTCCCCTTTTATTAAATAAAAAGCCCCCACTTTTCCTCTTATCCTAAGTTGCACAAATAAAGCATTATTCTTATTTTATAAAAAGGAGAAAAACACTTTTTGTCTCATATGGACACAAAAGTCAACTCTTATTTTCTCATTGGAGGATATTTGTGCACATGGATTGCTCCTCTTTCAAGCTCCACCTTTGATTAAATATTTTTCCTCTTAATCTCCATGGTCCATCCCTTTTCCTTTCCTATAAAAGAAGAGCTCTCTTCCTCATTTTCATATGCATTTTTGAATACTAATGTTATGCTGCAGGTTTTCTAGGTCACTTTGGAGCTTTTGAAGATTTGGAGCATTCTTGGCTTACATTTTACATGCTTTCATAGTTTATCTCTTGCATTCTAGTTCCATTATCATGGCATTCATAGTATAGATTTCCTTTATGCTTTAAATTACTTCATCTAGTCTAATTAGGAAGGATTTGTAACACTTGCATCTTTCCTTTCATAGTTTAGTTTGTACTTTCATTTCCATAGCTTAGCTTGCACCTCTCATTTTTAGCTTGCATATTCATCTTAATCTAGTTTTCATTTGCATTTCATAGTGATTCTTGGTGATATTGGCATTCTTGCCCTTGTCTTTATTTGAATCTCTCATTGTGTGGTTGACTAACAAGGTCATAAGCTTAATAGCTCTAGTTGAGAGCAAATTTTAAATAATCTTGCAACTCCATACATAGAGAGCTCTAGGTCACTTTCTAAGGTATCCCATTCATGGATCCCCTTGGATATAATGACTTAGAGAAGTGCACCATTTGTGAGTGTGTACATTTTTGGTGCCCACCATAGGGTAGAGCATTATTGTTTTGTCCTTTATTTTTTGCATTTTCGTCAAATTTTCATCAATTTTTAGCTTCATTTTCAGCTCTTTGGTTTTTCAGTCTCAAATTATCGTGTGATAGTTTGCCAGTATCGCGTGATAGTTTCTGTATGGTGGTGCAATACTTTACCAATTAAAGTATCACACTATTTGAGACATTCTATCACACTGTTTGGAATATTCTATCACCTGTAGGTACAGTAAAGTATCACCCATAAATATATTATCGCCCTAGTATACTGTAAAGTATCACACGATGTTTTTGGTGATTGTATTGTCACCTGTACCTAGTAGTGAGTTGTTTCTTAGTTCTTTCTTGCTGAGTTTTGATCTAGTTAGCTTGCTAGTTTAGTTTGCTATGGTTAGATAGATTTAATTTGCAGATTTCATTTGGATTTTGATTTTGCTAACCTTGTGGGGCTAACAAGTTGTGCTTGTAGGTGCTCTCATTGCTTGATTATTTTCTTAAAAGAATACATGTCAAAGCTTCAAATGCACAAGGGTGACTAATGGTTTTTGTAGGGATACCCAAAGCATAAAAACCAATCAAGTGTTTATTATTTATTTCATTTCAAGTGTGGCAATTACTAGTTGTTTCATTTCATAGGAACATAATATCTTATTATAGGAATTCTTGGGTGGTAGGAGAAGTATGCTCTTCACCCTTGTGGTGAACCAAAAAATCTTGACCCATCTTTGTATTTTGAAAGCAAGATGGTAATTGGACATTTTCTTGGTGTGTTTGGGAGAAAACTTTGAGATGGGGGAGTATGCTCTTCACCCTTGTGGTGAAACAAAAACCTTGAACCTCATAAGTTGATCCACTCTTTGTTTAGATCTTTAGAATCCTTTAGTGGGCCTGCTCTTGAGCAATCAAGAGGAACAACCCAAGTGGGGACAAGCCTTTTGCCGACTATTCCAACCCACTATAAACTCAAGGCTATCAAGGACACAAAACTTTGGTAGACATAGTACTTGTCTTTTCTTGATGTGAGTACTTGTGGGATTGTGACCATGAGGAAAATGTTGAGCAAGAATTCTTAAGGTACTTTTGTGGCCACTAGGTCCATTACTTGCCGCAAGGTAAGGAGTCCCTTTGGGGAGCAAGAGGGGTATTACGAACGGAAGCCCTTATTAAGAACCATAGATAGAGGCCACCCTATTTTTTCGCTTAGCTTCTTGGTGTAAAGATTGATCCAAGTGGAATTACTTGGATCACCCCAAGATTACTCACCATCTGTGTTCCTTTGGTTGTGTCATTGACACTTCCACAACAAAGCCAATATCTATTGTGGGTAACCACTTTGTGTGAGGCAATGGGACATCAAGTGTGGGCCAAGTTGTTAAGTATTTAGCCATTGTCTTTTTAGGCTAGAAAGTGCTTGAACTGTTCTCATTGTGATATACCCATGTAAATGTTCTTGAATAGAAAACATCACGGTAGTTTTCATAGGATTTTTCAATTTTGATATCACAATTGCTTGTCTTGGCAAGGTTGATTTTGCCCTTGTTTCAAGTGTTTGAAGACATGTTTGATCACCTACTGTTTGCAAACCTATCAATTTACTACTATCACTGTGATTGAGAATGAAAAAAACCAACCCTCAAATTGAAATTTGGATCAAATTGCCCTTAAAACTGAGATTTTTAGCACTCACTAGTCAAGAATCGTATGCCACTGGAATAGTATCACTCCCTGTCCTGGAAAATATCGTGCGATAGTTTGCCACTGGAAGACTATCGCACCACTTGCCTAGAAAGTATCACCTGAGCTATTTGGAAATTATCGCCCTGCTTAATGCGAAATATTGCTTGGTCTCAAACTGTCGCCCTGTTAGCCTGGAAACTATCACCCAAAATCTTTTTGCTGTCTACTTAATTTATACAATTTTCAGCGCTCTCTTAGTTGACCAGATTTTAGTAAGTTTCGTACCCTACAACTGAAAGCTTGTTTTTACTTCAGGTTCTTGGTCATAGACATCTTGAGTTAGTAACCTTTGACTTCACCAAAGATTTTGCTTGTCATTAGTAAGTTAGGAATCATCCTTGTTGACAAGATTCACCTTTAGATCTCTTGATTGCACACTTGGAGAGTTTGAGTACTCTTTTATCCAAATCCATCTTCATATAAATTCAATTTCAATATATTTTGGTTAAATCATCCTCCTGATCCATATGTGCTAGGATATTGGAATCCTTTTGTTATCCACCACTGCGGCAATGTTGATTTATACCTTTTGTCAAAATTCCTATTTTCATCATCTCTCTTTTGGACAATTGAATATTTTCAATATCCTAGTTTGATAGTTAGTGATTCATAAGGTTATCTTCTCACTAAGGGTCCTTTCTTTCATGCCGGTTACAACAAGATACCAAGTGGGTCAAGGAAAACAACCTCAAGTAGTTTTTGAACAATTACCATTAGTCCAAACTTTTCAAAAGTGAAAGGGGAAGGAACCCATCTTCGATCAATCTCCTAGGAGTGCTTCAGAAGTTTGGTTTGAGCCTAAGAGCAGCCTTAGTCAGTTGAGTACTTCTTTATCATCCTCTCAATCAAATATGGACATGAGTTACACTTTGACTAGGAGACAAAGAGAAGTAATGGATCAAACTCTTGATGACATTTTCCAAAGACATAGGGGTAACATGTCGTTTGATGATGACAATCAACCTGAATCACCCCCTATTAACTCAAGATATCTAGATTCTCATCAATGAGCTGAAAGACACTATACACAAGCTCACCAAGATGCATGGTCACAACATGAAGACCAAAACAACCAATCTTGTGATGCTCATGTGAATGCAACTAACTTGTTCAATCATTCAAGGCCAAGCTCTCCACTAAAAAAAACCTCAAGGTATACAAGTGAGAGGCTAAGAAGAATTGAGCGAGAAAAACAAGCTTTCTTGAATGAACAAGCTGCAAAAGAAGAAAAATTTAGGCTCCTAGAGGAGGAACAACGAGCCTTGTTGGACATAGAGAGAAGAGCTGCACAAGAAGAACAAGATAGACTCCTAGCTGAACAACTTAATGCCCAATTCAACAATAGGGGTACCAACAGTGGAAACAACTTTCCACCCTCTACTCCCTCAAGAAACCCAAGAAGTAGAAGGCGGTTAAGGACTCATTCAAGATCTCTTAGTCCCATAGGAAGAATAATTTCACAACATAGGAGAAGAACACCTCCTAGGAACTCAAGACAACCCTCCCAAAGAGCTCATCATGGCTCTCAACATGGAGGAAGTAGTTCAAGTTTTGATGATCAAGATTTTATGAGAATGCAACAAGAACCACTATTCCAACAATATGTGGAAAAGTACCTTGATCAAAATATGGATAAGTTCTTAGAGAACTTGATTAATAAAGGTGCGAGGGTTCCTTATAAATTTGATGTGGATAGGAGAATAAAAAAATAGAGCCCCTCACAAGAAGAAGAAATTAAGCAAATCAAGAAAATGATGGAGAAAATGATGGCTCCCAAGAGTTCCTTCAACCTTGACTCTATTTGTCCTAATCCTTTTGATAGGAGTGTAAGCATGAAGGATTTTCCTAGGAAAATTGAATTTCCCCAATATGACAAATATGACGGTAATCGTGATCCACATGATCATGTGCGTCAGTTTTATACCATGAGTTTTGAATTCCACCATGAAGATTCCTATCTGATGAGATTATTCCCAAGGAGTCTAAAAGGTCAAGCTATGGAGTGGTTTACCAACATAACCCCTCCCGTCAAAACTTTTAAAGAACTGGTCCACAGATTTGTGCAACATTTTGCCTACAACTTATCAAGATCAGTCACCATGCTCGATTTGTGTAATTTGAAACAGAATCAAGGGGAATCCTTTGTTACATTTTTACAAAGGTGGAGACGGTTGTGCTCTCGGTATTCTAGGACAATTCCTGAACATGAGAGAATTGATATCATTGTGAGCAATTTAGTACCTGAGATGCGGTATGAGGTTCAGAAGATGGTCTTTGATTCATTCGACACCATGGTCGAAACCGCATGTAGAATAGAGGATGTCTTAAAAGAGAAAGGTATTTTGACTAAACAAAATAATAACAACAATAGTCAAAATAATAACAACTCACATAAGGACAAAGGCAAGAATTCGCGCTGGAATAAAAATAAGCAAGTAGTCAATGACGGAGTTGTGGACTCTTCTCAACCCAAGGATCAAGGTGTCCTTCATTTGTCCAGTGCAGTTCACGCTATGAAGCTTAACACATCCTCTAACTAACAAGAGAATAAACAAAGATATCAAGACAAATCCAAAAAGGAAAAGTAGTAGTTCTCTAAGCTTGGGGACTCTTATGAGGATGTTTTCAAAATGCTTATTGATAACAATCTTGCACAACCACAAGATCCAACAAAATTTTGCATACCAGACATTAAGCCATATTGGTGGAATGAAAAAGCTTACTGCATATTTCATAATGGCATTGGTCATGACATAGAACACTGTTGGAAACTTAAACATCTCATTCAAGATCTTATTGAAAATGGAAAACTTGAGATTGATGGATTGAAAACCAATGCAGATCAAAAAGTGTTTAAGGAACCTTTGCCTAAATATGATAAGGTGGAAACCTCTAAACCTAAAGATGGCAAAGCTGCAATCAACTACACCTATACGTCTGCAGAAAATGTTATCAATATGCTTGAAGTTTTGGATGAAAATGTCAACATGATGTGAAACAAAGATTCTTATAGTCATGTTGTGGACTCTCCTCCTATGTTTGATGAAGAACCCATGGTGGTGCTTAGAGGTCCTCACTTTCAAAGGTCATCCCAAGCTCTTAATGTTGTCACCAGAAGACAAGGTCAAGGTCCCGTGATCATTAGAGGTCCTAATTCCAACCAGTCTAGCAAAGCAAAGCAAGTGACATCGAAGAATGTCACCACAAAGTCAGTTGTCAAACCAAAAATGATCTACAATCTTGTTGATCAGTTACAAAGAACACTAGCTCAAATCTCAATTTTTGAGCTCCTAGAGTTGTCTCCAAGACATATGTGTGTCCTTGAAGATGCTTTGCATACAACTAATGTCCCTAAAAACATAGATATTGATCAATTCCAAAACATGGTAAATCACCTTTCCAACCCACATTACCTCACATTCTTAGAAGAAGATGACAAATCCTGAGCCATCCACATAATCTTGCCCTTCACATTGAAGTCATGATTCACAAGACCCGTGTCAGGCCTGTGTTGATTGATGGGGTGTTGGGCTCAATATTTGCTCCTTGAGTTTGTTGAAAATACTGGGTTACTCAGAGCAAGTTATTGATACTCGCAAGAAAATAACCATCAAAGCCTATGATGAGGCAGAGAGAAGCTCCAAAGGTTTGGTTGTCCTTCCTGTCAGGATTGGCCTAGTTGAAAAGGACATTTTGTTCCAAATTGTTGATGCTGGTCCTTTAGCCTATAATATTCTGCTTGGTAGACCATGGATCCATGACATGCAAGCAGTGCCATCCACCTACCATAAATGTGTCAAGTTCCCATATAATGGAGTAGAAGTTTGTATACCCAGGGATAGCACATTATCTGTTAATGCAATTTCAGTAGGGACCCATGTTCCTCTTAATCGGGAAGCAAAAAATTTTGATGCAACTTTGGCACAATGTTAGAATAAGTTCAAAACCATAGACCTTAGTATGGGTGGTTATCACATTGAATCCTTCACAAAGATTCCACTCTCACCTAGGTCCTATGGTAAACCTTCACAAGAGATGCGTCCCTCATCTTCAGCAATGATTCTGTTTGATACATTTGTAGAGTCTTCAATACCCATTCAGGATGAAAAAGAGGAAGTAACTGTTAGAAACTAGATTTACAAAGAGGAAAAATACAAGCATAATGAAAATTTTTCTCCATCTCCTAAGACTTATGGGAGAGGATATACTTTGGTAAAAAATATGGGTTACCTAGGTCATGGTCCTCTCAGTCATACCTAGATGCTAAGGCTGAACCACTCAATCATGCTCTTTTTGGACGTAGATCTAAGACAACAATTGGCCTAGGTTTTGAAAGTCAGAACAAGAAAGTTACCCCTATCCTAGCTGCTATGGATAGTGATGATGAACACATACTAAATTTGCAAAATCAACAAGATAGGTGTGAAGATTGGGTCCCTTCCACCAATCTTCTTTGGGGAGATTTAGATACTACAGTTGACAATCCAACAGTTTCAGAACAAGAACAAGAACAATTCACTATTGAAGATCATGTTGAGGATCCTATTCAATACACAAATGGCATTCAAGAGGGTGTTACCCTTGGTGACATCAACGCTTCTACGTCAAGGCCTAAAAAATATGGTTGGTGTAAACATCCCAACCGAGATTCAGATACAATCTCACATGAGTATGAGTGGGAGACTCTTTCTGACTATTCTATAGTTGACATGGACATTGCTATTGTCCATACATATAGTTCCCAATCTGAGGTAGCTAATGAGTCTAGTGTAGGATTAGAAGATTGGAATCCACGAGTCACTTTAGTGGACGATGCTTCGCTTAGTAGGATAAGTCCTGATTTGGGTACCTTAGAGGGATACTTGATGGATCCTAACTCTACAATCACCAGAGATGATACCATTCGTATACACAATATTGAACCAGTCATTAACCCACCCCTTGCTAATCCTCACTTAATTGATTGGTCTTTGCGCTATCAAGAGCCTCAGCTTCTAACTTTTCAAAATGACTATGAGATAGCATGCTACCTAAATGCCCTTGAACCTATAGTCTCTTCCACCAATGAACCAACTACAAGTATGACAGAACTAGATATCAAGTACCTTAGTCACAAAATGAAAAGAAAAGAAACAAAAAATAGGAGTTCTGATGGTGAAAACCACTATGTGGTGGTGTCAAAACCTAAAAAAGTAAAAATAAAAGATGTATCCGAGCGTGAAAACCTCCTTGAGGCACTTAAGGATGAGGTACTTGATCATCTTCCAAGCTATTTTTAGGACAGGTCTTCAGTACTTGTTGAGCCTACACAACCAATTAATTTGAATACACCAGAGGCTCCACAAATTGTGCATTTAGCTCAGTCTCTATCAACACAAGAAAAAGAGGCATATACCAAGTTCCTACAAAGAAAGAAAATCAACTTTTCTTGGACTTATTCAGACATGCCAGGATTGGACACTAGTCTCATTATGCATCACTTGTCTATAGCTCTAGGTATCAAACTAGTAAAATAGAAATTGAGGAAGATGCATCCTCACATAGCTCTCCTTGTCAAAGCTCCTTAGTGTAGGATTTATAAGATCCATTGATTATGCTTAATGGATATCCAATATTGTACCAGTTTCAAAACATGACAAGTCCATTCGTGTTTGCACAGACTTTAGAGATCTTAATAAAGCATGCCCAAAGGATGATTTTGCACTTCTAAACATAGACATGATAGTGGACATGACTACGAGCTATGAGATCTATTCTTTGATGGATGGCTTTTCTGGGTATAATCAAATCAAAATAGCTCCTGAAGACCAAGAGAAAACTACATTCACTTGTGCATGGGGAACCTATTGCTGGAATGTCATGCCATTTGGATTAAAAAATGCTGGAGCTACATATCAAAGAGCTATGACTACTATCTTCCATGACATGATGCATAAGAATATGGAAGACTATGTGGATGACACCTTGGAAAAATACAAGAAAAGGGATACACACCTTGCCGATTTGGAAGTAATTCTAGATTGTATGGAATAGTTTCAACTTAGATTAAATCCCAAAAAGTGTGGATTTGGAGTTACCTCTGGAAAAATATTAGGATTTATCATTTCAACTAAAGGAATAGAGGTGGAGCCAGAAAAAGTTCAAGCAATAATGGATATGCCGCCTCCCACAAACATCAGTCAAATGAGGAGTCTTCAAGGATGCCTTCAGTCTATACGGAGGTTTATTTCACAACTAGTTGATAGAGCTCAACCCTTTAATAAGACTTTGCATAAAGGGGTTAAATGTGTCTAGAATGAGGAATGTCAGCAAAGCATGGATCAAATCAAACAGTACTTGGCTAATCCTCCAATCTTAATGCCTCCTATCCTAGGAAAACCACTTATATTATATTTCTCAGCAACAAAATCTTCCCTGGGGGCATTATTGGCTCAACTTGATGATACTAGAAAAGAAAGAGCCATATATTATATCAGCTGTACTCTTGTGTCATATGAGGTCAACTACACTAGTATTGAAAAATCTTGCCTAGCGGTGGTGTTTGCTTCCCAAAAGTTGTGACATTACATGCTAGTGCATAAAATACACCTCATTGCAAAAATTGATCCTCTAAAATATTTGCTTGGTAAGGCTGCTCTCACGGGTAGACTTGCTAAATGGATGATGATTCTTTCAGAATTTGACATAGAATATGTTGAGCGCAAGGCTATAAAAGGACAAGCCATTTCAGACCAATTGGCTAATTTTCCAATCAGAGATAAAGCACCAATTCAAGTTGAATTTCTAGATGAGCACATAATATACATGATTGCAAGAACATGGAAGATGTTCTTTGATGGTTCTTTCATGAAAAATGGTTTAGGCGCAAGAGTGTTGTTTGTTTCACCTCATGGGTACACAATTCCTAAGTCCTACAAACTATTGTTCCCATGCACAAATAACATTGCTAAGTATGAAGCCTTGACAAATGGACTAAAAATGGCTATAGAGTGGGGAATTACAGAGCTACATATTTATGGGGATTCACAATTGATTATCAACCAAGTTAACGAAGAATACCAAACCAAAGATGAAAAACTAGTACCCTATAAGAAAATGGTTGATTCATTGCGACGATACTTCACCTTTGTTACATTTCAACAAATCCCTAGAGTAGAAAATAAAGCAACTGATGCTATGGCTACATTAGCTTCACTTCTTCAGCTAGAACAACATGAGTCTAGATTTGAGTTCCTAGTGGAAAAGCTACGTTACCCTATCTATGACTCCCAAGAAAGCCAAGTTGTTTGTGCCCTTATTGGCCATGAATCATCTTGCTATGGTGCCATTTATTCATATCTCTATGATGGTACTATTCTTGAAACCTTCAATCATTCTGAACAAAGAAACCTAACCCAAAATGCCTCTCACCACACCCTTATCTCCGGTGATCTGTATAGGTGGGCTTTAGATGGGACACTTCTTAGGTGTTTAGAAAAGGATGAGTCCAACCAAGTGTTAGTTGACATTCATGAGGGCATTTGTGGAGGACTAATGGTCTTGCCATGGCCTGATAGTTGCTTAGGGTGGGGTACTATTGGCCTACCATGTAGACAGATGCAGTAGCTTTTGCCAAATCTTGTGAAAAGTGTTAGAAACATGGAAACCTGATACATGCTCTAGGTAGGGAGCTTATTCCTTCTATTTCTCATTGGCCATTTCAGTGTTGGGCCTTTGACCTTGTTGGGCAGATTCATCCCAACTCATTAGGTGGACACAAATTTATTATCACTGCTACTGATTACTTTACCAGATGGGTAGAAGCTGTCCCACTTTCTGTTGCCTTAGGCAAGATAGTTTCTTTGTTTATTTTGAACCATATCATCTATCAGTATGTAGTGCATTCTGAGATAATCATTGACAATGGGGGTCAGTTTAAAAACAAGGACCTTAAACATCTCTACAAGAAATTCAAGATAAAACAACATTGGTCCTCCATTTACTTCCCACAAGGAAATGGACAAGTAGAGGCTTCGAATAAAACCATTCTAAAAATCCTCCATAGAACAGTTCACAAGAATGGTAGAGATTGGCATCTACAGATAAATCCAGCCTTGTGGGCCTACAGAATGAGTATTCGTACTCCAATAGGGGCTACACCTTTTGCCCTCACTTATGTTGTTGAAGCACTGTTACCTTTAGAGGTAGAGATCCCTTCACTTAGAGTCTCTCTCAAAGGTTTAGTGACAGATGAAAACTACCGTGCCATGAGGTTGCAGGAACTAGAACTTCTCGATGAAAAGCGTAAAGCATCTTTTGATCACATGAGAGTTTACCAAAAGCATATGTCCAAAGCATTCAAAAAGAAGGTTCACCCTAGAGAATTTCAAGTGGGGGATCTTGTCTTGCATGAAAACCCTAAGAACCAATAGCATAGAGAACAAAAAGGGAAGTTTGAACCTAATTAGCTTGGACCATACATTATTACTACTGCTTTTGGTATAGGTGCTTACTTACTATCTGATGAGAAGGGAGAGAAAATCCTTGATCCTATCAATGTGTTGCACCTAAAAAAGTTCTATTCATGATGCCTATTCTATCTGGGGGCATCCTTTGTACATATCTTATTGATCCTGAAAAAATTCTAAAAAAAATCATATATGATGCTGAAAAAATCTTAAAAAGTATATAAAGTTCTAAAAAAATACAAAAAAAAAATAAAATAAAAAAAATAGAAAAAGTGCCTTGGTGAAAACCTGGAAACAGACGCCTTGGTAGCAAAAAATAAATAAATTGAAAAATAAAAAAATCCAACTGGTGAAAACTTGGAAACAGGTGCTACTTGAGGCCTTTGCACCTTTGTCTTTTTAGCATGTGCTCTTCACACTTCACATTTCTCTGTCACGCCTTGACCTTGTTGCCTTGGTTTGGAATTGGTCTTTGTCTTTGTCTAGGGGGCATAACTATGTTAGCTTTGGTCTCTAGGATGTGTTAGTCTTTATGACATCTTGCAAATGGTGTTTTTTCAACACCACCCAAACAGTGTTTTTCAACACTACCCTAGCGTCAAGTGTTTCTCAACACTTATCAGATATCCTACTCTATAGTCTACTATGATATGATATTTCCACTAGCAGATGTGATACTCACAGATTGACTCTATGACCTACACACACGCACTTAAACACTTGACTAGCTGACACTTGTTTGACTTTGTTTTCCTTGTGAGTTATCTATGATGATTTCTTTGATGAGTGTTCTCTCCCTATGATAGTTTTCGATGATGCATAGCTAGAAGACTGAGGGCATGAGGACATGTTTTATTTCTTTTTCTGCTTGTGGGTATATTTTGTTGGTCCTAACTGTCATGAGCACTCGTGCTTGATCCACTTGACACTAAGGATCTACAAGGTATTGTGTGTGTGAAAATTGTACCTGATCTGTAGACACAACACTTCAGTAAAACATTAGAGGTTAGCAAAAATTAAAATTGTGCAAAATTGAAATCTAATTTAACCAAGCGATTTACTGCCTTCTAGTAGGTGCGAGATTGATGTTCTCAGATTGTTATCGAGATCAGTGACCTAGATGACACCTAAACGAAAGATTTGAATGCAAAACTGATATGAAATATGAATGCAATTAATCTATTTTTTTGGTATTTTCTATGCAATAATAATGAAAAAATGATATGAATCTATGCTAATATGGAAATTGATCTAACAATGATATGAATCTATGCTAAATGATATGCAATGCTCAAAACTAGAAAGATCTCACAATAGCTTGGATTCACAAAGATGATTCTTCAGACTCCAATTCGACAGCGTGAGAATGCAAATTTGTGGATGAATTATGAAGAGTTGAGCCTTGATTTTATAGAAATCCAGGGCTTTGGAGGTGCATGGAAGAAAGCCATAAATCACTCAGATTAACTCAGCTTGATTTTTGAGTTATCTAATAATAAAGATAATTTAATTCACAAAAACATGCAAATCATGCAAAAATAGCTTTTTAACTCAAATTAGAAGTTTAGATCAACTTTAAAACTCAAAAATGATGTTGAGTTCCAAAAAGTCAATAACTTTGCATTAATTTTCTAATTTGGAGTTTAACTGCTCTTTGATTGTGCACATGGATAATTATGAATTAATAAATAGATAAAGTGATTTATTCTCAACTTAACTGATTTTGAAAAATAAATAATTGATTTATTGGTTAATCAATTATTTAATCAAATTTTTATTAAAAACTATATTATTAAATAATGACAACTTGCTTTAATTAATTAAATAAGAATTTAATCAATTATTCATAAGATATTAGATTTATTGTCAAAATTAAATAATACAATTAATAATAGATAGAATTAAATTTAATTGCACAATTAAGTGGCAAGATATTAAATCTAATTAATTAAATATGAAAATATTCAATTAATCAAATTTAGGATAAATGTGATTTATTGCCAAATAATCATTAAATTAAAGATAATTAAGATAATTAGGAATATTGCTAGGAATATTCCCCAATGCAAAATTTAAGATAATCAATTAGGATTCGATGATGTTTAGATGTGCCTTAGGTTAGGACTTCTATGTTGATTTCATTCGATTTGTAGATGTAGGAGGTTAATGAACTTATAGCCCATTTTTGGGGTATTACATTTTGCCCCTCTTTGAATTACTGTGCGAAGCGCAGTGGTTCAAAGACAGTCTGTGTTTGATAAAGATATGAAACTGATTCAAAATTGATAATTGATATGAGATAGAAGCTGATTGATATTGATTTGATATGGAGATAATAGGTCCTGAATGACCAAAGATAATGTTCACTATAACAACAAATGAACCTATGATTGCGAAAATGTGTCAAAACGCCTGATTCCAAACTTTAGGATTGCAAAGAAGTGAGTGACCGGTTCTAGACTCGATTGTCTTAGCAGAACTAGCAGGTATCACATCTGAATCCTTCAGTTGCCGAAGAACCAAGGAAAGAACACTATGATCTGATGGTTGCAAAAACTGATACAGTTTACAAGATTAGGAGAATACCAGATTGATATGGATCTTGATGAATCTGATATGCCCCAAGTGATGATAGATTTTCCCTAAGCGATGAGCTCTTTTGATGAATCAACAACTAGACGTGGTTGTTGTCTTGATTACTAAGGAAGATATGATTTCAGAAAAGATATGATTTCAAATTAGATTACAGACTTTGAATGATATGCAATACCATGCCCCCTTTGGGATTAAAATTGAAATCTGACAAGAAAAGTCAGCGTTGATAGTTTAGAAGCATGTTAATTGATTTGAAAAGTGGTTAAACACGTTCAAGAACACATTCTACATCATTTAGAGGTCTAGATGACCAAGTTTGACTAGGTTTGACCATGAGTTGACCATGGTTGACCAAGTTGAAAATTTGATAGTTTGATGTAAGATAATCAATTAAGTTGAATTATGGATTTCTGTGATGATCGAAGGTCGAATATGCAAGTAGCTAATAATATGAGTGATTTTAGATTTAGATTTTGATCTTGAAAAAGGATTCTACTTGCTATTTCATTGGAGGAACCTTCGTGTGGGATTCAGCTCTTGTTAGATTGGAAGAGGTGATTGAAGAATCTTTTAAGTGTTCAAGCAATTTGTGAGATCATGCAAAGTGCAAAAATGCAAAGAAACATGCAGGATGATAATGCAACCCTAGGACCTAGGACCTACTCACTGATCATGTGTCGATTTGTTATCATCATTGAACTTTTAGGTAACCGGATAAATCAATACAATGCCCACTAGCTAAAAAAAACCATAGACATATGAATATTGATTTGTATGCACAAGAATCAATACAACACCCACTGGTCAACAACCATGGATATATGAATATTGATTTTGTTTTCAGAATGTCAAATTAGATATAAGCACCAAGGCACAAATGCCAGGATGACCTGAATATCATGTCCATTTTGATATAGCAATTTGCATTTAACATACACATCAAACGGTCAAGAGATCATTCTAAATCCAGTGTGAATTACCCGTAGTGACCCTTTAGTGTTCACATCCTTATGTAAGACCGCGTTTCATAGTAGGAGAAAGAACTCACTCAAAAAGACAATAGTTAGATCAAACTTCCTTGAATTATCTGGGTATCAATGGTCGAGGTACGCATGGCCATCCAATTTGAGATAGAGGCTCTTACAGTTGGACACCATTTCAATCTAGAATTTCCAAAGTTGTTTAGATTTTCACATACAAGCAGAAAATAAAGAAAAGATTATGCCCCCAGTCATCACTCTCTAAATCCTATAAAGCACATCATCGAAGAGCTCGAAGGGACACAATATGCAAAAATCTCAATGCGAATCAGTAAGCATATAAGGAGATAAAAGCATGTAAAAAACATAGATTGTTTTCAGTTGAGTTTGATTGTTGTTGTAGATGCAAAATCCTTTCTGGAGACAAGACAGACTTGACTGACTCAAATGAAGCTTCAAAGGACTCTGACTGGATATGATACGTCTAAGATATACTGGAGGCCATAAGATATAACATTGATTGCCCCCAAGTGTTAAGCATTGATAGGATACAGATGCTTGAGCTGATTGGTGTACAGACTGACTTATTGAAAATTGGAAATGCAAAAACAAACCGAGAGATATGTATAAACTAAAGCAAGACTAAAAGCTAGGAAAGACCAAGATTGCGCTGATAGATGGAGCATTTTGAACAAGTGGCACCTGTTTGCCGGGTGTTCACCATCTTGGCAGAGATTCTATTTTTGCTACCAAGGCGCCTATTTCCAAGTTTTCACCAAGGCACTTTTTTTTTTCTCATTTTTTTGTATTTTTCATTTTTTAATTTTTTTAAATTTTTGATATTTTCTGATTTTTTTTGTGAATCATCAAGGTGCATATTGCTAGGCTTTCACCAAGATGTTCATTTTTTCAGGACATTTTCTAATTTTTAAGATTTTTTCAGGATATTTTACCATAGACTGAATGCCTTAGACGTAGAATTTCTTCAGATGGAGAACGTTGATTGGTTCTCGGAGCTGTTCTCCTTTAGTTGTTGAGAGTTGATAGGCACCAGAGCCAAAAGTAGTAGTGATTAGAAAGGGACCCAGCTAATTGGGTTCGAACTTCCCCTTGCATTCTCGATGTGATTGATTTTTAGGATTCTCTCTCAAAACTAGATCACCAACCTAAAATTCTCTATGTCTGACTTTCTTGTTGTAGCCTCTAGACATTCTCTTCTGATATACTCTGAGATGATCATATGCTGCTTGTCTGCGCTCATCTAGTAGTTCAAGTTCTTGCAACCTAGACACTCTGTAGTCATCATCAGTTACTAGACCATGCATTCTGATTCTTAGTGATGGGCTTTCAACCTCAATAGGTAGTACCGCTTCAGACCCATAAATTAAAGTGAAAGACATAGCCCCTGTAGGCATTCTGATACTTGTTTTGTAGGCCCATATAGCTGGATTAATCATGAGATGCCAGTCTCAGCCAGTTTTGTTTACTATTCTATGCAAGATCTTTAATAGATTTTTGTTAGAAGCCTCTTCTTGGCCATTCCAGAAATGTGTGTGTGAAAATTGTACCTGATCTGTAGACACAACACTTCAATAAAACATTAAAGGTTAGCAAAAATCAAAATCATGCAAAATTGAAATTTAATTTAACCAAGCGATTTACTGCCTTCTAGTAGGTGCGAGATTGATGTTCTCAGATTGTTATCAAGATCAGTGACCTAGACGACACCTAAACAAAGGATTTGAATGCAAAACTGATATGAAATATGAATGCAATTAATCTATTTTTTTGGTATTTTCTATGCAATAATAATGAAAAACTGATATGAATCTATGCTAATATGGAAATTGATCTAACAATGATATGAATCTATGCTAAATGATATGCAATGCTCAAAACTAGAAAGATCTCACAATAGCTTGGATTCACAAAGATGATTCTTTAGACTCCAATTCAACAGCGTGAGAATGCAAATTCGTGAATGAATTATGAAGAGTTGAGCTTTGATTTTATAGAAATCTAGGGCTTTGGAGGTGCATGGAAGAAAGCCATAAATCACTCAGATTAACTCAGCTTGATTTTTGAGTTATCTAATAATAAAGATAATTTAATTCACAAAAACATGCAAATCATGCAAAAATAGCTTTGTAACTCAAATTAGAAGTTTAGATCAACTTTAAAACTCAAAAGTGATGTTGAGTTCCAAAAAGTCAATAACTTTGCATTGATTTTCTAATTTGGAGTTCAACTGCTCTTTGATTGTGCACATGGATAATTATGAATTAATAAATAAATAAAGTGATTTATTCTCAACTTAATTGATTTTGAAAAATAAATAATTGATTTATGGGTTAATCAATTATTTAATCAAACTTTTATTAAAAACCATATTATTAAATAATGACAGCTTGCTTTAATTAATTAAATAAGAATTTAATCAATTATTCATAAGATATTAGATTTATTGTCAAAATTAAATAATACAATTAATAATAGATAGAATTAAATTTAATTGCACAATTAAGTGGCAAGATATTAAATCTAATTAATTAAATATGAAAATATTCAATTAATCAAACTTAGGATAAGTGTGATTTATTGCCAAATAATCATTAAATTAAAGATAATTAAGATAATTAGGAATATTGCTAGGAATATTCCTCGATGCAGAATTTAAGATAATCAATTAGGATTCGATGATGTTTAGATGTGCCTTAGGTTAGGACTTCTATGTCAATTTCGTTCGATTTGTAGATGTAGGGGGTTAATGAACTTATAGCCCATTTTTGGGGTATTACAGGTATCATCCTTGACTATTTTGTGCAAGTACATGCTTATAGCCATCTTGACCTTCTTATGTCCTGATGCCAGCATAATCTCGCTATAGAAAACTTAGGTAATCTCACCGCACTAGTCATCTTGACCTATATGTCTTTGATGCCTAGGTAGGATTCCCACATTCCTATTTGATATAGATCATATTCATATATCCATAGTCATACTAGTGTGTATTGTACGATCTTGCGACGCTACCAATAAAGCTTGATGATGATTATTAGATGTCTATTGGCATTGTGACCTTGCAAGTGAACCACTTTTCATAGTAGCTTGCATTTCTAGGTTCATATTAGATTAGCTTTTCATCTTGCATATGGAGAGAGCTCTCCTTTCATTTTTTGAGGATCTATTGGTCAACTGTGCTCACCTTTCCTTTTCTCAATCATGTCTTTCGCTCTTTGTCTTTCACATCATGACCTGTTCTTGTCATCACAAGGGGTTAATCTTATCATCATATCTATATCCTCAAAAGAGATCATTTTCAGAAACATGAGTCTATATCATACACATGAGAATTAAACATACATTTATTAGAGAGATCATACATGAGCATATAAACATACATTTTGAGCAATATGACAAGATAATATCAAAACTGAAACATCCATCACAAGTTAGACAAATAACACAGATACATCACAAATCTAGTAATCTCATATATATATATATGAATGTCATAGTACAATATACAAAATGAGATCCCAAAATCTGGATCAAAGTCTCATGATATGTCTAAAATATCTAACACCTAAACCTAGGACTCGCTACCACCATCATGTGGAGCTAGTGGAGGAGGAGGTGGTGCCATTGTCCTGTCTGGTACCATATCCAACATCCTTGCCCTCTGAGAGTATGTCAGTGCTCTCTGATCCTCTAGAATAGCCTGAAGATAGAGCCCATGATAGTATGTAGCTCTCGCTACCTCCCGTCGGATCTCTAGTGCATCCACCTGTGCTGCCCCCTCCTAGCGTGCTATCTCTGCCCTAAGATCATACAACTATTGTTCTCTCTCCACCCTTAGATTAGTCAGCTACTACTCTCTAATAGCTATAGTGATCCTAAGTTGCTGCATCTCTGTCTCTAGAGCCTATATCCTGGCTCTCAGGTCCTCCCCTCCTGTAGGCTGATCCTGCCTAGCCTCTATCCATCGGTGAACTAATCTCATCGCACCCTCTCCCTCATCAGAAGAACTCTATCCCTGTGAACATTTTTGGCCACCTGATCAAGAGCCCTCCCCTATCTCCCCAACTCTCCTCCATCCCCATCATCTCCATCATCTCACTGATCCCCTGGCTATGCATCAGGTATAGTGAATCAAGGAACTGGAACCCTCTATCGCTCTGCTTTGTAGGCTGCATTAGCCCCTACATCTGCCATGTCTAGGAGATAGTCCCATGGCTCCCTATGTATCGCACCTGTATCTTGTACTACCTGCTAGTAATCCAGCATTGGCAGCCAACCCTGGCCCTCCTCATCCCTGGCCCGTGCATAGGTGGTAGTCTCAGTAGATACCCACTACTAGCACCTGAACTGCCTCCAGATGTGAGTGATAATGAATCTCTCTACAATCTCTAGGTGCCGACCTACTAGTGGCCGGGTGCATAAAATATAGCTGAGCTCATCCTTTGTATCTCCCCATGGCTCCACTGCCATGTAAGGTCTCCATACGAATGAGGTAAGCTCATCCAGTATCCTCCTATAGTATGTCACATCCCCACTATGAGGTTGTGACAAGAACCCTGTATACCTGTAAGTAAAGGGATGTGTCCTCTCCCTTGGCTGTACCCAAGGGTGCACCACAGTGATGTGCTCCCATGCCCACACCTGTGCTAAGATAGCACCGCATGCCCATGTCTTGCTCTCCCTGTAGACGGTCTCATGTAGCTCATGATACATATCTACTAGGATCATCGGGCCCCATACCATCTGTCATGGATGTGCTACTAGATCCACTAACAACTTGCCCCATCCCAGTGGAAAACCCTTCTGACTCCTGTTAGTAATAAGGGCCTGTGCTATAATGGACGTAATAATGCAAGGTATTGGGAAGTCCCTACCAAAATCATCCATCAATCGATCCTAGCTGACATGTCTATATATAATGGTGACATCCTAGAACATGCCCTGGATGGCCCACCGTCCCTCGGTAGCATCCTGATCATAGTATACCTATGTCATCAAACAATCATGTCAATTTCTATTATATGGAAACTTTGCATTTATGACTATCTATAATTATGATTATACTTACAGGATCACCATGGCTAGGCACTCAAAGAATCTGATAAACATCCTCTAGTGTGATCGATGCCTCTCTAGTAGGTAGATGGAAGGTGTTGTGCTCGCTATGCCATCTCTCGGCTAGCGCAATCAACAACCCATGGTCCACTTGAATGTAGGGTAATTGTAGCAAGTACCCAAAGCCCATAGCCCTCAGATTTGCTTGCCTGAATCATCCAGATCTCGAATGAATCATAACCCAGTCACCTTCGGTGCTCTAATGAGTAGCGTCAAAAAGACCTCCTGCCAACCATTAAACCCAACTAGATGTCAGCACATATCATGATGGATGTCTAAAAATCAATACAAAACATCTTAAAAAAAGCAAACATTGTCTAGACCCATGTCATTTTGCTCAAAAACACTAAAACATGTCAAAATTTTACACTGGGCAATACTATTTTTTGCTAAAGTATCGCGTGATACTTTCTTTAATAATAGTGCGATAATATCTTCTCAGGCGATACTTCACATAGGATCACGTGATAATTCCCCAGTTATCATGTGATACTGGTTTACATACCTGTGTGATACTATATGGACCTACGAAGTATCGCACGATAGATACTCTTAAAGGGTGCGATACTTGTAAAGTATCACACGACTTTTTGCCTAAGTTTAAAATTTGAAAATTTAAAAATTTTAAAACATGTTTTAAAATGCATTAAATGCTCATAATGACTCAACCAGGGGCAAGTTTTTCTGAAAACATACCGGGGCACCATACTGCGGAGGCCGGTTGTGTAATCGGGAGTGCTCGAATCGATGCCTATGAACTGAAACTGCTGCTTGTTGGGCCATTTTCTCTCTCTAAGCTCTCGAGATTCTCAAATCACCAAAAGTCAAATGATTTTTGAAAATGACCTTTTTACCCCTTATATAGCATTTTGACTTTTTGACCTAATTTTCAAAACACCTCAAAATTGTGCAAAAATTGCACCCCTAGCTAATTTCAACATCCTAGATCCGTTTTCTGACTCAAAATCAAATCTGAGTTAATCTTGATATTCAAAATTGCATTTCAAAATTTCACCCTTTTCTACACAGTTGGTTGACCATTTGAGGCTTGATCCTTCGATCTTTGTTGGGGTACCTTCATTTCTTCACCCCCATCTCTTCCAAACTCCTAGTCTATCATTCATTTTCATTCGCTTCATCTCTCTAAGGTTTGACTTCATCTTTATCCTATATCTTTCTCAGTCAAACTAGGGCATATCTTCACTGCTTAATGGTTATCCTATCATCTTTCATCTTCAATTATGATTTCTAGTGACTTGATCAAGTTTATCAATTTTCTATTCTCCTCTACCTGATTTTGATTTCAATTTCAAGGGGGTAGTACCTATCAGCTTCAAATCTTTGATTCAACTTTATCATTTAGTTCAGCTTGAGATTCTTATTTTGAGACTTGATTATCACTTAACAACAATGGTGTTGATCTTGTCTTTTGATTCTTATCTTTTATTTTGAGACTTGACTATCACTTAACAACAATGGTGTTGGTCTTGTCTTTCAGCTGGTTTATTTTTTTCCTGGCGTGTTCCTAGAATGATCACACGTTTGGATTATTTTGTGATCCCAAATCAATCTCACATTTCAATTCTTCTTTGACCACATGTGTTCCCAAAATGATCACACATTAGTCAAAGAGGGGAAAATGTATGCACCCTAAAATGGTCGCCTAGACTTTGGGCCCCCATTCAACAATTTATCAAATCCCTGAGTCAATATTTTCAAAAATCAGCATTTTATCAATTATATCAATTTCCTTGATCAAATCCTATTTTATCATTTTCGATTATTTGCCTTGGGCTAACCATTTTATCCTAAAGTCTTTATTTATTAAAAGGAATATTTCCTCCCCTTTTATTAAATAAAAAGCCCCCACTTTTCCTCTTATCCTAAGTTGCACAAATAAAGCATTATTCTTATTTTATAAAAAGGAGAAAAGCACTTTTTGTCTCATATGGACACAAAAGTCAACTCTAATTTTCTTATTGGAGGATATTTGTGCACATGGATTGCTCCTCTTTCAAGCTCCACCCTTGATTAAATATTTTGCCTCTTAATCTCCATGGTCTATCCCTTTTCTTTTCCTATAAAAGAAGAGCCCTCTTCCTCATTTTCATATGCATTTTTGAATACTAATGTTATGCTGCAGGTTTTCTAGGTCACTTTGGAGCTTTTGAAGATTTGGAGCATTCTTGGCTTACATTTTACATGCTTTCATAGTTTATCTCTTTCATTCTAGTTCCATTATCATGGAATTCATAGTATAGATTTCCTTTATGCTTTAGATTACTTCATCTAGTCTAATTAGGAAGGATTTTTAACACTTGCATCTTTCCTTTCATAGTTTAGTTTGTAATTTCATTTCCATAGCTTAGCTTGCACCTCTCATTTCTAGCTTGCATATTCATCTTAATCTAGTTTTCATTTGCATTTCATAGTGATTCTTGAGGATATTGGCATTCTTTCCCTTGTCTTCATTTGTATCTCTCATTGTGTGGTTGACTAGCAAGGTCATAAGCTTAATAGCTCTAGCTGAGAGAAAATTTTAAATAATCTTGCAACTCCATACATAGAGAGCTCTAGGTCACTTTCTAAGGTATCCCATTCATGGATCCCCTTGGATATAATGACTTAGAGAAGTGCACCATTTGAGTGTGTACACAACTCAGTAATCTAAAATCACAGATCTTCAAGTCATACAATTTATTCAAATCAGTTGTAGTTCATCAATCTCTCCCTTTGGCATTGATGGAAACATAAGCAATATGAAATATGCCATACACATACCAAAAATGTATTCTACAACTTTGTTAACAAATGTTGTAACTCAGTACAAGCTCTCCCTAGCTTAATATGTTTAATCACTACATTACATAAAAGCATTTGCAAGTGCAGACTGACTTCTGCAGATATGATCTTTTCAGCTCATACATTTTCTTCTGTTCTTAGTAACTGATCTTCAATGCTCTCCCTTTTTTGTATCTCTCTCCCTTTGTCTTTGGATTCATATTCTTCATATTGATCTCTCTCCCTTTGACAGCAATGCCAAAGAGCAATAAAAACATATAGCTCTGTAGTAGCCATGTAACTCTCTATTATCCGGTGCATTCTCTGTATCTCGGTATACTGATGTGCAAATCTATTCCAGTACTTCAACCTTTCACAACCTTAGACAAAAGTCCAAAGTGTGAACTCTACTGCATCAACATGTATGATCTTCTGATAAGATTAGGCTGATGCAACCTCTAGATCACCTTAGTGACCGGTACATAGGGGACATACCCCAAGTCTAGTCCTCAAGTATTCATATGTGTCCTTTTGTAGAGGCTTTGTAAATATGTTAGCAAGTTGTTCTTTTGATGTAACAAATTCTAGCTTTACTTGCTTCTCATGTACTTGTTCCCTTAAGTAGTGATACTTAATAGATATGTGCTTTGTTTTAGAGTACATCATTGGATTCTTTGAAATATTAATGGCACTAGTGTTGTCACAATATATAATCACTGACTCAATGATTACCTCATTCATACCTTCTAACACTTTCTTGATATATGCAATATTTGAACAGTTAGTAGCAGCAACAACATACTCTACTTTAGCTGTAGACTAGAAAATGCAAGACTGTTTCTTACTTGTCCATGTAACAAGTCTTTCACCAAAGAAGAATGCTCCTCCAGTGGTACTCTTTCTATCATCCACATTTCTAGCCCAATCAACATCGGTGTATACCTTAAGTTCAAACTTTCCATTCTTAGGATACCATAGTCCATAATCTTTAGTTTTCTTCAGGTATCTTAAGATTCTCTTTGTAGCAACCATGTGTAACTCTCTAGGGTTTGCAAAAAATCTAGTAACTATTCCAACGACATGTGCTATATCAGGTCTACTGTGAACTACATACATTAACTTACCAATCATGGATTGGTAGAGTGTCTGGTTTACCTCAGTAGTTCCATCTTCTTTAGTTAGTTTACATCCACTAGCCATCGATGTTCCCACAGGTTTAGCATCTTCCATGCCAAATGTCTTCAATACTTCCTTTATATATTTAGATTGTGTGATGAATATACCATCAATCTACTGAATCACTTCTAAGCCTAGAAAGAACTTAATCTCTCCAAACATAGACATTTCAAATTCACTTTTCATTTCATCAGAAAATGACTTACAAATATGATATTGTCCTCCAAATATTATGTCATCCACAAATATCTCAGCAATCAAGATAGTATCATCAGAATTTCCTTTCATGTACAGATTATTGTTCTCACTGGTTCTAACAAATCCAATACTTAACAAATAGTTATGTAGCCTCTCATACTAGGCTCTTAGTGCTTGCTTTAAACCATATAAAGCTTTATATAATCTACATACCATATCTTTGTTGTTTGGATCAACAAACCCTTCAGGTTGTTCTATGTAGACTTCTTCTTCAAGTATCCCATTCAGAAAAGCAGATTTAACAGCCATTTGGTAAACTTTGAACTTTTTGTGTACAACATATGCAAGTAAAATTCTAACTCCTTCTAATCTAGCAATAGGTGCAAAAATTTCACCATAATATATTCCTTCTTCCTATGCATATCCATTGCATACTAACCTAGCTTTGTTCCTTGTTACCTCTCCATTCTCATTTAGCTTGTTTCTAAATATCCACTTAGTACTGATAAAATTCTTGTCCTTAGGTCTGGGTACTAAACTCCAGGTTTTGTTCTTCTCTATCTGTTCTATTTCCTCTTTCATTGCATTAACCCATTCATCATTCTCTAATGCAACTTTTACATTCTTCGGTTCATATTCACAAACTAGACATGTACCTTGTCTTGCTTTACTTCTTGTTTGCATGCCAACTTGTCTATCTCCAATGATTTGTGTCTCAGGATGATGTCTTCTGAAAAATCTTGCCAGTATCTAGTCTCCTTTCTTGTTCATCCTATACATGTTCATTTGCTTGCTCGGTAGGTGCTTCTTGCTTGTTGATTTCTTTTTCCTATTCGTCGATATTGTTTTCTTGCTAACCAGTTGTCACTATCTACGGCATCGGTAGGTACTCTGGTTGTTCAATGTAACTGAATCTACCATAGTCTTCTGGTTCCTTTATGCTTTCCTCTACATTCGTATCATCAAACTCATCAACCTAAACATTAGTACTTTCAATCATTTTATTAGTTACTTTGTCAAGACACTTGTATGCTTTACTTTTAGTGGAATATCCTAGAAATATCCCTTCATCATCTTTTGAGTCAAACTTCCCATTTCTTTCATCTTTCAGAATAAAGCATTTACTTCCAAAAATCTTGAAATAACTTACAGTGAGTTTGTGGCCAAACCATAACTCATAGGGTGTCTTATTAGTGTCCTTCTTTAGTTGTACTTAGTTTAGAACATAAACAATTGTGCTAACTACTTCTCTCCAGTATGTCTGAGAAAAATTCTTTTGTAACATCAGTGTTCTCGCACAGTCAATGATTAACCTATTCCTTCTTTCAGCTATTCCATTTTTTTGTGGTGTCCTCGGTGCAAAGACCTATATTTTAATACCATGCTCATTACAAAAGTTAGTAAATTCATCAGAAATAAATTCACCACCTCGGTCAAATCTTAAGAATTTCAATTCTTTACCAGTCTCTTTCTCAACTTTTTCTTTATACTACTTGAACATCTTAAATGCCTCTGATTTTTCCTTCAAGAACATGACTGTCATTAATCTATTATAGTCATCAACAAAAAGAATAAAATATCTATTTCCATAGTAACTTTGAGTTCTCATAGGACCACATAGGTCTGTATGCACTAACTCAAGTAATTTTTTTGTTGAATAATCTTTGCTTTTGAAACTAGATTTTGTCAGTTTACCTTTCTGACATTCATGACACATAACATGATCAGGCTTAGATAAGTTAGGTAGACTTCTAACCTTTTTATTTTTATTGATCTTAATCATGTTATCAAAATTTACATGACATAACCTTTTATGCCACAACCATTCATCTTCATCTTTCATCTTTAAACAAGAAGACTATTCATTAGCAAGATAAAAAAATTACCTCTCGATTGTGTTCCAGTTCCAATAAGTCTTCCTCCATCATCAAATATCTTCACTTTCTTTCTCTCAAAAGCAACTCAGTGGCCTGAATTGTTCAGTTGTGCCACACTTAGCAAATTATAATTTAGACCTTTTACCCAATAAGCATTGTTACATCTAATTTTATCATTTATGATCAGGGATCCTTTTCCTCTAACCATACAAGGTGAATCATTACCCATTCTAATAGATCCTCCATTGTGTTCTTAAAAAATGATCAAATTTTTCTTCATCACCAGTCATGTGATTTGTACAACCACTATCTATGATCCATGTATCATTTTTATTAACCTTAGAGATAAGTGTTGTCTCTACATACCTTTTATCTTCATCTGAGTCATCTTTCATTGGAACAAATACTACCTCCACATCTTCATTAGTGTTGTTATCGGTGACATCTTCTTCTGCAATGTAGCACACCTTCTTGCCTTTATCATTATTGTCTCGGTTGTCTCTGTTGTAGTGTTGGTAACTTCTATTGCCTCTTCTCCCATAGCTTCCTTCACCAGATCAGTCTTTGTTTCTATCATCATCTTTCCTGTGTATACATCTAGCAGAAATATGACCAACCTCTTTACAATTAGAGCATGCTAAAGGTAATTTACCTCTATATCTTCCTTTACCTTTAGGTAACCTTCTGGCTATAAGAGCTTCAAGCTTATCAAGATCATCATCAGTATTTCTATCACTATCATCATTCTTATTTCTGCTACTAGACTTACCAATCTTCAGAGAAGACATAAAAGTAGATTCAACAGACGGTACAACAGTATTATCAAAGTTGTTCAGTTCAAAGGTTGTAAGATTACCAATCAGATTATCAAGAGTAAGGTTGTTACCAGATGCAGACCTAGTTTCATGAATTGTAGATATTATGATTGCATAAACTAACAATAAGATTTTGAGAACTTTTCTTACCACTGTCTCTTCATCAATAACACCATCAGATGCTCTAATACCATGGACTACCTCTTTTAGTCTATTTGTGTACTGCACAATATTTTCTCCTTCCTTCATCTTCATATCATCGAATCTTCTCATTAAGCTTTCAGCTCTGGCTCTTTTGACATTCACATCACCACTCTAAAATTGAGCAAGTTTATCCCACATATCTTTAGCAGTAGTGCAATTTTTAATATCTTCAAATTTGGCATCTGTACAGGTAGCAACAATCTCCACCATAGTAACATTATGTTCATGCATGTCTCTTAGTTGATCAAGGGTCAAGGGACTAGTGGGTGGTGCAATGTAGCCATTCTCCATTAGTGTGAGGGCAGAATTCCCAATTCCAGATAATTGTAGCTTCATTCAGCTTTTCCATACTATGAAGTTATCCTTGTTTAGCTTTGGAACTTCCCTCTTATACATTTTGATATCTTTGTGCTGAAGTCCTTAAAACTCTGTTCCAAGCAACCAACGCTCTGATACCAATTGTTAGAATAATTGATAGGGGGGGGGGGGGGGCGGGAATTAGTTATCCACAGTCCCAATCACAAAATATGTATATCCAAATTTTTTTTACTAAAACTTCTACAGCTCGGTAACATAAAGTAGTATTCTGTCTATTCTTTTACCGATTATCGATCAAATTGAATATGCAAAATGTAAAGTATGACAACAAAAAATCATCACAGTCAACACATAACACAAGAGATTTAATGTGGAAACCCTGTAAAGGGAAAAACCACCAAGGACCAACAACACAAAAATTGTTCACTCTTCTGAAGTGAGGTCGGTGAAGACCCAACCCTGTTAAAGGTTACAAACACACTGTGAGGTGTTACCTTGATAGAGCATTTTCTACCAACCATTATTGTCCAACCAACATTCACTATGGGGTTGACACGATAACAAATGTACACTTTATGAATGATATTGCAAGACTTTCTAGTCCACTCTATTAAGAGATTTATCTATTTACAATGGTTAAAATGTAACAATAGTTGATTTGATTACAACACAACTTCAATTGTAGATTATCAGATCTATATTAAGCTCATTCAAATCCTCTGATCAATATATCAATTCTATTTCAGTCAATATTCAGTAACTTACTGTCACTCGATTATAGCTTTCTGACACTCGGTAATCTCTACAATTTGATTCTCCTTGACCAGTCTAATCAGGCATGCATGAAGCTTGTTCATGCGATATCTCTGTTGTCTCCTTCCAGCATGAGTTTCATAATGAAAACCTAGTCTATTAAATAGACAAGTAAACTATTTTAATTCCATCCATCAGATTTTTTCGCTTAATCTCCTTTGTTGATTTTTCCACTTTAACCTTCCTCGGCTGATGTGTCAGTAACACATTTTATTTCAATCCCTTAGATATTCTTCAAATTATGTTAGCCGTCGATCTTTGTAACAAACATTATCTTCATCCTCGTAATCATAACACTTTACAACTCATCAACTTCCATCGGCTAAACTAGTCATTTATTTATTTTCTTCTACTCAGTTAACAAATACATGTGTCGGTGAACACAAGCTCGGTTGATACTGTGCTCGGTATACACTACACTGCATCGGTGTATACTGAAATGCTTCTTTAACCGACCACATTGCTTTGTGCATTTTGCTCTATCCTTCATCATAGATGAATGCAACATAATCAAGTCAATAACATAAGGTCATAGACTCATTCATAAGTTACCCAATGTATTCCTTATCCTTATCTGTCATCTCCATCTTCCTCATGTAGAGATATCTGTGCTTCATCTCTTTTCTTCTTCTTTCTATAGATGTTTGGGTATAGTAACTTACAAGATAAGTATTGTCAAAACTAGTTGACATCAATGACAACATATTACTATTAGAATTAGGAGAGATAGGTACTAAGAGGGGAGGGGTGAATTAGTGCCTTTAAAAACTTTCCTTGTAAACCTTTCAGATCTAAAACTATAAACAGTAATAACTGACCAAAATAACTTGAATATAACTGCATGTATAAATCATCCATTTTACTTATGAAAGTAAACAACATGAAATCAATATGAAAATCACATAACACAAGTATTTTGGTAACATAGAAACCCTTGTTAGAAGGTAAAAACTGCAGTGGGGATGATACCCACAAATTCTTTACTACTGCAGATAGAAAATGTTTGCCTATTAGGGCTACAAGTTTTGATCACTTCTGGTGATCTCACCCTGTTAGGAGCGACATGTCAAATCAGCTAGATCTACCTAGTTATAGGATTTTAACAACACTAATGAAGTGTGCACTCAGTTAAGAGATTTTCTTTAAGACTCTTAAGTCTACTCTGCTAAGAGATTTTATCCAAAACTCTATTACAATGGTCAGAAAGCAATAGGTAATTATTTGCTAATTGACAACTCATTTGTCTGATATAGATCTATAAGTTCTGATAAAATATCACCTCACTTGTGATGAATCTCTGCTCTGAACTACTCGGTAGCCTTTTTTGATTCTGCTCAATCTGAATTCCTCTGTACTCGATTCTGCTCTATTAACTGATAGACTTGAAGTTAGGTAGTTGCTTCAAGTGCTCCGTGATTCATATATCAGCTCACACCAAAAATGATGAGAACACACAAATATATAGTGTTCTATTTTTTCCGCTTTAACAAAATTAGGTTACACAACATAGTCATAACCCTAAGATCTACGGTGTACAATAATAACCTAGATCAACTATTACAAAAGATATACATTACATTTAATGAATATCATCACATTAAATATTCCTCGATCTTAGTAAAACATTTTATGAACCGTTGTAACTATTTGCATAGAAGTATGTGCCATTTCATATTACTATGCCATTTTTTGTGATCCTTGGTAAATATTGTATAAACTTCTTGGTGTATATTGTGATGCTCAGTGTTTACTATCTGTCAGTGTTGGTGATGCTGTTGCTCAGTAAACTGTCTGATGCTCGGTGTAAATGCTTTACCGACTAGTCTGTCTTGCTTCTAGTTACTAATTTTCTCAATGTAAGTGACCGATCGATATCTTTACAAACCTTTGATACTAATGAAAACCATAAATTCTCAATAGAGATAAAAATCTCCCCTTTTGGCATTAGTATCAAAACTTTGAATGTATATAGAAATTTTTTTCTATATATATAACTTATATCTCCGCCATATACATATACACATCAATTTTTTTTCTAAGTATTAAGTACTCCCCCTCAGTGCATGCTCCTGGTAATATGTAGTATACGAAGCATCTATGTACATATTTGGCATAATGAATTATACATTGTTTTCCCCCTTTTTGATAGTAATGCCAAATAGAAAACTTAAGTAGTATACTCACATTTTGTCAAAACTATGCTGGTGGGTTTTCTTCATTGACTCCAAGAGGTTGTCCCATTCCTCTTTCAAGTTGGTGAGAGAAATATGCTCAAGAATGACTTGTGAATGCATGTCAAAGATGTTATCTAACACCAAAATTTCTGGTGTTGCAACAAGTTGTTCTTCTTTGACAATGTGTGCCTCAAAAAATTTCAGGTATGGTAGGAGCTCTTTCTGTAACTCAGTAACCTGACCAGTTATGTGCTCTTATTGTTTCTTTAAGTCTTCTATCAACCTTCAGAGTTCCTGAACTTGGTGAATGTGCTTAGAGAAAGCATGAGGCTTAGTTATAGTTGTAGTTTTACTTAGCTTTATTTTTGCTTCAAATCCTTTGATCTTCTCACTAACTTCAACAGTTAAGGTGTCTATAGTACAAAGATTTAGTAAGTATTGACAAATTAACTGGGTGATAGACTTTATCTTGGTGATTACCTCAAATAATTTGACCTTCTTGATTGCCACTTCTAGGCTTATTTTCTTTGCCAATTTGTGTTGTATCCTGGATTCTGCCCTTTCTTCAATCTGTTTATCTGCATCAGTGTCTGGGGCATTGATCTTCTCAGCAAGTGTAGCAAGTTGATCTATGATAGGAGTATCCTCATCAATATTCATGTTAGGTACAACCTATTGTAGGATATCCCTAACATCTGTTAATATTTCTTTTCATTTGTGTTCTTGCTTCAGCTTCTCTTGAGCTGCCTTTCTTGAACATAATTCCCCATATTTACTCAATTCTTCAGGGCTTAGGGTCCTCAGGTCACACTTAGGAATAATTATCACTTCATCTAGGGTGACTGAACCTTTTCCTTTCTTTTTCTTTTTCTTCTTTGGTGCTAGAGGTGATTTCTTCTCAATAACAACAATAGTTTTATCTCAAGTCTTCGAAGTATCCTTCTCGGTTGAAACACTTTCTTCCTTCTTCTGCCCCTTGGATGTTGTAGTCTCGATTGATGGAGTGGGAGCCTCAGATGTGGTGTCAGGTGGGATCACCTTTGTTTCTTTTGTCTCATCTATTACCTTTATCTTAGTAGAAGGTGCCTCTATTTGATTAGGCTCATTTGTCTCTACATGTTTTTCAGGTTCTTGTACCTTGGTTGTGTCTTTGTGTTGCTCGAGGTCTGAGCCATCAGGTTGTACTTGTGAAAGAATTTCAACTACTTCTGCAAGTATAGGAAGTTTACTTGGTAGTGATGCAAATATACACTTAGTGTCTAGTGCTTCATCTTGATTAGGTACAATATTCACATCCTCATCATCCTTGTCATCATGATCACCATTTGTGATGTCCTCAATGAGTACATCGTCATCAATTTTATTCTTCAGTTGGATCTTTACTAGATCCGGTGCATGTTGTGAAAGACTTATTTCTTCCTTTTGCTAAATGATATCAATTACCTTGGTAACTGATATACCAATGTTCTTTGATTTCTTTGCTATTCCCTCATCAATACAAATACCTCTACCTTTGGAATTTTGTCTCTTCTTAGAAAAGTTTAAGAATGCTTCTTGCTCAACTTTTTCTTTTGATTTAAAAATTGATGTCCATAAAGAGTCACTTGTTATATCCATATCTGCCACATTTTCATCCAGTATCATCGTGGCTCGAATCTTGATCATAAATATTGCTTGATATTTAGCCATGTAATCACTAAGTTCTCCATAGCTTAGATGTGGGGCTACCCGAACTAGAGATCGTTCTCTCTTTCTTTTCTTGGTGTCTAGTGCAATAGCCCATTTTTCAATAATCTTGTCATCCAAATTCTTTGGTAATGCATAGGAAAATTCCATTGGAACTTTCTTGAATTTTATCATCATTTGGATGACAGCCTCTTCTAACTTAGTTTGATCCTCTGTTGTCATCTTGTCAAATCTGTCTATCCCTGGATTAGCAAGGTCTCCATTCTCAATTATGTCTTCAATAATATCATCTAGTGTTCTTACCTTGTTGCTGACCACCTTGAATTAATTGACGCCATCTTCAGTCTCAGTCTCCTCAAGATCTTTTTTACTTATTACCAGTCTTCTCCTTTTCTTTGGTGCTTCAGCTACAACCTTGGATCCTTTCTTTGCATAAGTCTTAATCGGTGTAGCTGCCTTTCATTTTATTACTTTCTCTACTTCTTTCTTCTTGGGTGGTGAAGCTATAGTTGATGATCTTGTCCTCATACCTTCTTGTAATGGTAACTTCTTCATAGGAATTTTAGGTGGAGGAACTGGTGTGGGATCTTCTTCTTCGTCAAACTCACTCTCCTCACTATCATATGGTTTGTTAGCCAACTGTAACTGACCTTCGGTTGCCTATTCAACCGGTGTCTCCTTAGGTGTTTCAAAAACATCTCCAAATCTAGTAGCAAGATCTTTCCTCATCTTCTTTGCCTTTCTAGACATTTTACCGATCTCTATATCTATTGAGATTCTAGATTTGGCCTCTTCATATACTTTGAACCTAGTGACAATGGCATCTTTGGGTAATGCAAGTAGTGCATTAATAGATTTTAGTGTGAAATCATGGTTCATTTCATAACCCATCGGTGCCAGCCATTTTATTCTAGGTTCAACTTTTTTTATCATAGTATAATCCATGTTGACTACAAAACATATATCATTCTCAAAATTTTCAACTAATTCCCTTGGAATTCTACTTCTTTTATGCATTTTAGTCTGAAATTCTTTGAAGTATGCATCAAATTCTGTATTCAGTTTATCTCCTAGCTTACTCATCATATCATTAATCTATTTCGCTATCAATTTATCTAATTTCCAATTTACTTTCTCGACGCCAGGTACAAACTTTTGTAGATAGAAAAATATGCAAACACGTAGTGATCCAAACTTACATGTATTAGACTTCTTTGTTCTTGTTATCTTCATATTTTCCTGAAGTTGATGAAACAATACCTCGGCAAGATCAACTTGGTGATCTTTCTTCACAATTTTGTGCACCATGTCTACTGCGCTGCAGGGTACGCTGTTGAGTCTGCTTGATTGAAATATCTTGTACCCGATTACATGTGCTACAAATTTAATTGCTGGGTCTCTGATTGTTGAAATTTTTAGTGCCCGTCTGTCCCATTGTGCTCCAGTGTTCTTCTCAACATCCAGTCATGAAAAACTATGAAAGGCTCTAGCCTTGTCAGTTGTAGGGAGCCCAGTAACCCTACTGATCATTTTCTTATTGACCTCTATCAGTTTAGCCAACCAGAATTTTCCATCATGATACCTGTTCAAAATGATTCTGATCCAATCTGTCTTAAATGATTGCAGATAGTGTGTGATACACGATAACCCTGATTCCTCAATCTTCTTGTGTTCTAGTTTCAATTTACCATCAGTGCCATAGATTTGTTGATATGCTGCAATAGTTTCAAAGTCTCCAACTTCTCCAATTTTGTAATGAATATATGATCTTACGTCTTCTGTCAATAAGACCCTATCTGGTATGCTCAAAAAAGAACCCATTAAATCTGTTTGTGCTGTGACCTTGGGATGTGGCTTAAACTTAGGTTTGTCAAAATTTTCCCTAATGATTAGATTAACTTTCTCCTCAATACTTTGTGATTTTCTTGCAGATGATGTAGATTCCATAAATCGATTCTAGGGTTTTGGCAAGCAATAGGATAAAAAGTGTTTGATAGCAAATGAAATTACTCAGAATCATCGAAGAGTGATGTTGGTTCGATCTACAGTAGCCTTGAATCCTTCTGAAAATCTTCTAGCTTCAACTCTTCTTTGTGAAATCTCTACTCTTCTAAATCACAATGTAACAATGAACTCTGTTTCTCATGTATTTATAGACTTTTTGATATTCTCACTCAAAATTTCATGCAATAAATGCTTGACCTAACTTATGGTATGAAATAGCTGTCAACTAAAAATTTTTATCCACTCGGTTAACATAGGATTTCTTTTGTTAGTTTGTATTGATGTCTGGTTAACCTTGTATAGTGATAACTGACAGGTAACCAACTCTCGGTCTCTCTTTTACCGACTATATGACATTGTTAGCTCATAACATATAAACTATAGTGCATCTTTATTCATGTTGATTTGGTATTAGTACATCATGTATAAGGAACTATATGTAAAATGTGATCATTAGAAATGTCAGTCCCATACATACCTATTTCACCTTAATTGGAGGTACCGATGTCACCCAATCCAGTGGACGAGGTTTCACCGACATCGTTACTTGACTCAACACTCTCATTAGATGCCTTCTTCCACATAGTGTTCCTTAACTTCATAATATCTGCAATAGTATATCCACTCTCAAATATATGGTTTTCATCTGGTGCTCAGCCTTTGCTGTTCATGCTTAAATGACCGACCCTATGACAGTGCATACATGCCATTCTAGTGCTTGTCCAACTTCTTGATTGTCCAATCTGACTCTTTCTATAACAATTTGCTGCAATGTGTCCATATCTACCACAAGTAGTGGAGTTAGCCCATGTATTATAATCCCAAACATAAGAATTACCTTGTCTCTTTGGTTGATAGGGCTTTCACTGTGTTTTCTTCTTAGGAGTCCATACTTGCTTCATCTTAGCCTTACACTCTCGTGCAGTGTGTCCATGTTTATTACAAGTATAGCATATTTTCTCCACAGTGGTATTGTTAGCAATATCATTCTGTTTAGCTCTACACTCATAAGATGGATGTCCAAACTTACCACAGTAATAACAATATCCATTAAACTTAGGAGCGACAGGAGGTTTACCTAGTGCTTTGATTCTACACACATTAGATGTATGTCCTGGTTTTCCATAGTGATAACATGCCAACACTTTAGGTTTCTAATTTTGATTGTTATTGACTTGTTTAGCTTGTTGTGATGATTCTCCTTCACCGGTGTAGCCTATACTAGCTCTACTCCAAAATCTTCTTTGATTAGTCAAAAAATCATCAATCTTCTTAGAACTATCCTCAGCCAATTTCTTCATTTCATTTTGTTGTTGTTGATTTTTCACTTTATTTCTCAGCTTCACATTCTCCTGTCCGAGTCTTGCAACATCTTCTAGTCTTCTTGACAATTCTCCATTCACTCAATTTACCTCTTGATTCACAATCATCATTTGATTAGTTACTTGGAAACAACGATCAGTGAGTCTTTGTATTTCATTCTCTTTAGCTTGAATTTGTTCAGTCATTTGTCTTCAGTCATCAATAGCTAGATTCCTTTGTTGCTCAGCTTGTCTAGCATTATTCATCATTTCTACGATTCTCACCATCTGAGATTCTTGACCGATTTGTAGTGCTTTCACTTGATCAGTTAAATGTTGATTCCTTTCAGATAAATCAGTGATTATGCTTTCAGATCCATCAGAGATTCTTCCAGAACTAGATCCAATATGCTTGAATATTTCATCAATAGGTTCTTCATGGTAACCAATCTCATTTTGTAGAATAGCTAGGTTCTTCCTTTCAACTAGTAATTTCTTCAGTCCTTCCTTGGCTTGCTTGTACTATTCAATAAACATCTACATTTGTATCTTCTGCTTCTCAATAGTCTTATCACTCTCCATGACTTAGATCTTTACCCTTTAGTTGTTAAACTGTTCAATAAGAAAACTGTGCTCTGATACCAATTGTTGAAATTAGGAGAGATAGGTACTAAGAGGGGAGGGGTGAATTAGTGCCTTCAAAAACTTTCCTTGTAAACCTTTCAGATCTAAAACTGTTAACAGTTTAACCAACCAAAATAACTTAAATCTAACTGCATGTATCAATCATCCATTTTACTTATGAAAGTAAACAACATGAAATCAATATGACAATCACATAACACAAGTATTTTGGTAATGCAAAAACCCTTGTTAGAAGGTAAAAACTATGGTGGGGATGACACCCACAAATTCTTTACTACTATAGATAGAAAAGGTTGTTCACAATTTGGCTAATGTGGATGCATAGACGTTGTCATTATGGCAACATATGATCTCTATTGAGAGCACATAATCTGGAATGCAAGTATGCAAAGTTGAAGAAAGAAATTGTCTAAGTTTGAATACAGTAATCCTGACAAAGCACCCGATGAAGATTTAGTTGGCGATGTCCACTGGAGAAATATTTTTTTTTTCACAGTTAACTGAAGCTTCTATAGAGTATGAGGATACCCCATCTCAGTGTGCATAAAGTTTGGAGTAGTACGGACAAAGTTATTCAAATTTTACTGAAGATAGTTTTTGGAGACAGAGCAGTTTTGGAGACAGTTTTAGCGAAAGAGTTAAGGGATTATTTTTGCTTGTCAAAATAATGACTTAACATTATGAAGGGATGACATCCTAGATGTTTACTCTTGGATAATTATTTTGAATTCTGACCATGTAAAGTTATTAGCTTTAATAACTCATTTATTAGGCATACTTGAAATGTAATGAAATATAGAAGTGAGATGTAAAAAGAAAGAAAAGATAACTTGCGATAGTTGTTTATTGTGATAGAAGCAAAGGCTATTGATGTGAAGTTGTAAGTAGTACCATATTACAGTCAGAAACATTTTTGTATTACCTGTTTGGGCAGTGAGCTCAGCTGGTGATCAGGTTTTGTAATCTAACTCCTAACAGGGTTAAGGCTTCTAACAAGGCCTAAAGTCCTTTAACTAGGACAGATCTACTATATATTGTAAATTGACTCCTAACAGGGTCCAATATCCCTAACAAGATACTTTTGATTAGTGATCTTTGTGGGTACCATCCCCACTGAGATTTTCCCTTGGCCAGGGTTTCCTCGAGAACATATGATGTGTTATGAGTTCTTTCTATTTAATGCTATGTTTGTTAATCAGCTTGATAATCTTGTATGCACTAAAGTAATCTGTTATATCCATAAGTGGGCAAAAGAAAAAGTTTGTGAAATACTAATTCAGCCCCCCCTCTCAGTATTTCCTATTTCTAACAATTGGTATCAGAGCATAGTTACTCAGAGAAGGAACATTCAAGGAAAGATTAGCAGCTTGAGTAAGATCTCTATGGATATGGATCAACTTCAGAAGAATCTTGAAGAAGCTCTTGAATAGATTGATATGCTTATTGATGAAAGAAACTCCTTAAGAAGAAAATATGAAGATGCAAAGAATGCTATTGACAAATTGAAAGGTAAGATTGAAGATCTGAAATCTGAAAAGAAATCTGATATGCTTGTTGAAGATTGTGATGAATTAGAAAAAGAAAATGAGATCCTTAAGCATGAGTTGAAGATAGTAAATCTGAAGCTTAGTATGAAAGATGGAAATTTGAGATCTGATAATGAAAAATTGAAAATTGAGAATGAAGATCTGAGGTCAAGACTTGAAAAGGAAACATCTAAATCTGAAAAAGTAAAAATGCAGTATGTGGAACTTGAGAAGTATAATAAAATTGTGAAAGGTGAACTAACTCAATCGAAACAACAACTTGAAAGGCTATATTCAAAAGGTGATAAGACTGAAAAAAAAATTCTTTTGAAGAACCATTTTTTGATAGGACTAGATTTGGATATAGTATGTTTAGAACAAACCATGAAAGTAAGAAGCCAGATCTGAAGAAATCTAAAAGTGTGGAGGAAATAAAGCTAGATGAGAACACATTGGAAGATCTACCTAAAGAACCACCTAGAGAGAAAGATGAATCAAAGCAAGAAGAATCAAAATAGGAAGAATCATCTAAAGGTATGCAAAGAGAATTCAAAGGTAGATGTTTTGCTTGTAATACTATTGGGCACATGAAGAGAGATTGCACAGGTAAGAAATTTAAACCCTTTAATGGACATTGTTATAATTGTCATAGTTTTGGACATAGAGCTAACGAATGTAGAAGACCTAAAGTAATTTTGAATAATTATGATAGAATGATTGAGAATACTAACAATGTAGATAAGAAATCTATTGAATAAATGAATCAAAGAAAAGTGGTAGTATGTTTTAGATGCAACAAAGTAGGACACATTGCTAGAAATTGCAGGTCACAGATTAACCAGCAAGGACAAAGATTTGGAAACAATGGAATCATTTGTCAGATATGCAACAAGTTTGGACACTCAGCAAGATTTTGCAGAATGAACAATGGAGGTTATCATCATAACCCTAACCCTAGGAACAATGCAAGAAGGAATGAAAATGCAGGAAACAAAGAAAAAGGTTGCTGTAGCAATAAAGATGAAGTTAAATTTGACAAAGGCATAGATCAAGGAGGTATAGTTAGCACTGAAAGTAGTCAGGAAGGTAATGTAACCGATGGTAAGGATGAATCTTTACCTGACCCTTCTTTAAGTACTTAAATTATGTAAGTTTCTGTAGTTTAGGACTTAGGATTAGTGTAGATTAGGAATTTGAATGAGTTAAGTTTTGTGCAGTTAGATGTAGGTTTATTATGTTGTACTAATGCTATGGTTAAGTGCACAAAATAAAATATTGTGTTTTGCGAGGTCGCAGAAAGTTTTATGATTGCAGGTTTGCAGAATCAACTTTTTGAGGTTTTAGCGGCAAAATGAATGAATGCGATGTCAGATCAAGTTAATGTGAAGTGTTATAAGGTTGAAATCAAAGTCATTACAATTAAAAAGTGATTGAAAAGAGATTTGAAAGAAGAAAAGTGAGTTAAGGATGATTTGAAGAAGTTTGGAAGCAGTTTGCAGCGATGATCATACCGAAACCCTAGATTTGCAAAGTTGAGGCATTTCTTGATCTTTAATCAGTTGATAAGATGGATATTTCTATGGTTCATAATGTTAAGGATAAGAATATACCAAAGATTAAGAAAGAACTAGTAGAACCAACTGAATTTGATGACAGTTTAGCATTATCATCCGTACCAGATGGAGTATTGCACATTGAGAATGTTAAAGGATATTTAGGTTGTAAGTTTGAAACTTTGGGAGATGCAGATTTTAGTGATGATTACAGGAAATTGTACAATTAAGACATGTCAGTTAAACCAGCTTATGGGCACTTAGAGAACAATGAAATTATCAAATATTCCATGAAGTATGAATTCAATGATGAGGAATGTACCAAAATCATTTTAAGTAGAATCCACAATGGGAAATTCTAGATGGAGGATAGAGTTATGGATATAACTGCCGACCTAATTCATGAAGTTACTGGATTATCAAAAGTTGGAGAGATTCCACTGAATGAAAAGAACATGAGAAAGATTGTTTTAGATAACATTGGATCTAGTTATAATGGTAGAGGAATTGTGATAAGCAAGATTAAGCAAGATGATGTTAGGTACCTTTGCAAGATCCTAACAACTAAATTCTATGGTAGTTCAAGGGAAGATGACATGGCTACAGGAATGATTCATGTAGCTTATCTTATGTATGTTGAGAAGAAACCAGTAGACCTATGTGAAATTTTGAAAATTCAGTTATTTGAGAACTTAGAAAAGATTAAGAAGGCTAAGTACACTCAGTTTAGGTTTTCATCTCTGATAACCTATATGTTTTTCCATATTTTGATAAGATTTCCTTACACAGTTGATTGGAGTGACAATGTGAACACAATGGAAAGAATAAACTCAGTTTACATGAAACACCTTTTTGATAAAGTTAATGACAGTGTGAAGCTTGTATTGAAGACTTTTCAGAATATTGTTAAGAACAAATCAAGGATTCCTTAATCCTTAGTTGAAAAGCATAAAGATGACATTTGTTTTATGGTTGACATTGATTTCACCTACATTGAAGTAGTTGAGCCTAGAATGGAATTCATAGACCCTCTTGGATATGAAATATCTGAAGCAGAAATAGTAGGATATGTGAATAGATTGTTAAAGTGTGAGTTGGATGGTCATGCAAATAGGTTTGGAACCTATGAAGAGAATTTCAACTTTGCAATAAGTTTAAGAGAAAAGAAGCAATCTAGTAAGAGAGTTGAATCTACTATGAAGAAAATATTGAAAGAATCTGGTATGTCAAGTCATGAGTTTGACATAGCTGAGAAGACTACAGAAGCACTGAGGTAAAGTGAAAATCTTGTATTTTCACCTGAGACATCTAGTGTAGATCCTGTTGATCCTATTGCAGTAAAGGTAAAAGTTGAAGTACCTGAAAAAGATGAAGGAGATAAATCTTTTTCTCCTATTCCTAGCAAAAGAGTAAAAGTGAGTGCAACAAGACCCGACAAGAGATAGAAAGTGGTTGTACCACCTATACCTAGAAATGTAGCAATAATTAAAGATGATGATGTAGTTTCAGTCAAGAAGAAAACTTGGAAACCAAGAATTGAAAGAGTTAATGAAGATATATTGAAGCATGGAGACTTCACTAAGTTGAATAAATTCTATGATCTGTATGGACCATTTGACAGATTGAACTTTGAAAATGCAATGGTTACACATATGATTGTGGCAGATAAGAAACTTAGCACCATTCATGGTAAGATCCCAGAAGATTTGTATAACAAACTTGTGAATAGAAAATAGAGAGCACAAGAAGAGGACATAAAAATGAGAGAACATGTAATCAAACAGCTCTGTGAAGTTAAGGATGAAGATCATTTGAAGATATTCTTGAAGTCTCTTGGAACTTTATTGAGAACTAAGAGAAGGACAATCCTTATAATGGGAGGCAAAAAGGAGGAAGTACAGAAAGAGACAGAGCAAGCAGTGATGCAAGTTCTTGCAGATATAGTTGCAGAAAAGCATGTTGAATCAGAGCCTTAGCAAAAGCAATCAGAGGAACCACATGCAGAGGAAGTTGGTATTGAAGAAGTTCCATCTTCTTCACATATCAATATTGGCAAAGAATCAATGGATATTGAAGGCACCAAAGTGACTCTAGAATCAGATGATGCAGTATTTCATGATCTAGGAAACATTGTTGACAATTTGGCTTTAGAAGAGAAAGAAAAGGTCACAGAATTAGAGAAGAATATAGAGGTAGAGGAAGCACCAACTGTATCAGAATCAGTTCTAGCAAAACAGTCAGTTAAAGGCAAACAAATTTTGACAGAGGCCACTACCTCTAGTGCACCCTCTAAACCAGTTGAAGACATTAGTGCACCTGACAGTAAGAAGAGGCATATTGGTTCAATGTTTGAAGACCTTGGAAAAGAAGTTGAAGATGATGATCAGCTTGAGTTCATCACATCTCTGAATAAAATTATTGGAAATAATAAGAAGGTGAAAGACCTTGAAGGCAAAGTTAGAGTTTTGATAGAGAAACTTGAGAGTGTGATCAGCACTAAGGTATCTGAATCAGATCCACTTGAGAAAGCTCAATCAGTAATAAATTCTTTTGACTCTAAATTTTCTAACTTGAAGGATATTGCGAAGATAAAAGTTCAGGAAGACTTTGAAGCAAAAATGCAACAAACTTTAAGTGTAAATATTCAAAATGATATTGGTAGTTTAGATGTATGTATAAAGAATTTGAGGAGACATTTTGAGACAGGAAAGAATTTGTACATACAATGTACAAAATCAAAAATCCTAACAGTTGAAGAGGACAAGAAGATTAGAGAGAAGTTAGATGCTATTACAGCTGAGACAAACACCTTGACAAGCCCTAATGTCAAGATAAGTTCTGTAGAAAAGAGCATAAGGAAATTGAAAGATGAAATTAGAAGGATAGCAAAGGAGAAGAACAGAAAGATGATTAGGGTTAACATCTTGAGAGAGCATGTCTCAATCAAGATATCAATTTTTGAAGATCAAATTGAGCAGTGTCTTTCAGCAAAGACATCATTTCAGAAGTTTAGCTTCAATTCCCTACAAACTTGTCAGACAACATCATACAGATTGAGTACTCTACTCAATGTTGCTGAATCCATTAGGATGATATGGGAGAAAGATTTTGAATCTTGGAAGTTAGAGCTTGGTGATTGTGTTGCAAGCCTACCGGCTTTGCAATAACTGATAATAAGGTATAAAGTTTTTGAAATTTTTGTACACCCTATCTTTGTCATTGTTGTCAAAGGGGGAGAGATAGTAGCAAAAAATTGAATAAATGTTGAGGAAGGATAATCATACGGGGAGCTATTCTATGGAGTATGATATTGTATAACTTTTTCTTTTGGCCAAAATTTTGTATAAGTGTTTTTGAAGTTTTCTTTGCACACTTAGCCAATTTTCCCATATGTTGCCACCAATGACAAAGGGGGAGATTGTTGGCAATTTGGATAATGTGGATGCATAGATGTTGTCATTATGGAAACATATTATCTCTATTGAGAGTGCAAAATCTGGAATGCAAGTATGCAAAGTTGAAGAAAGAAATTATCTAAGTTTGAATACAGTAATCCTGACAGAGCACCCGATGAAGATTTAGTTGGCGACATCCACTGGAGAAATATTTTTGTTTACGTAGTTAAATAAAGCTTCTATAGAGTATGAGGATACTCCATCTTAGTGTGCATAAAGTTTGGAGTAGTACAGACAAAGTTATTCAAAGTTTACCGAAGACAGTTTTTGCAGACAGAGCAGTTTTGGAGACAGTTTTAGCGAAAGAGTTAAGGGATTATTTTTTCTTGTCAAAATAATGACTTAACATTATGAAGGGATGACATCATAGATTTTTACTCTTGGATAATGATTTTGGATGCCAACCATGTAAAGTTATTAGCTTTAATAACTCATATATTAGGCATACTTGAAATGTAATGAAATATAGAAGTGAGATGTAAAAAGAAAGAAAAGATAACTTGCAATAGTTGTTTGTTGTGATAGCAGAAAAGGCTATTGATGTGAAGTTGTAAGCAGTACCATATTACAGTCAGAAACATTTTTGTATTACCTATTTGGGCAGTGAGCTCAGCTAGTGATTAGGTTTTGTAATCTAACTTCTAACAGGGTTAAGGCTTCTAACAAGGCCTAAAGTCCTTTAACCAGGATAGATCTACTATATATTGTAAATTGACTGCTAACAGGGTCCAATATCCCTAACAGGATACTTTTGATTATTGATCTTTGTGGGTGCCATCCCCACCGGGGTTTTCCCTTGGCTAGGGTTTCCTCGAGAACATATGATGTGTTATGAGTTCTTTCTATTTACTGCTATGTTTGTTAATAAGCTTGATAATATTCGTATGCACAAAAGTAATCTATTATATCCATAAGTGGGCAAAAGAAAAAGTTTGTGAAATACTGATTCACCCCCCCCTCTAAGTATTTCCTATTTCTAACAAAGGTTTCCCTGTTAGGGCTACAAGTTTTGATCAATTCTGGTGATCTCACCCTGTTAGGAGTGACATGGTAGATCAGTTAGATCTACCTAGTTATAGGATTTTAACAACACTAATGAAGTGTGCACTTGGTTAAGAGATTTACTTAAAGACTGTTAAGTCTACTCTACTAAGAGATTTTATCCAAAACTCTATTACAATGGTCAGAAAGCAATAGGTAATTATTTGCTAATTGAAAACTCAATTATCTGATACAGATCTACAAGTTCTAATAAAATATCACCTCACTTGTGATGAATCTCTACTCTGAACTACTTGGTAGTCTTTTTTGATTCTGCTCAATCCGAATTCCTCTATACTTGGTTCTGCTCTGTTAACTGATAGACTTGAAGTTAGGTAGTTGCTTCAAGTGCTTCGTGATTCATATATCAGTTCACACCAAAAATGATGCAAACACACAAATATATAGTGTTCTGGTTTTGCCACTTTAACAAAATTAGGTTACACAACATAGTCATAACCCTAAGATCTATGGTGTACAATAATAACCTAGATCAACTATTACAAAAGATATACATTACATTTAATGAATATCATCAAATTAAATATTCCTCGATCGTGGTAAAATGTTTTATGAACTGTTGTAACCATTTGCATAGAAGTATGTGCCATTTCAGATTAATATGCCATTTTTTGTGATCTTCGATAAACACTGTATACACTACTCAGTGTATACTGTGATGCTTGTTGTTTACTATCTGTCGGTGTTGGTGATGCTATTGCTCGGTAAACTATCTGATGCTCGGTGTAAATGCTTTACCAAATAGTCTATCTTGCTTCTAGTTACCGATTTGCTCAATGTAAGTGACCAACTGATATCTTTACAAACCTTTGATACTAATGACAAGCATAAATGCTCAATAGAGATAAAAATTGCTGATTTAATCATCTTACATATCTAATCAACAACTCAGTGATCTAAAATCATAGATCTTCAAGTCATACAATTTATTCAAATTAGTTGTAGTTCATCATGGTGCTGCAATATTGAAATTGGAGAGGACTAGTGTTGAATAGGAAGAAATGAGAGTTGCACCTACAGGTACCAAAGCTTGTAATTATGTAATTCTTTGATTTAATAAGACAACTTGGGACTCCAACTCAGTACATCCTTTATATGCCTTGTTATATTCCTTGAAAAAATGGTTGCACCTCAACCTATATTATTTTGTCCACTCCTTTTTAATCTTGGTAACATCATGTTCCATCTTGGTAGTCTCCAACACAATCTTTGTAGCATCCACTCCCTTTGTATCTACTTCCCTTGGAATTATGACACTTCCCCTTACATATAGATTAATATCTACAATATTTGGTTTTTGTGTAGCTGGGGACAACGACCAAATGGGAAGTGTAGAATAATCTTTTTTGTAATAAGTACCCTTCATAGAAAGATAACCTACTCTTCTTCATTTCCATGAATTTTCATGCTTCTTATTACAACATCAACAATATTCCACTCTGGTAAAATTAACACCCCTAATTGGTGTACCATTCTCTTCCCTTCCTTTGGAGTAATTGCCTCAAATTCATTTTGAATTTGTAATTGAAATTCATGTTCATTCTCTTCCTTAGATCTATTAGGCTTTTGAGCCTTTCTTTCTTCACATATCTTGTGGTATTCTTCTAAATTCATCTTCCATAACAATTGTTTGATGCAAGTCTTAATGAAACTTTCATCCTCAAGGAAAGAAGTGCATGTTTCCTTCCTCATATCCTTGTGGACTCTTCCTTGTACATCCAAAGGAGTGAAATCATGGAGAGGGGCCATAGATGGGGTTGTTATTCCAACTTGCAAGTCATGTTCAGGAATCAAGATACAATTTTCACCCTCAGAGTCATTGGATTCATCATCCTCACCCTCAATAACAATTGGATTTGATTTCTCACTCTTTCCTTTTTATTTTAGGGATAATGGAGGTGGTGAATTAAGTGGAGTGACCTCTTTCCTACGTCTGTCCTCTCAATCTAAAATGTGAATACCCTTCAATTTCCTAAGAGGAGATGGTGGATAAGGATTCCTTTTCTATGCCATTATCTTTTCTCCTTTTCTATTCTTCTCCTCATCATCACTGTCACTACTAACAGGTTCACCCCTTACCCTTTTCGACACCTTGATGTTTAAAGGAGGATATTCAGGAAGTCTATCCTCTTCATTTCCTACTCCCTAGAGGTGGAGCCAAAAATGTTTCCTGAGAAAGCATTACACTTGGCCCTAAAGAAACCAATGGTGTATGAATTTTTTTTTGTAGTGCAACAACATTATCACCTAATTTTAACCTGTCTATATTTTGCCTCAAGGTTGTGACACAATCATGGAAGTGCCCACATATAGTATCCATTTTCCTATAGAAAGGAGTAATGGTATGAAGAGGATCATATGTGGGCTCAATCTTCTTTACATCATCCCACAACTTCTTATATTCCAACCACTTCTTCTTGTTCTCCTCATGTTTCCTCTCATCATAAATATTTATTATGAAATCCTCTAGGAAATTAAATTCATGAGACATTGGTGTCATCTTAATTCTTTGTCTAAACAAATTTTAAAATTTATCTGGGTCACTATCTCTAGGAACACTGACCCCCATAGCATAACATTGAAAAAATTTGTGGAAATGGACCCATCCCCCTTTTCTGACAACAAAGAATGACAATACTATGCCATCATAGAAAATGGTCTCCTTGTTTTTTTCCTGCTAGCTCTTTCTCTTGAATCTAGGCAATTTGCCTCATTATCTCTACAAATCCTAATCTTATATTTACACGATAAGGAAGAAAAAAAGGCCTAACACCATATCCATATAACCTTATTATAGTGCTGACATTGTAAGGAATAATGTCTCCCCAATTATGATCAACACCAATCTCTAACACTCTTTCTTTAGGTCTCAAAAAATCAAGTAACTATTTTGGTAGCCTTGGTGGATTGATAATCAACCTTGCCCTAAGTTTTGATCCAAAGGAATTATCAAATATTAAATAAATGGTAGCTTCTCAATTCTTTGATAACATTGTGCTCCATGTTTGCACTGTCATAGGTTCACCATCTACATCTCTTGTTAGAGTCATATATTGTGCAAAGTAATCAATATTCTTAGCAAGGAACATGTGCATCAACAAGGAATACCAGTAGAAATGATTTACTTCTTCTTTCTTCAAATTAATCAATCCTTCATGAATCTTATCCATTACATATGGCACATAATCATAGATCATTATGAAATTGGGATGATGTATTTGGATGGCCATACACATATACTCAATAGGTATTATAGAACCTACATGCCTACAAAACAATTGACACAGTGAGTAGAAAGTGGTCCTCAAATGTAGAGAAAAATATTTTATTAGAAAAGGATCCCTAGTACTTGGCCCAATATAATAGCTGGTAGTTACAACCTTTGCAAGATGAGCTAGCAACATATGCCCTCTAACAAATTCTTTGGTATTTGCATACTTAGCTGTGAATGCCTCTAAGTATACATGTTCTAAGAATCCTACTATCTCATTAGTTCCAAACACCTCTTGGAACTCTTCTCTGCATATTCTAAAAATAGGATCTCCATGATTAGCCCTTACTACTTTTGACACCAGATCATGTCTCTCTGTTACTGACAACACTAATTCTAAATCCATGAACACATTTGGAACCACCAACTTCCCTAGATCATATTGCCGTGCGTTGGACTTTGGGTTTGCTAGGTTTCACTACCCATAGCACATTCTAAATAATTCTAGCCTAGTCATAGGCAAAGTGGCATAAAAAATATGTGCGACCTGGTCATACAAACCCTCACCAATTTTCCATTGTTTTATCAGTTGTAACCCATCATATTTATCATTGGTTGAGGGCTTTAACTAGCCTAAGAGATCATAAAAAATTTTCTCCTCAAGTAATCCCTCTAGCCTATGTGTTGTCTTGATGGAGGTATTTTTTAAAATTAAGGTTCTATGCAACAATAATTTGGATATAGAAAAACTAGGGTTTCCTAAATAAAATCAAGGATTCTTCATTAAACCCTACTCAATTTTCAAAAATTCACCCCAATACCTTTAATCATTTAATTGCAACCCTTTCCCCATAATTTATATCAATACAACTAGATAATTCTTTAATAGAACAACAAGCGGATTGAAACCCTACTTACGACTTTTACACATAGAACAATACTAAATTTTGCACAACAACACCTCCTTTGATCATTTCAACATCTCTAGAGCACCTTATAATCTTAGGTGAATGCATAATGAACTAAAGAAAGGATCAAAATGGTCTTTTAATTACCATCTACAACTACCTCCATTTCGTACCATTCACCATTAAATCATAATAGTGAACAAATGACTCAAAAAACTTTAGTGGAGTTCAAATCTCAACCATCAATCCCCTCCATACTAGTGATATCAATAGCTTTGACTAGTCAATTTGAATTTGACTACCATGTAAGAAAGTAGGTCCAAAATTTAGCCAATAAGAAAGCACCACATCACAATAAACAACATGCCATCATCTTGACCCACTATTCTTTTGAACTCCATCGACCGAGTATACATGGCACAATCTCATGATCTCACATAGAATAAAATTTGTACAAATTTCATCATGGTATCACACAAATCATTGATCCTTAAGCAACTTAAGAATCAAACAATCATAAGAGAAGTGTAACTATCAACCTCCTTCTCATTAACAATAAAAAATCATCATTGAACTTTCTCATGTGCTAAAAGATTAGCATTTAAGTTGCAACCGCTTTAACTTCAATACAATCGACAACTACAACATGGAAATATATGTCATCAAATTCAACCAACCAATTATGCCATCTATCGCAACCTTTCATTCACCTCGGTCCCACCTCTCAATCAATCATTGGCGTGGGACACATGACATGATCTTGCGAACTTGCACTGAATAAACTTCGAGCACTTTTGATCAAGGGATCATGAGAGACATATCTCTGCAGAAATTTATCCTCTGAGCAACATAAGATAACATCCAAGAACCTTTTATGATAGATTAAAACATCATTGTAGAAATAAAACATGTGCTGAATAATGAACTCATTAGTAAACTAACATTTAACCAAGTGGGATGCCAAACATAACCAAAGGCTTTAAAAAAACCACCGCCCAATCAAAAAAGGATAGATGGCACACTCCCATCATCTTGCAAACAAAATGAGCTAGATTGAGACATTATCACAGGATAGCGGAGAAGATCATAAAATGACATGTCACCACCCATTGAAAGACATAAAGGGTCCCACCTAACAATAAGGTTAAACACTTAACCTAGCAATAAATAAAGTAGGGACTATGAGCATAGACCTATATAAATAAATTGAGGATGCAGAAATATTAAAAGGGTCGACACTTAATGACTTTAAAGTGTTAGGACTTAAAATAGATGACCCATTTTACAATGATAAAAATAACCATCCTGAAGTTAAAAATGGTAATGAAAATTAGAATCACTTAGGGTTAATTCAACATTTAGACAAAATTTTAACACATAACCCTAAACCCTCCACCCTCAAGGTCACAAAAACACTTACAAAAACCCTAAAAAGGTATAAACAACTATTCAAAACCCATCGTTTTGCAAGATGAATTTTTTTACCACTACTATGATACAAAGGAGGATGAGGAGTAGGGTAGTGAGAATAATGAGGAAGAAAGGAAAAGTGAGCAAGTTGACAAAGGGGGGGTGGGGGAGGAGGAGGGGGAAAGATCAGATAAATTTACTACATATAGTTCCACTCATATTTTAGAGTATCAAAATAGGGCTAATTGATCTTATCCATGATATGATGTCAAAGGAAGATGAGATGAACAAACCTTGGAAATGAGGGACCTATAAAACCTAGTAGGAAGGGACCTGCAAAACTAATGCTAATGAGGTGGAATATGTTAAAGCAAGGGTCACTGACATTGAAAGGAAACTTGGGAGTGTCCCTTGGTCAAGTTTGAGGGTAATTCATAGTTCCACCACCTCCTTGTGCCTATTGTAGACAAATATCATGGTAACTAATAACAAGGATGAAGGAAATTACAAGGAACTATTTAAGGTCGTCATTGAAGACTAGTCCAATGTCCACCAAGTTGGTTGAAAATTTAAGGATGTCGACTAAGGATAAATTCCCTTTAGTTTTTTGTTAATATTATTTATGGCCCTAGATAACCTCATGATAATAGTTTTATTAGTTGAGATAGCTCATTAGACTATGGTTAAAGAGGTAAAACTTTCATTTTTTATTATGCTACTGATGGTTAGTTTTTGATTGTTCATAGACTGATAATGTGCTGAAATTGTTTATTTATTAACTTTATGCCCTTTGGGATTTTTTTTAGGGACAACACCCTTACTTTTCCACCTAATATAAAAAACATTATAATATAGGGGATGACTATTTTTTGACATCAGTGGAAAGGGAGGGTTTATCCTGTGTCTTCTTTTTCACATTTTTCTTACTACTTAGCAATCTACTTTTTGCACTCATGTATGCTTCTACTATTCTTATTTTAACTCAATAAAACTACTCTTTATGGAAATATAACATGATAATATATCTCAAAAATCATGGATGTCATTAGGCTATAATGGGATTGAAAACTAAACCTTAGGTTGTTGTAGAATAGATAAAATAATTTAACAAATTTATGATTCCTTTGGTACTCTTTGTATATCAATATGTCTTATTCGTCTTTATCAAAAAAAATCTTCTACTAAACCAAATGGAGTGTAGAGCACCTTGGAAACCCTCTTTGGTAATAAATATGAATTTAGAGGTCATCAGTTGGAGAATGAGCTCATAGGGTTTGAGTTAGGTATAAATTTTGACACCATAGAAAAATTCTTCACAAGATTCAATGTTGTTAGGTTGCAATTAGAATGACGTGGAATCAAGAAAGATGATAAACAACTAGTATTTTCTTTATAATCTTGGTTGTAACTATTTATTATTTCTATCTATATTATATTCTACAAAGTGTGCCTTAGGCTCCTCTTATAAAATGCCTTCTCTAAATGAATTCATTGGACTCATGAGGGGGAAAGATAAATTGGTTCTAATGGGTATAGTTGAACCATCTAAGTTACATGCCTTATCTATAAATCAAGGAACAAAAGAATAGAAAGTGTCTAGAAAGAAGGATAATAAAAAACAAACTAGAGAGAGAAGAAGACATACAAAACATTTTTTGCTTCAAAAAAAGAGAATCAAAACTCTCTAAAAGAAGGTGATCAACCTAATAAGGATAAGGTAAAGTGTTCCTCTTGTAAGAAGCATAACCATGATGAAGGTTGTTAGAATGACTTTAGAATAACTGAGAGGGGGGGGGATGAATCAATTATCCTCAGGTCTAGATGTACCAATTCAACTTTCTAGCTCTTCAACAATCTCAGATCTAATCAGCTTTCAACTCGGTCTCTATAACATATAACATAAAACTTGCAGTCCACTGTCCTAAAGTAATTAATTTGCAGAATATAAAACTTTCAACATCATTCACATCAAATAACATTCACACAAGTATAACACTAGGATTCATAGTGGAAACCAATTGTTATCTCTATTGAGCATTTAAGGTTGTCATTAGTATCAAAGGTTATCATACATATTAGTCGGTCACTTACATTGAGAAAATCGGTAACTAGAAGCAAGACAGACTAGTCGGTAAAGCATATATACCGAGCATCGAAAAGTTTACCGAGCACTAGCAGACACTAACATCGACAAATAGTAAACATCGAGCATCATAGTATACACCGAGCAGTCTATACAGTGTTTACTAAGGATCACAAAAAATGGCATAGTAATCTAAAATGGTACATACTTCTATGCAAACGGTTACAATGGTTCATAAGATGTTTTACCAAGATCAAGGAACATTTAATGTAATGATATTCATTAAATGTAATGTATATCTTTTGTAATAGTTGATCTAGGTTATTATTGTACACCGTAGATTTTAGGGTTATGACTATGTTGTGTAACCTAATTTTTGTTAAAGCAGCAAAAATAGAACACTATATATTTTTGTGTTCGCATCATTTTTGGTGTGAGCTAATATATGAATCATGGAGCACTTGAAGCAATTGCCTAACTTCAAGTCTATCAGTTAACAGAGTAGAATCGAGTACAAAGGAATTCAGATTGAGCACTATCAGAAAAGGCTACCGAGTAGTTTAGAGTAGAGATTCATCACAAGTAAGGTGATATTTTATCAGAGCTTATAGATCTGTATAGGACAATTGAGTTGTCAAATAGAAGATAATCACCTATTGCTTTCTGACAATTGTAATAGAGTTTTGGATAAAATATTTTAGTAGAGTAGACTTAACAGTCTTAAGTAAATCTCTTAACCGAGTGCACACTTCATTAGTGTTGTTAAAATCCTATAACTAGGTAGATATAGCTGATCTATCATGTCACTCCTAATAGGGTGAGATCACCAGAAGTGATCAAAACTTGTAGCCCTAATAGGCAAACCTTTTCTATCTGCAGTAGTAAAGAATTTGTGGGTGTCATACCCACTGCAATTTTTACCTTCTAACAAGGGTTTTTGTGTTACCAAAATACTTGAGTCATGTGATTTTCATATTGATTTCATGTTTTTTAATGTCATAAGTTAAATGAATGATTGATACATGCAGTTAGATTCAAGTTTTTTTGTTCGGTTATTACTATTTACAATTATATATCTGAAAGGTTTACAAGTAAATTTTTTTGAAGGCACTTATTCACCCCTCCCCTCTCAGTTCTCTTATTGAATAGTTTAACCACTGAAGGGTAAAGATCTAAATCATGGTGAGATACAAGCTTGATAAGACTATTGAGAATTAGAAGATATAGATGCAGATGTTTGTGGAACAATATAAGAAAGCCAAGGAAGGACTGAAGAAATTAATGGTTGAAAGGAAGAACCTAGCTATTCTACAAAATGAGATCAGTTACCATGAAGAACCTATTGATGAAATGTTCGAGCATATTGGATCTAGTTCTGGAAGCATCTCTGATGGATCTGAAAGCATAATCACTGATTTATTTGAAAGGAATCAACATTCAATTGATGAAGTGAAAGTACTACAAATCGGTCAAGAATATCAGATGGTGAGAATGGTAGAAACAATGAACAATGCTAGACAAGTCGAGCAAGAGAGGAATCTAGCTATTGATGACCAAAGATAGATGACTGAACAACTTCAAGCTAAAGAGAGTGAGATACAGAGACTCATTGATTATCATTTCCAAGTAACTAATCAAATGATGACTGTAAATCAAGAGGTAAACTGAGTGAATGGAGAATTGTCAAGAAGAATAGAAGATGTTGCAAGACTTAGAGAAGAGAATGAGAAACTGAGAAATGAAGTGAAAAATCAACAGTAACAAAATGAAATGAAGAAACTTGCTGAGGACAGTTCTAAGAAGATTGATGATTTTCTGACTAATCAAAGTAGATTTGGGAGTAGAGCTGGTATAGGCTACACCGGCAAAGAAGAATCATGACAACAAGCTGAACAAGTCAACAACAATCAAAATTAGAAACCTAAAGTGTTGGCATGTTATCACTATGGGAAACCGGGACATACATCTAATGTGTGTAGAAGAAAATCACAAGGTAAACCTCTTATCACTCCTAAGTTTAATGGATATTGTTACTACTGTGGTAAGTTTGGACATCCAACTTATGAGTGTAGAGCTAAACAAAATGATATTGCTAACAATACCACTATGGAGAAAATATGCTATACTTGTAATAAACATGGACACACTGCACGAGAGTGTAAGGCTAAGATGAAGCAAGTATGGACTCCTAAGAAGAAAACACAATGAAATCCCTATCAATCAAAGAGACAAGGTAACTCTTATGTTTGGGATTATAATACATGGGCTAACTATACTGCTTGTGGTAGATATGGACACATTGCAGCAAATTGTTACAGAAAGAGTTGGATTGGACAATCAAGAAGCTAGACAAGCACTAGAATGGCTTGTATGCACTGTCATAGGGTTGGTCATTTAAGCAAGAACTGGTAGAGACCAAGCACCAGATGAATATCATATATTTGAGAGTGGATATACTATCATAGATATCATGAAGTTAAGGAACACTATGTGGAAGAAGGCATCTAATGAGAATGCTGAGTCAAGTAATGTTGTCAGTGAAACCTCATCCAGTGGATTGGGTTACATTGGTACCTCCACTTAAGGTGAAATAGGTATGTATGGGATTGACATTTCAAATGATCACATTTTACATACAGTTCCTTATACATGATGTACTAATACCAAATCAATATGAATAAAGATGCACTATGGTTTATATGTTATGAGATAACAATGCTATACAGTTGGTAAAAGAGAGATCGAGAGTTGGTTACCCATCGGTAATCACTATCTAAGGTTAACCGAGCACATGTATCAACCAACGAAGAAATCCTATGTTAACCAAGCAGATAAAAATTTGTTGTCACCGAGCTGACAGTTGTTTTGTACCAAAAGTTAGGTCAAGCATTTATTGCATGAAATTTCAAGCAGGAATATCAAAAAGTCTATAAATACACGGGAAACAGAGTTCAGTGTTACATTGTGATTTCGAAGAGCGAAAAATTTTACAAAGAATTGTTCAAGCTAGAACATTTTTAGAAGGACTCTAGACTACTATAGATCGAACTGACATCACTCTTCGACGATTTCAAGTAAGTTTATTTGCTATCAAACACTTTTTATCCTGCTGCTTACCGAAACCCTAGAATTAATTTATGGCATCTACATCATTTGCAAGCAAATCACAAAGTATTGAGGAGGAAGTTAATCTAATCGTTAGGGAAAATTTTGACGAACCTAAGTTTAAGCCACATCCCAAGGTCACAACACAAATAGATTTAATGGGCACTTTTTTGAGCATACCAGATAGGGTTTTATTGACAGAAGACGTAAGATCGTATATTCATTGCAAAATTGGTGAAGTTGGAGATTTTGAAAATATTGCATCATATCAACAACTCTATGGCACTGATGGAAAATTGAAACTAGCACACAAGAAGATTGAGGAATTAGGGTTATCGTGTATCACACACTACCTAAATTCATTTAAGATAGTTTGGATCAGAATCATTTTGAGAAGGTATCATGATGACAAATTCTAGCTGGATAAACTGATAGAGGTCAACAAGAAATTGATCAGTAGGGTTATTGGGCTCCCTACAACTGACAAGGTTAAAGCCTTCGTAGTTCGTCATGACAGGATGTTGAGAAGAATACTGGAGCACAATGGGATAGTCGGGCACTAAAAATTTCAATAATCAGAGACCCAATAATTAAATTTACAGCACATGTGATCGGGTACAAGATATTTCAATCAAGTAGACTCAACAGCATACCCTGCAGCGCAGTAGACATGGCACACAAAATTATGGAGAAAGGTCACTAGGTTGATCTTGCCAAGGTACTGTTTCATCAACTTCAAGAAAATATGAAGACAATAAGAAAAAAGAAGTCTAATACCTGTAAGTTTGGATCACTACTTGTTTGCATATTTTTCTATCTACAAAAGTATGTACCTGGCATCGGTAAAGTAAATTGGAAATCAAATATACCGATAGAAAAATAGATTAATAATATGATGAGTAAGTTAGGAGATAAATTGAATATAGAGTTTGATGCATACTTCAAAAATTCCAGACCAAAATGCATAAAAGAAGCATAATTCTAAGTGAATTAGTTAAAAAATTTTAGAATGATATATGTTTTGTAGTCAACACAAATTATACTTTGATAAAAGCAGTTGAACCTAGGATAAAATGGTTGGAACCGATGGGTTATGAAATGAACCATGATTTCACACTGAAATCTATTAATGCACTGCTTGCATTACCCAAAGATCCCATTGCCACTAGGTTTAGAGTATATGAAGAATCCAAATCTAGAATCTCAACAGGTATAGAGATCAGTAAAATGTCTAGAAAGGCAAAGAAGATGAAGAAAGATCTCACTGCTAGATTTTGAGATGTCTCTGAAACACCTGAGGAGACACCAGTTGAATACGCAACTAAAGGTTAGTTACAGTTGGCTGACAAACCATATGATAGTGAGGAGACTGAATCAGACGAAGAAGAAGACCCCACACCGGTTCCTCCACCTGAAATTCCTATGAAGAAGTAGTTACCAGTAAAAGAAGGTATGAAGACAATATCATCAACTATAGCTTCACCACCTGAGAAGAAAGAAGCAGAGAAAGTAACAAAACTGAGGGCAGCTACACCGACAAGGAAATATATCAAGAGAAAGAACAAGGTTGTAGCTGAAGCACCAAAGAAAAGGAGAAAAATAGTAAGAAGTAAAGAAGATATTGAGGAGATAGAGACTGAAGATGACGTCAATAAATTCAAGGTGGTTAGTAACAAGGTAAAAAAAATAGATGAAATTATTGAAGACATAATTGCGAATGGAGACCTTGCTGATCCAGGGATAGATAGATTTGACAAATTGTCAAATGAAGATCAAACCAAGATATAAGAGGCTGTCATCCAAATGATTATCAAATTCAAGAAAGTTCCAATGGAATTTTCCCATGCCTTACCGAAGAAGTTGGATGATAAGATTACTAAAAAATGGGCTATTGCACTAGACACCGAGAAAAGAAAGAGAGAACAATCTCTAGTTTGGGCAGCCCCACATCTAAGCTATGGAGAACTTAGTGAGTACATGACCAAATACGAAGCAATATTTATGATCAAGAACCAAGCCATGGTGATACTAGATGAAAATGTGGTAGATATGGATACCACAAGTGATTCTTTATGGACATCAATTTTTAAGGTCAAAGAAAAAGCTGAGCAAGAAGCATTCTTAAACTTGTCTAAGAAGAGACAAAATTCCAAAGGTAAAGGTATTTGTATTGATGAGGGAACAACAAACAAATCAAAGAACACCGGTATATCAGTTACCGAGGTAATTGATATCACTGAGAAAAAGGAAGAAATAAGTGTTTCACATGATGCACCAGATAAAGTAGAAATTCAACTGGAGAAGAAAACTGATGATGATGTACTCATTAAGGACATCAAAAATGGTGATCTTGATGACAACGATGATGAAGATGTGAATATTGCACCTAATCAAGATGAAGTACTAGACACTGAATGTCTATTTACATCACTACCGATTAAAATTCCTGTACTTGCCGAAGTGGTCAAACTTCTTTCCCAAGTACAACCTGACAGCTTAGACCCCAAGAAAACCAAAGACATCATAGGGGATTAAGACATTGAGAAACCTGCAGAGATAGATGAGCCCACACCAATAGAGGCACCTTCCACTGAGATAAAGGTAATGGATGAGACAAAGGAAACTGAGGTGATCTGACCTAACACCATATCCGAGGCTCCCACTCCATCAACCAAGACTACAACACCCAAGGAGCAGAAGAAGGAAGAAAGTGTGTCAACTGGGAAGGATACTCCGAAGACTGGAGATAAAACTATTGTGGTTATTGAGAAGAAATCACCTCTAGCACTGGAAAAGAAGAAGAAAAAGAAAGGAAAAGGGCCAGTCACCCTAGATGAAGTGATAATTATTCCTGAGTGTGACCCAAGGACCCTAAGCCCCGAAGAATTGATTAAATATGGGGAATTATGTTGAAGAAAGGTATCTCAAGAGAAGTTGAACCAAGAACAAAAATGGAAAGAAATCTTAATAGATGTGAGGGATATCCTACATAGGTAGTAACTAAGGTGAATATTGATGAGGATACTCCTATCATAGATCAACTTGCTACACTTGCTGAGAAGATCAATGCCCCAAATGTTGATGCAGATAAATAGATTGAAGAAGGGGTAGAATCCAGGATACAACACAAACTGGCAGAGAAAATAAGCCTAGAAGTGGCATTAAAGAAGGTCAAATTATCTGAGGTAATCACCAAGAAAAAAAAATATCACCCAGTTAATTTATAATTTATTACTGAAGCTTTGTACTATAGACACCTTCACTGTTGACGTCAGTGAGAAGATTAAAGGATTGGAAGTAGAAATAAAGTTAAGTACAAATGTAGCTCTAACCAAGCCTAATTCTTTCTTAAAGCACATTCATCAAGTTTAGGAACTCCAATGGTTAATAGAAGATTTGAAGAAACAAGAAGCGCACATAACAGATCAGGTTATCGAGTTATAGACAAAACTCCTGCCATACCTAAAATTTTTTGAAGCACACATTGTCAAAGCCGAACAAGTCATTGCAACACTAGAAATTTTGGTGTTAGATAACATCTTTGACATGCATGCACAAGTCCATCTTGAGCATATTGCTCTCACCCACTTGAAAGAGGAATGGGAAAACCTCTTAGAGTCAGTGAAGAAAACCCACCAGCTTCTTTTTGACAAAATGTGAGTATACTACTTAATTTTTGTATTTGGCATTACTATCAAAAAGGGGGAAAACAATGTATAAGTCATTATGCCAAATATGTACATAGATGCTATGTATACTACATATTATCAGGAGCATGCACCGAGGGGGAGTACTTGGTACTTAGAAATTTTTTGATACTAATGCCAAAGGGGAAGATTGTTATCTCTATTGAGCATTTAAGGTTGTCATTAGTATCAAAGGTTATCATACATATTGGTCGGTCACTTACATTGAGAAAATCGGTAACTAGAAGCAAGATAGATGAGTCGGTAAAGCATATATACCGAGCATTAGACAGTTTACCGAGCACCAACAGACACCAACACCGACAGACAGTAAACATCGAGCATTGTAGTATACACCGAGTAGTCTATATAGTGTTTACCAAGGATCATAGAAAATGGCATAGTAATCTGAAATGGCACATACTTCTATGCAAATGGTTACAATAGTTCATAAGATGTTTTACCAAGATCAAGGAACATTTAATGTAATGATATTCATTAAATGTAATGTATATCTTTTGTAATAGTTGATCTAGGTTATTATTGTACATCGTAGATCTTAGGGTTATGACTATGTTGTGTAACCTAATTTTTGTTAAAGCGGCAAAACCAAAACACTATATATTTGTGTGTTTGCATCATTTTTGGTGTGAGCTGATATATGAATCATGAAGCACTTGAAACAATTGCCTAACTTCAAGTCTATCAGTTGTACACACTCAAATGGTGCACTTCTCTAAGTCATTATATCCAAGGGGATTCATGAATGGGATACCTTAGAAAGTGACCTAGAGCTCTCTATGTATGGAGTTGCAATATTATTTAAAATTTTCTCTCAGCTAGAGCTATTTAGCTTATGACCTTGCTAGTCAACCACACAATGAGAGATTCAAATGAAGACAAGGGCAAGAATGTCAATATCCCCAAGAATCACTATGAAATGCAAATGCAAACTAGATTAAGATGAATATGCAAGCTAGAAATGAGAGTTGCAAGCTAAGCTATGGAAATGAAAGTACAAACTAAACTATGAAAGGAAAGATGCAAGTGTTACAAATCCTTCCTAATTAGACTAGATGAAGTAATCTAAAGAATAAAGGAAATCTATACTATGAATGCCATGATAATGGAACTAGAATGCAAGAGATAAACTATGAAAGCATGTAAAATGTAAGCCAAGAATGCTCCAAATCTTCAAAAGCTCCAAAGTGACCTAGAAAACCTGCAGCATAACATTAGTATTCAAAAATGCATATGAAAATGAGGAAGAGAGCTCTTCTTTTATAGGAAAGGAAAAGGGATGGACCATGGAGATTAAGAGGCAAAAGATTTAATCAAGGGTGGAGCTTGAAAGAGGAGCAATCCATGTGCACAAATATCTTCCAATGAGAAAATAAGAGTTGACTTTTGTGTCCATATGAGACAAAAAGTTATTTTCTCTTTTTTATAAAATAAGAATAATGCTTTATTTGTGCAACTTAGGATAAGAGGAAAAGTGGGGGCTTTTTATTTAATAAAAGGGGAGGAAATATTCCTTTTAATAAATAAAGACTTTAGGATAAAATGGTTAGCCCAAGGCAAATAATAAAAAATGATAAAATAGGATTTGATCAAGGAAATTGATATAATTGATAAAATGCCAATTTTTGAAAATATTGATTCAGGGATTTGATAAATTGCTGAATGGGGGCCCAAAGTCTAGGCGACCATTTTAGGGTGCATACATCAGTTAACAGAGCTAAACTGAGTATAGAGGAATTTAGAATTAGTAGAATCAGAAAAGGCTACCGAGCAGTTCAGAGTAGAGATTCATCACAAGTAAGGTGATATTTTATCAGAGCTTATAGATCTATATTTGACAATTGAGTTGTCAAATAGCAGATAATTACCTATTGCTTTCTGACAATTGTAATAGAGTTTTGGATAAAATCTCTTAGCAGAGTAGACTTAACAGTCTTAAGTAAATCTCTTAACCGAGTGCACACTTCATTAGTGTTGTTAAAATCCTATAACTAGGTAGATCTAGCCGATCTAACATGTCACTCCTAACAGGATGAGATCACCAGAAGTGATCAAAACTTGTAGCCCTAACATGAAAACCTTTTCTATTTGCAGTAGTAAATTTTTTTTGGGTGTCATCCCCACCGTAGTTTTTACCTTCTAACAAGGGTTTATGTGTTACCAAAATACTTGTGTCATGTGATTGTCATATTAATTTCATGTTGTTTACTTTCATAAGTTAAATGAATGATTAATACATGCAGTTAGATTCAAGTTGTTTTGGTCGATTATTACTGTTTACAGTTATATATCTGAAAGGTTTACAAGTAAAGTTTTTTGAAGGCACTGATTCACCCCTCCCCTCTCAGTACCTATCTCTCCTAATTCCAACAAAACCCAATTTGGGAAAAACTACTTGTAACATGGTACTAATTGTCACTTTTTTGAAGTGAGCTTTGTGAGAAGCCAACCTAGTTAAAGGTTTACAATACACACTATTAGGTTAGACCTAGTTAAAGGATTTAATCACCCTATTAAAAGTGGCCTTGTTAGAGGGCTTAAGAACATTCCATCAGAATGTCACCTTGATTAAAGGATTTATACAATGACTATTAGGGAAACCTTGATTAAATGATTTAGACTGATACAATGGTTAGAAAGTAACAGTAAGTTCTGATATGAAAATATACAACTCACTTTGCAAATATAGATCCACTTTGCATATATGTTGATTTACTAATTGACCTTCATTTCCATCTCCATCTCTGATCTTCTCAAAATTCTCTTCAAGCAATCACCACAACTATGTTCAACTCTTCACAGCTTAACCTTCAGCCTTCTGCTTAGACTCATCAGTCAATAACATCAACCTCTCTCTCTCTCTCTCTCTCTGATGTAACCTCACAATTAGGTTATCCTTATACCTCCTTGATTAGGTAGATTAATATTTTTCCACTTAATCTCTTTTGTAGATCTTAGGTTTAGGTCAGATTCATCGAATCCTTCCATCATTATGTTCTCCTTCTTTTCCTTCTAGATACATCTTCATACTTCTCTTTGAAATCATAAGAAAATGATTTACCATGCATTAAATGCTTCATACCATTCATTAATAATGTCAACACATTTTACATATCCCAAGAATTCAACTATGTCAGCTGAGATTCTCAATTCTTTCTCAAAATGTAAATCACTGACACCCGGTCAATACTGTGTTCATCTCCTCGGTCATTATCGTGTATCTCGGTCATCACTAACACTGTCCTTCTCAAAAAACACTATCTTTTCTCGGTAATTATCTATCGCTCAACAATTACTTATGTTCGATTGACACTAGATTTTCTTAGCATATACTGGTGCTTGGTCGACACTAACATCACTCGACTTAAAGTATATTTATTCACTTTTTCTCAGTTAAGCCTATGTTTCCATTCTTTCTTCTTCACTTGGTGTTAAAGATAAATAACACATTATCTTTTCAATGTGCCAACTCATCAAGTACCCATTGAAGTATCACATAACTCAATGTTTCCTTAGGTCCTCTTGTTATCTCCTCTTTTCAAATCCTTTTCATCAATCAAAAGATATTGTACTTTCCTAGATAGCAACTGTCTTACCAGTTAAGGTTTGACATCAATGACAATATAAAAATTGTTTCAATTGTAGTTTCCAACATAAGGTAACTGTTTAAAGAAACAAATAGATCACCTTTCACATCTTCCATAAAAGAACAATATTAAGGTGCCCAATTCAACCAAACAAAGTTCATTAGAAGAGTCTTTTAAGGACATAAAAAATTAAGGGGAAATAAAAGGGAAAGGAACTAGTTTCTATTTCTTCACTACCAAATTCTTAGATTGTTGAGCCGGGTGGTTCACATCATATGACTTCTTCAAAAGACAAGTTCACCTCTTTAGAGCCATGTTTTATTCCTACCACACTAATCCAAGTCATGATACTCATGATGAAGTGCATGGAAGAGGAATTGATAATGTGGGTGAATGAACATTTCAAGATGTTCTTTACATTCCCTATTTTTCAACCAAACTACTATTTATTTATCATATCACTAGCACAAGTTCTGACAAGCAAGTGGAGTTCACATCAAATACAATGGTAGTTAATGAAATTAATATGGGTCTATAGGTGTTGTTGGAAAAGTGGATCATCTATCTAGACTATATCAATTGCATCACTTTGTTCTTGAACCTCCTTCAATACTATTACTCACTCATGTAAATGAGGTGAGTCATTTGTTGCAATGATGATTTGACAACTTGAACTATCATTACTTGCAACAACTTGATCAATGACAAATGGTTTCAAGGTTTCATTCTATTCAATTTTTTAATGGACATATATAGGGATGCATTCTTGGTAAGCATCCTTAGGAGAATATGATAAATAAAAATCATGGAGAGCTACTGTAATACCCCAAAATTGGCATCTAATAAATTTAATCAATTTTGGTGCATTTTCATCAATTTTACATCTCCAAAGTCCTAGTTTCCTAGGCAATTTTCTCTCTCCTACCTGACTTAATTTGACTTGATGTCAATTGCAAAAACCCTAATTGCATTAATCAAATATTAAAGTTAATTCCTAAAGTCTTTGAATTTTATTAGCTAAATTACCCCTATGATAAATTAATTTAATCCTAAAGTCCTAAGTACTTGGAATTAAATTAAAATCTACCCCCTGTAGCTAATTACCCATAAAAAGGAATTAATAATTACTTGTTATTTGAATGGACACTCATTTTTGAATTAATAATTCAAGATATTCGAAAAGTCCCCTATGTGGCAAATTCCATTCTTTTAATTAAGTAATTCAATGCTTTTTTGTCTCAAATGGGAATGAAGAGTCAGGAGTTTCAAATCAAGAACCTCTTCATTCTCTTCGTGGGATTTTCTATTTAATGGACCTCTTTTCTTCATTCAAAGGGGGAAATTGTTGAGAGTAACTAAACTATATTATTTTTGTGTCTCAATTTTATCAATTCAAAGCTTTTATTGCATTTTAGTATAATCTTCATTTAGTTTAATATTGCATATTCATATACTTAGTTTGCTTAATTGCTCTTAGTTTAATATCATCTTTCTTCAAATTTCTTTCGATTAAATTGCACTTCATATTTCCTTTCAAGTTATCTAGATTAGTATCATATTCCTTTTAAAGCTCTTAGATTAAATTGCATTCATTATAGCTCAAATTCAGTTTTTGCTTATCATCCTAGCTTTTGAAAATCCTCTATTGTAGAATCGGTCTTATGGTTGTTGGCTCTCCAATTTGAGAGCAATTAAACACCCCGTCTACATAGGAGGCAACATGTTGCTTCACCATGGATTTCAAATTGAGTAATCAATACTCTCTTTCATAATTCAATTGTGTGAGTAATGACCATGTTGCATGTGTAGTTGGCTTAGAGGTCCACATTTGACTATATACATTTTGGCGCCCACCGTGGGGCAGAAAGATCAATTTCTGGCCTCATTCTCATTTTTTTCTAACATGAAATTTAAGCTCTGCCATGCATCCGTATTGTCTGTGTATGGATTATTGCATGAGATTCCAGAGCATGTTATGTGAAGATTAGCTCCCTATAGCACTCTCTCATGTGAGTTGATGCATCCTTGCGCGGTTCCCTTTACTTTCTCATGCGCTGTGGAGTACTTCCTCACGTGAGATTTGGATACAGTGGTTTAAAATTTTTAGTTTCTGTCTTTCTTGTTTCAGATTTCTGACAGTTTCATGTTTGTTGTTGTTTATTATTTCTCTATTATTTTCATAGTATAACAGTTTTATACGTGACATTTAACCAAGAACATAAACATACTAATGGTTTGATTGCAAGGCGATAGTCGAAGACTTGCTAAAATGTTGTGTTTGTTTCTTGCTTTCATTCACATAGTCTAAATATGGCTCCATTAAAATTTCTTGAGGATTTTGATAGTGAGTAGGGAATTTGGCTCTTCATTACATGGAGGTGATGACCATGAATGAACATGAAATCCTAATGATCTTACTAATATGACAAATTCTTGGGGAAGTAGAGAAAGGTAGTGAATGTTTACGCTTCTATTAGCCAGGGGACTATGCTCTTCTCTCTCTGAGAGAAATAGAATCCCAAAAGCTTGTAGTTGTGGTGGAGTGAAGCTAACTCAGTGATGAATCTTATTGATGTGTTTGGGTGAGGAAATGGGATAGAGAAGTATGCTCTTCTCCCTTTGGGAGAACTAGAAAATCCAACCCCCGAATCTAAACCAAGTCCAGTGTCACCTTTAGAGGGCTTGCCGGAAGTTGAACCTCCGGGAACGACCCAAGTGAGTACGCACCTTTCACTGGTGATTCTACCTCACTCTAATAAAGAACATTTTGTTGAGTCTAAAGACTCCAAAACCATGTTAGCTTCCTTCTCAAGACTTTTACTATCATCTTGAGAAGGCTTCATCTATTATACTGAGCGGCACCGCTCCTAGCCCTACTTGCAGGGGTGTATGACTTTTGAGTGTTGGTGTGGCTGTGAGGCCTCAAGCCTATATCAGGGGCACCAAAGGTTAGCATGAATGAAAACCTATTAAAAAATTTCCTTAGCTAGTGGCCTACCTGGCTCACCTCTGAAAGGAGTCATAATCTTTGCCCAAGGAGGGGGAAGAATCTCTCCTGTAGATTCCCATCATAGGCATATATCTGGATGCTTGAAGGTGGTTGCGACACTAGCCCCTGCTACAAGGGTAACCTTTGAATGTACACCATTGAGTCCTTGGAAACACCAAAAACATGGGCGCCCTCTAGGGGGTGACATGGCTGTGTGAGGTGCACGTATGCGCATAAGCAATAGGGTGAAGGTTTTGGCTTCTCACAATTTTTTTTGTAGGGCTAAGCTATGTGTTTGTTATTGAGTCTTAAACATTGTCCAAATCATTATCAAACAAAGACTCCCCTAAATCTATCAAGTTGCTTTGTCCTTGATAGGTCTGTTAACAACTGCTTCTTGTATCACAACTGCTTGATTTGAACCTTTGTCTTTAAATGAATGCTTGAAATCCTAAAATGAGATTGTTGATTAAACTGCTCTTCAAACTTGTTAGGAAACTAGATTTTTTGTCAGACATCAATTTAGGTTGTACCTCAAAATTCAACTTTAACCTCAAAAATTATGTCAGATTGTCAGATTTTGCACTTTTCCTGCGTGAAGTTTCACACTTCAGAGCACTTTCACGCATGAGATTTTGTTCTCTCACGTGAAGGTTGGTGTTCTCTCATGTGGCCTAGTACTCTCTCACTTGAGACTGTAGCCTAGTTTGCAAAAATAGAGACCTATTTTCCATTGACTGTTTGAATTTTTATCTGATCTGCTTTTTGTCTGAGGTCTATTTTTTTGCTTTCTTGTCGTTCACTATTAGAAACTAGTTTTTTTGAGTTAGGAATCAATGGATCTTCGATTTGACTTGTGTCATCTCTTGTTGGTTTACCTTATCTCTTTATGCCTTTTGTATCTCGTGTTGCGTTAGTCTTATCTCAGCTATTCTAGCCACCTCTTTTGATGATTCGTACCAGGTCCATCACGCATCTTGGCTATTCTAGCCTTTATTTCCTTTGTGTTGTTCTTAGAGACCGAGTCTAGCTTGATCCTGAGTCCTCTCTCATTTCATCTTCATCTATGACTGTCACGACTAGAAGTGGCAAGACTTATCCCATTCAGAATCCTGATCAAGGTAGAAGCAAATCTCCTCATCAAGCTAGATCGCCTACTGGTATTAAAACTTTTGATGAAATGGATAATCTTTTCCTCCAACACTACTCACATAATATTCAGCATCCGGTCAACATCCGAGATCTTTGCAACTTAAAATAGTGACAAGGAGAATCTTTCCTAACATTTCTCCAAAGGTGGAGACAATTATGTATGAAATGTCCTCATAAGCTACTAGAGTCTGAGAGACTCGACATTTTCTTGGACAATCTTGTCCCAAACTTTGGATACCAAGTACAATTGCAATGTCCTCTCATTTTTCATAGTATGATCAAACAAGCAGTGCAGATAGAGACCTTTATGATCAAGAAGGGAGAATTAACTTTGAATAAGGACAATAAACACGGATTCTCCATAAACAAGGATAAAGGAAAGACTACCAATAAGAATAAAGCCTTCAAAGCCTACTTTTAATCTTACTTCTAGTATACAAGCGGCTAAGGCCGTCGAAAAGACCACAATGGATAATCAACAAACTTCACGGTTTGCTAGGAACAAACCTTGGGCCTCTCGACCCAAGTGTGATTTCACCTCTTTGGGAGAGCTTCTTAATGTGGTCTATAAAACTCTTATAGAGAATTAGGTTCTTACTCCTTTATAAAAGCATACTTATGACCCACAACCATGACCTCATTGGTGGAATGATAATGCTTACCGTGACTATCACTAGAACATTGGTCATAAGACTTCTACTTGTCTCCAATTGAAGCATAAAGTTCAAGATCTCATTGACAATGGTGACATCCTTGTGGAGAACCATAATAAGAATTCAGATCACCAAGATTTTAAGGATCCCTTCCCTCCTCATGAGAAGGGTGAGTCTTCAGATGCCAAGAATACCAATGCTAAAGTCAATTACACATACACTAATAATGACAATGTTATTGGTATGATCAAACCTATTGAGATAGAGTATTGTGACGTGATCACTTCTAGAGGGAGTGGCGATGCTCCCAAATCCAAGACTCCTTTTATCTTGCATAGCTCTGCGTCTTGTTTGTCTGAATCTGAACAATCTCAAGACTGTGCTAATGTTGTCACTTGATCATGAGGAAGAGTTTTTTTGAAAGGTATCGATGCTTCCACGTCCACTCCAAAGAAAACTATGGATAAGAGACCTGATACTCTTGCATCCACTCTTAAGCAAATTGTGGATAAGACTTATGTTGGCCCCACCAACAAAAACATGAAATCTATTCCTACAGGTAGCTCGGCCAGTTATAGCATTTTAGATCAACTCCAGCAAACCAATGCTCAGATTACCATCTTTGAGTTATTGAAAATCTCACCTACTCACAGGCAGATTTTGGATAAGGCCCTTGCTGAGGCAAATGTTGCCAAGGATCTCGATCTCAACTAGTTCCAATCTATGGTGGGTCATTTGACTTTGCCTCACTATCTATCCTTGTCTGAAGAAGATGACCACTCTTTGAGTCACCCACATAATGCTCCCTTTCATATAGAGGTCATGATAGGTCCTAAGTGTGTTCACTGAGTGCTCATAGGCAACAGTGTTGGTCTTAATATCTATTCTGTGAAACTACTCACTCAGCTAGGTTATGATGAGAATTGTATAGATCCTCGCAAAAATATTACCATTAAATCTTATGATGAGGAAGAACACAAGTCCCAAGGCTTAGTCATGCTACCTATCCACATAGGTCCTATTGAGAGAGATGTTACTTTCCAAGTGCTCGATATTCCTCTTGCCTACAATATCTTGTTGGGTAGGCCTTGGATTCATGAGATGCAGGCTGTTCCATCCACATATCATAAATGCATTAAGTTTCCATTCCATGGGGTGGAAGTCACTCTACCTACAAATACCAATTTCTCTTGTAACACTCTTGCACAAACTGTAGATAGCTTTGTTCCAACAAATAGAGAATCTACTGAGTTTTATGATGCTAAGCTGAAAGAAATGGAATAAACTTTGAGACTTAAGGATAAAGGCATGGGAGAATACCGAATGGAACCTATGCTATCACTGGCTGCTCTACCTCTATCTCCACGCTCTTACGGGAGACCTTCTAAGGACAAAAAAATTTCTAATGCTCCTCCTCAAATAGTTTATGATGGCACCTTTGTAAGGGCCTCTACGCCTTTAGAAGATGAGGATGAAGAGAGGGCTATCAGAGCATGGATCTATAAAGGAAAAGAAATAGCTGAAACAACCAATCCATCTCCAAATTTAGAGCAAGAATCATATAGTGAGGCCTTCAAGATCATGAAGCACTTCGGTTATAAGGGGAGTGGTCCTATAGGGAAAAATGATAATGGCTTACTAAAACCCATTGAAGCTACAGGCCGCTACATGAAAGATACTAGTGGCTTAGGCTTTAAAAAGACTCCCTTTCATTTAGGGACCAAGAAATTTGTGTCAGCTCCCAAGCCTAAACCTGAACTTGAAAAAATTGAAGATGCCACTCCAGAAATGAATCCAAAGGATAGCTCTGATGAAGATACATTTCCATATCCTATTCCTTCGGATCTTGCAGCACTCTTTGCCAAACCTGATGAGCCTATCATACCTATTCATATGGTAGAGACATATACTGATACTGATAATGGTTCTAAAAAAAATTCTTCAGTATACCAATTCACATATGAGGAATGGAAAGAAACACTAAATGATGATCCTAATTTTCAAGGTGAACAATATAGACCACCTCATTTTCAAAAGTACTTTGAACAAGAACAACTTCAACAAGCTATTAATGCCACAAGGGATAATAATGAGTTTGATGATGCTGCTAATGAAATTCCTACATCAAGTATTGATTCACATGAATACAAGTTTGAGTCTTTGTCTGATGCTACTTATGATGTAGACATAGATAATGCTCACGTGTATGAAAGACTCCTCAAAGTAGGTGAAGGGTCTAGCACTAGGCCGCATGAATTAGGCACCACTAATGTTAACGTGTCCTCTACTTTTGACATAAGGTCTTTTAGGGATTCAAATGCTCCTTTGGATGAGATCTCTCTAGGTCTTGACTTGCTCATCAGTGCTTTTGAGGGTTATACCATGAACGCAGTTGAACCAGTCACTACTTCCCTTTCACTTCGCCGTCCCGATTTGATAAACTAGAACTTCCCTTCCGAATCTAATGAAGTCCTAATGTTCCAGACTGATTATGATCTAGCCTGTTACCTACATGCTATTGAACCTGTAATGTCCTCCACTAGAAAAATTAGTGTCAACATGACAGAGGTGGATATCAAGTATCTTAGTCAAAAAATTAAAAGAAGAAAAAATAGATGCTCTGATGGTGAAAACCACTTTGTAGCAGTATCAGAGCAAAAAATAGTAAAAATAAAAGATGTATCCAAGGGTGAAAACCTCTCTGAGGCACCCAAGGATGAGATACTTGATACACTTCTGAGCTACTTTCAAGAGAGGTCATCAGTATTGATTGAGCCAACACAACTAGTCAATTTGGGTACAGAGGTTGCTCCACAGATTATTCACCTAGCACAATCATTGTCTGCTGAAGAAAAAGAAGAGTTCACAAGATTCTTTCAAAGCAAGAAAATAAAATTTGCATTGACCTACTCTGACATGCTTGGATTAGACCCCAATCTAATCATGCATCATTTGTCCATCGCACCAGGTATCAAACCTGTTAAATAGAAGCTACGAAAAATGCATCCACATGTAGCACTTTTTTTTAAAGCAGAGCTGGAAAAGCTTCTTAAGGATGGCTTCATAAGAACTATTGATTATGTAGACTGGATTTCAAACATTTTTCTAGTCACTAAACATGATAAATCCATTCGTGTGTGTACAAATTTTAGAGATCTGAATAAGGCATGTCCAAAAGATGACTTCCCACTGCCTAATGTTGATATGATAGTTAACATGACAATAGGATATGAGATGTATTCCTTGATGGATGGCTTTTCTAGCTATAATCAAATCAAAATTGTGCTAGAATATCAAGAAAAGATCACTTTTACATGTGCCCAGGGCACCTTTTGCTGGAATGTCATGCCTTTTGCGCTTAAGAATGCTGAAGCAACATACCAGAGAGCTATTACTACTATCTTCCATGATATGATGCATAAAACAATGGAGGATTATGTGGATGATACTTTAGCCAAAAGCATGTAGTGAAGAACCCACCTCATAGACTTGGGTCCCATCCTTGATCACATGGAACAATTCAATCTCAGGCTTAACCCAAAGAAATGTGCTTTTGGTGTTACTTCTGGGAAACTTTTGGGTTATATGATTTCAGCTAAAGGCATAGAAGTTGATCCTGAAAAGGTGCAAGCTATTATGGACATGCCTCCACCCAAGAATATCAGTCAAATGAGAGGACTAAAAGGGAGGTTATAATCTATCTAGCGCTTCATTTCACAGCTAGCTGACAAGTCACAACCATTTACTAAAACTTTACATAAGAATGTGACTTATGAATGGAATGAGGAATTTGACAAGGGACTTACTCAAATAAAATAGTATCTTGCTAAACCACCTATACTAATGCATCCTATTCATGGGAAGCTTCTTATACTATACATCTTAGCAACAAACACATCCTTGGGTGCTATCCTAGCTCAAGAAGATCAGAACAATAAAGAGAGAGCCATATACTATATTAGCAGAACATTGGTTGCCTATGAAATGAATTACTCTATCATTGAGAAGGCTTTTTTAGAAGTGATATTTGGTTCTCAGAAGTTGTGGCATTATATGCTAGCTCATACCACAAGGCTTATTGCAAAAATTGATCCATTGAAGTACTTGTTGAGCAAGGCTGCCCTCACGGGTAGATTAGAAAAATGGGTAATGATACTTAGTGAATTTGACATTGAATATGTGGAAAGAAAAGCTATTAAGGGACAAGGAATTGCTCATTAGCTGGTGAAAGCTCCTTTGAAAGATCATCAGCCTTTGAGTATTGAATTCCCAGATGAATCCATCATGCTTCTCACACACCAATCTTGGTGCATGTTCTTTGATGGATCATTCACTCAACAAGGATTCGGTGCAGGCATTCTGTTTGTTACACCTCAAAGATACTCATTGCCAAAATCATATAAAATGTTGTTTCCCTGCACAAAGAACATAGCTGAATATGAAGCTCTCATTAATGGCATGAAGATGGCCCTTGAATGGTGTGTGGATGAGCTCAAGGTCTTTGGAGACTCGTAGTTAATCATTAATCAAGTCAACGATGCCTACCAAACTAAAGATGACAAACTAATACCTTACAAAAGGATGGTGGATGATCTTAAACAATACTTTGCACACATTTCTTTACAGCAGATTCCAAGGGTGGACAATAAAGCAGCTGATGCAATGTCCACTCTTACTTCAATGTTATAAATGCCGAAAAATGACTTCAGACATGAGTTCTTGGTGGAGGCATTACACTACCCTGCCTATGATATTCCTGAATCCAGGATGATCTGTTTAGTCATTAGACATGATTCATCCCACTACCACCATATCTTTTCCTACCTTCATGACCAAATCATTCTAGACACCTATACCCAGAGTGAAAAGCGTCACCTCATTCGTACTACTTCACAGTATGTCCTCATAGAAAATGACTTGTATAGATGGGGTCTAGACGGTACCCTCCTTAGGTGCTTAGAACCTGATGAGTCCAAACATGCGCTAGCTGAGGTACATGAAGGTATCTATGGGTCTCATTATAGTGGTATGATGTTATCTCAAAAACTTATTAGAGCTAGTTATTACTAGCCAGACATGGAAAAAGAAGTTGTTCACTATGCCAAGACTTGCAAGCAATGCCAATTTCATGGGAACTTGATTCATGCTCTTGCTCATGAACTTAGTCCTCTCATCAGTTTCTGGCCATTTCAGCAATGGGCCTTCAACTTGGTTGGTCAGATACATCCTTCCTCTTCAAGAGGACACAAGTTCATCATCATAGCTACCGATTACTTTACCAACTAGGTTGAGGCAATGCCTCTCACTATAGCCAATGACAAGACCATTGCTATGTTCATACTAAACTATATCATTTGTAGATATGGTATACCCTCATCTATTATCACTGACAATGGGGGACAATTCAAAAATAAGGACCTGATAGACTTATGCACTAAATTTAGAATTATTTAGCATTGGTCATCCATCTATTATCCTCAAGGTAATGGACAAGCAGAGGCTTCTAATAAGACAATCCTAAAAATCTTGCACTGAACAGTTCATAAATCTAGTAGAGATTGGCATCTCCAAATTAATCTAGTTTTGTGGGCCTACAGAACAAGTATCCAAACACCAATGGGGGCTACTCTTTTCACCTTGGTTTATGGAGTAGAGGTAGTATTACCTATTGAGGTTGAGATTCTGACATTGTGAATGTCTCTGAGGGGCCTCATCAGTGATGAAGATAACAGAATATCTCAGTTTCAAGAGCTTGAGTTACTTGATGAATGTCGGAAGGTGGCGTTCGATCATCTAAGAGAATACAAAAAGAGAATGTCTAAAGCTTACAATAAGAAAGTCAGACAAAGGGAATTCCAAGTGGGTGATCTCATCCTGAGAGAGAACCCCAAGAATCAGCAGCAGCAAGCCCAGAAAGGGAAATTTGAACCAAACTGGCTTGGTCCATATGTCATTACTGCAACATTTGGGTTTGGCGCTTATCGACTCTCCACCACTGAAAGAGAGCAACTCAAAGAGCCTATCAACACTCTTCATCTAAAGTTCTACAGTTGAGACATTCTTGGCATGCTCATGTACATACTTATTGGTCTTGAAAAAATCCCCAAAAAATGATATATTGCAAAAATCCTAAAAATTGCAAAATGTCCTAAAAAATGATCATCTTAGTGAAAACCTGGTAAATAGGCACTTTGATGTATCTATTATCTTGGTGAAAACCTAGTAAATAGGTGCCTTGATAATAATTTTTAAAAAAAAAGAAAATTGAAAAAAAAGAAAAAGTGAAAAGATAAAAATTACAAAAAAATGAAATATTCAAAAAAATACAAAAAAAAAAGAAAAAAAGAGAAAAAGTACAAAAAAATTGAAAAAGAAGAAAATGTGCCATTAATGAAAACCTGGTAAACAGGCGTCATGGTAGAAAAAATCTCTACCAAGATGGTGAAAATCTGGTAAACAGGTGCCTCTTGTTTCCTAAAGCTACATCTCATCTCAGTGTCGCTTGGCTTTTAGTTTCCTACTTTAGTTCGCTTTCCCGCTTTCCTGCTTAAGTTTGTCTCCTTCTTTTAGCTCATTTCCTGCTTTAGTTGGCTAGCTCATGATCTTGCCTTTAGTTGTCTTCAAGTTTTTTTCCTTGACTCTTCATGGATTAGAATTGGTTCATACTTGGGGGCACCTTCTTGATCTAGGGGGCATTGTCTTATCGCTTTCAGAAGTTTTGTTTGTGCATCGATCACCAGCAGTTCTCACTGTGTCTGCCTACTGATGCCTAGCTACTTTGAGATTTCTCTCCTTGAGGATCTCTCATGTATCGGTCACCAGTGGTTCTCACTGTGCCTACCTACTGATACTGACCTCTCATTCAAACCTCTCTCTTTTGGGATCTCTTCCTTACATCAGTCACCAGTGGTCCTCACTGCGTTTGCCTGCTAATGTTTCGCTTGCATTTTATTCTCTCTTTTGAGAATCTTCCTTGTATCGGTCACCAATGGTTCTCATTGCATTAGCCTTCTGATACTTGGTTTGTACTCCGATATCCTCTTGAGACTTTGTCTCTCGTGATGGTCACTAGTGGTTCTCACTGCGTCTACCTGCTGTCGCTATCCCGTCGAGACTTCGAATGTTGTTTGCTTCCAATTCAACTTCAATCCGCTTGAACACAAATGTAAACTGAAACTAAAAACTGATCTTGTGTTTCTCTAAAGCACACTGAGCTTTTCCTTTGCTTGTTTCTTTTTTTTCTTTATCATTTCTCCTCGAGCGAATCTAAGATGTCTTTCTTGACTTAGAAATGCAAAGACTGGGGGCATGATCTTTCCTTTGCTTTCTGTTTGCTAGTTTAGTTCCAATGATCCAAAGAATCTATCTAAGAGGGGTGTTTGTCTATAAGAGCCTTCATCTCGTATTGGATGGCCATGCGTACCTTGACTCCTTTTATATGGATGCTTTGGTGATGTTGGTTCTTCTCCTTGTCTGTTTTGAGCAACTTCTTTCTGCTACAAGTAAAATCACTAACGCTCATCCTGCTAAGTGAACGTAAGGGTCACTGCGAGAACTCTTCAGGAAAAGAAGGAACTTTCATGTGTCTAGTGTGTTTGTTCACAAGCAACATTCAAGTCATTCTAGCACTTGTGCTTTGATGCTTATGTTAACTTGCTAAATCAAAAGGAATAGGTGTTCAGGTCATTCTGGCTTCTTGTACCTTAATGCTTACACCTCATTCTGACAAATCTAAGACTTATGTCATATTCATATTCTCATAATTGCAATGTTAGTGAGGATTGTATGACATCTTGTGATTGTCCCATGCTTAAATGAACTTGATGATGATAAATACGGCGAGTCCAACAACCAAGTCCCAAGGCTTGCATTTTCATTCTAGGCTTGCATTTAGCGTAGGCTTGCATGTTCATGCTAAGCTTGGATTTGAGATGATATCTTGTTACTCTCTTAATTGCTTTTAGTTCATCAAAGGTTCTCATCTTTCATCCCGATTTCATCACATCTACAAAATTTTTTGGGATCGAAATCAAAATCTGACATCTCTAGATAGCTCGAAATTGCATTTTAAATTCTAAGGACCCTTTGGGATCGAACACTTGTGCAGTCAGTCTTCTAGCATCATCTTCCTACCAGATCCTCATCTCTTCATCATTTTCTTGAGATCTTTAATGCTTTCATCAAAGTCAACTCTGGTCAACCATGGTCAACCATGGTCAACCATGGTCAAACTTGGTCAACAGGACCTCTGCTTTGCTCCAATTTGCTTCTGTAGCTTCTTGAATCTAGTCTAATTGCTTCTACTCTGCAACCTCTTATTGTCAATCATCCTTCTTATGTCATCTATCGATTTCTCTCCTGAGAAGGCAGGATGATTGCATCATTTGAATCTTGTTGAATCAATTCTTGAATCAGTCTGATCTGAATCATCAATTCTCATTGCTAGGGGCATCTTGGTGCCTTGCATTTTGCTATCTAGTCATCTATCTTTTAGGTATCTGAGAAATCTAACTCGAATCCTTGGGAATCAAGCTTCGTTCTAGATATGGTTCTCAAAATATTTTAGGTATTGGGGCAATCTAACCCTAATTCCTGGGAGTTAATCTTCGTTCTGGGAATAGCTCCCGAAATCTCTTTTAGACTATTATTTGGGCAATCTAACCTGGGTCTTGGAGGGATAAGCTTCGTATTGGGGCAATCTAACCCTGATTCTGTAGATAGTCCTAAGTCTGCATCTGTCATCAATTGGTATTGGGGTAATCTAACCCTAATTCTAGTTCTCTTTTTAGACCGTTGTCTTCGCAATCTAACTTGGACTTCGGAGAATCATGCTTTGATCTGTTCGGTGTCTTGGCAACCTAACCTAGACTTCTAAATTTCTCGTCATCTGTCACTTTAGACTATTCTTTGAATCAACGCGCTGTTCGCACATCAATTCAAAGAGGGGCAAATGTAATACCCCAAAATTGGCATCTAGTAAATTTAATCAATTTTGGTGCATTTTCATCAATTTTACATCTCCAAAGTCCTAGTTTCCTAGGCAATTTTCTCTCTCCTACTTGACTTAATTTGACTTGATGTCAATTGAAAAAACCCTAATTGCATTAATCAAATATTAAAGTTAATTCCTAAAGTCTTCAACTTTTACTAGCTAAATTACCCCTATGATAAATTAATTTAATCCTAAAGTCCTAAGTACTTGGAATTAAATTAAAATCTACCCCCTTTAGCTAATTACCCATAAAAAGGAATTAATAATTACTTGTTATTTGAATGGACACTCATTTTTGAATTAATAATTCAAGATATTCGAAAAGTCCGCTATGTGGAAAATTCCATTCTTTTAATTAGGTAATTCAATGCTTTTTTGTCTCAAATGGGAATGAAGAGTCAGGAGTTTCAAATCAAGAACCTCTTCACTCTCTTCTCAAGCTTTTCTATTTAATGGACCTCTTTTCTTCATTTAAAGGGGGAAATTGTTGAGAGTAACTAAACTATAGTATTTTTGTGTCTCAATTTTATCAATTCAAAGCTTTTATTGCATTTTAGTATAATCTTCATTTAGTTTAATATTGCAGATTCATATAATTAGTTTTCTTAATCACTCTTAGTTTAATATCATCTTTCTTCAAATTTCTTTAGATTAAATTGCACTTCATATTTCCTTTCAAGTTATCTAGATTAGTATCATATTCCTTTTAAAGCTCTTAGATTAAATTGCATTCATTCTAGCTCAAATTTAGTTTTTGCTTATCATCCTAGCTTTTGAAAATCCTCTGTTGTAGAATCGGTCTTATGGTTGTTGGCTCTCCAATCTAAGAGCAATTAAACACCTCATCTACATAGGAGGCAACATGTCACTTCACCATGGATTTCAAATTGAGTAATCAATACTCTCTTTCATAATTCGATTGTGTGAGTAATGACCATGTTGCGTGTGTAGTTGGATTTGAGGTCTTGATTCCATCACATACAACTACAAAACTATTATAGATCATATGTAGTGACTTTGAAAGATCATTTCTACAACCATCTTGTAGCAAGATTATTCATCCCAACACTCCTAAATCATTCATTGAGAGGAGTGTTCATTTTGAGGGTAACCATTCCAATAATTATCCTACCACCTCTCCATCCATCATTATAATGGATACATTACATAATGATAAAATTATTTAAAAGACCTTAATCCTGTATAATATTGATGATGACTCTTCTCCCTCCACTTTGAATGGAAAAATTAATGATGATGATTCATATTCCTCTTCTGGTAATCATTCAAAGATTAATTTTTATCCTCCGAATTCTCTAGCCACAACACCTCTTTGAGCTCATAAAATAATTGATTTTGTTGCTTCAAATTCTGATCTATATAGTATTTTAAAAAAGATTCAAGTATTCCCAACTGAGATGCTACAATGGAGAGAAAGGAATCAGACATGAGGTCATTTCTCTCTTCCTAAGAAATGAAATCTTGTTTTGTATAAGTGAATCAATTGAAACACTCTATACTAGATGGATTGGTTGACAAGGACAAGGTTCACTTGGTAGCCAAAGGATTTTGTCCAAATTCTCAAGACTGACTAGCTTGAGAATTTCACTAGTTACTAAGATGAATCCATCCAACTTGTCCTAGCTATAATTGCAATTAATTATTGGAAAGTTCATTCAATGGATGTGAAGAGTACCTTTATTCATGATGAATATCAAAAGAATAAATCTTGTTAAGAAACCACATGGTTCATTTAGGATCCTTTACTTGTGTGTCATCTTCGAAAGTGTTGTTATGGCCTCAAACATGCTCCTTGAGCTTGGTATTCCAAGATGGAATCATTTTTTAACTAATGGGTGAGACTAGCAACATTAAATAAGTAATAGGTAGGTAATCTCTATCACATCGCAACACTTTAACAATATTGTTTTGGAGATCGTGTCAATTATATAAGTAGTTAACACACTTTTCATGTAATTGATGTGTTGACTAGACGCAAAAACACATTAATTAATAAATCCTTTCAAATTCCTTGCTTCTACAAGAGAAGAATACAAAAACAAGATAGTATCATTGATATACTATTGATTCCATGAAGTTTGTAAGGAAGAGGTGAATTTCAAACTAGTTAAAACTTGAGAGGAAACTAACTTGCTAATGCTTTTGTCAAGAACCTCAAAACCACCATAATGAATACATAAGGAGAAAATAAATATTTTTATCTTAACCCTCTACTTCCATCAAAGAAAATCATAGGGATTCTATTGAAAACAATAAAGAGTTTTGGGTTGTTAATACATTCATGAATCAATTCAAGCAATTGACTTTCAAACACATACTTCTTTAGTACAAGCAAAAACTCCCCCCAAAACTCTGTTAGGAATAACAGTCCACAATACAACTGAGAGAGGGGGGTGAATTAGTTGTATAACAGATTATTAAAATTTAAACTTTAAGCAGCACAATATCAGATCCAATGAACACAATGAATGCCAACACAATAACACAATATTTTGGTCTTGGGGAAACACTGTTAAAGGTAAAAAATCCGGTGGGAATTAGCACCCACAAATGATGTACTGAGAGTATAGTTATCCTTGTTAGAAGATATAGCTCTGTTAGGAGCTTATTGAAACATTACAGTACATAGTCCTTGTTAGAGGACATACCCTGTTAGGAGTCAATAATAAAAGGGAGTGCTCACTGCCCAAAGTGATGAACTACAACTAATTTAGAACTTGATTGAAGAATCTGTGATTTAAGATCACCAAGCAGATTGATTAGATATGTAATATGATTGAATAAGTATTATGTTTTCATTGATTTCAACTAGTTTGACAGTACTTATCTTGTAAGTTACTATACCAATACATCTGTAGAGGAGTGAAAGAGATGAAGAACATAAATATCTACATGAGGAAGATGGATATGATAGATGAGCCTAAGGAATACATTGAGTAACTTTTTGATGAATCTATGACTTCATGTTATTGACTTGATTATGTTTCATTCATCTATGATGAGGTAAAGAGCTAAAAGACACAAAGTAGTGTTGTCGGTTGATGAAGCATTTCAGTATACACCAATAGAGTGTAGTGTATACCGAGCATAGTATAAACTAAGCATGTGTTCACTGACACATTTCTTTGTTAACCGAGAAGAATAGAATGAACTAAATGATTAGTTTAGCTGATAAGATTGATGAGTTGGAAAGTGTATGAGTTCGAGGTAACAGATAAAGTTTGTTACATAGATCGACGGCTAACAAAAGTCATGAAAGATCTAAAGGATGAGAATCAAACATGTTATTGACACAAGTTCCAAGGTATGTTTAAGAGGAAAAATCAATGAAGATGATTAAGTGGCAAAATCTGATGGAGCAGAAGAAAATGGTTTACATGTCTATATAAGAGACTGGAGATTTCACAATGAGTGTGATGCCGGAAGAGAAGGAAATTGTAGAATCATCACATGAAAAAGTTTTCATGCATTCTGATCATACTGGTTAAGAAGAACCCTACTACAGAGCATTATCGAGTGATAGAGAGTGATTACAGATGGACAATAAGTTGATATATTATTGAATTAGAAATGTTACATTGATCAGAAAGATTTGTATGAGCTAAACATTGATCTGTAATTTGCAATTGAAGTTATATTAAGTTAGATCACCTACTGCTACATATTTAACCATTGTACATAGTCAAATCTCTTAACCGAGTGGACTAAGAAAGTCTTATTATGTATCATTCATAAAATTAACATTGTTATCCTGTCAACCCAAAGTGACTGGTGGTTGGACGATAACAGTTGGTCTTAAATCCTCTAACAAGGTCACACCTAACAGTGTGTTTGTAACCTTTAACAGGGTTGGGTCTTCACCGACCTCACTTCAGAAGAGTGAATATTTTTGCGTTGCCGGTCCCAAGTGGTTTTTCCCTTCATAGGGTTTCCATGTTAAATCTCTTTTGTTATGTGTTGATTGTGATGTTTGTTTTGATGTTATATTTACATGTTGCATACTTGATTTGATCGGTAACTGCTATAAGTTTTAGACTGATAATTAGTAAATGCATAGACAGTAAAAGTATTTTAAGTTACCGAGTAGCAAAAATTGAAGTGTTTGTTTTTTATTATACATTTTGTATTGGGATAGTGATTAACTGATTCACCCCCCTCTCAGTTATTCTAACAATTGGTATCAGAGCGTTGGTTGCTTTGAACAAAGTTTTAAGGACTTCACTAAAAAGATCTCAAAATGTATAAGAGGGAAGTGCCAAAGCTAAACAAAGAGAACTTTGTAGTATGGCAGAGCTAGATGAAGTTGCACATATTTGGAATTGGGAATGCTGCACTAGAATTGATGGAGAATGGCTATAAAGAACTGACAACAAGTTCCCTAACACTTGATCAACTGAAAGATAGGCTTGAACATAATGTTACTATGATGGAAATTGTTTTTGCCTATACCGATGCCAAATTCAAAGATATTAAAAGTTGCACTACTACAAAAGCTATGTGGGATAAACTTTCTCAAGTTTACAGTGGAGATGCGAATGTTAAAAGGGCTAGAGCAGAGAGCCTAAGGGGCAGATTTGACAATATGAAGATGAAAGAAGGTGAGAATATTGTGCAATATACAAGTAGACTGAAAGAGGTAGTACATGCTATTAGAGAATCTAATGGAGTCATTAGTGAAGAAATAGTTGTTAGCAAAATACTCAGAACCTTATTGCCGATTTATGCAATCAGAATATCTTCTATTCATGAGACAAGGTCTGCATCTGGTAATGTACTTACACTTGACAATCTGATTGGTAAACTTACAACCTTTGAGTTAAATAACTTTGATAACAGTGGTGTATCATTTGTGGAATCTACTTTCATGTCTTCTCTAAAGATTAGTAAGTCTAGCAGGAATAATAAAAATGATAGTGATAGTAATACCAATGATGAGCTTGATGAACTTGAAGCTCTTATGGCCAGAAGATTACCCAAAGGAAAAGGAAGGTATAGAGGTAAGCTACCTTTGGCATGCTTTAATTGTAAACAGGTCTTCCACATCACTGCTAGATGTCCACATAAGAAAGATGATGATAGAACCAAAGACCGATCTAAAGGAAGCTATGGGAGAAGATTCAACAGAGGCTACCGACACAACATAGATAACCAAGACAGTAATGAAAAAGGGAAAAAGGTATGTTTCATAGCTGAAGATAATGAATCTGAATATGATTCTAATGATGACGTAGAAGTTGTATTTGTTTCTATGAAAGATGACTCAGAGGAAGAAGAAGAAAAACATGAAGAACCAAAAACGATCTCTAAAGTTAACAAAAATAATACATGGATCATAAATAGTGGCTGTACACATCACATGACTAGTGATAAGGAGAAATTTGATCTACTTGAAGAATATAATGGAGGATAGTTAAGATGGGTAATGACACACCCTATATGGTAAGAGGTAAAGGAACCTTGATGATAAATGATATGATAAATGTGATAATGCTTATTGGGTAGATGGACTGAACTATAACTTGTTAAGTGTAGCACAACTGAATAATTCAGGTCACCGAGTTACTTTTGAGAGAAAGAAAGTGAAAATCTTTGATGATGGAGGAAGACTAGTTGGAACTAGAGCACAATCAAGAGGTAATCTATTTTATCTTGATACTGATGAGTCTTCTTGCTTGATGATGAAAAAATAAGATGCTTGGTTGTGGCATAAAGGTTATGCCATGTGAACTTTGATAACATGATTAAGATCAGTAAAAGGAAAAGAGTTAGAGGGCTGCCTAACTTGTCAAAATCGGATTATGTTATGTGTCATGAATGGTAGAAAGGGAAAATGACTAAATCTAGTTTCAAAAGTAAGGATTATTCAACAAAGAAGATACTTGAGTTGGTTCATACCGACCTATGTGGTCGTATGAGAACTCAGAGTTATTATGGTGATAAATACTTTATTCTTTTTGTTGATGACTATACTAGACTGATGATTGTTATGTTGTTAAAAGAAAAATTTGAAGCATTTAATATGGTAAAGTGGTATAAGGCTAAGGTAGAAAAAGAGACTGGTAAGGAATTGAAATGCCTAAGATCTGATAGAGGAAGTGAATTTATCTCCGATGAATTTACTAATTTCTGTAATGAGCATGGTATTAAAAGATAGGTCTTAGCACCGAGGACACCTCAGCAAAATGGCATTGCTAAAAGAAGGAACAGGTCAATAGTTGACTATGCTAGGATAGTGATGCTATAAAATAATGTTGCTTAGACATACTGGATGCAAGTTGTCAGTACAACAGTTTATGTGCTTAACCAAGTTCAATTAAAGGACACCAACAAGACACCCTATGAGTTGTAGTTTGGAATCAAACCTACTATAAGTTATTTCAGAATTTTTGGAAGAAAATATTTTATTCTGAAAGATTAGAGAAATGGTGAATTTGACTCAAAAGGTGATGAAGGGATATTTCTAGGATATTCCAGTAAAGCAAAGCATATAAGTGTTTGAATAAAACTATTAATAAAATGATTAAAATCACTAACATCTGAGTTGATGAGTTTGATGAAAAGAACATAGAGGAAAGTACAAAGGAACTAGAAGACATGGTAGATTCACTTACATTGAACAACCAAAGTATTTATCAAAGCCACAGCTTGTGACAACCGGTCAGCAGGAAAACAATACTGAACAACAGGAAAGAGAAATTGACGAGCAGGATGGCCCTACCAAGAAAGAAAATGAACCTGCATAGGATGAACAAGAAAGGAGAGATAGGATATTGATGATTTTTTTCAGAAGACACCATCCTGAATCACAAATCATTGGAGACAAGCAAGCTGGCATGCAAACAAGGAGCAAAGCAAGCCAAGGTACATGTCTAGTTTGTGATTATGAACCGAAAAATGTAAAAGTTGCATTAGAGAATGACAAATGGGTTAATGAAATGAAGGAAGAAATAGAATAGATAGAGAACAAAAAAACCTAGACCTTAGTACGCCAACCTAAAGATAAGAATGTTATCGGTACTAAGTGGATATTCAGGAACAAGCAGAATGAGAATGGAGAAGTGACAAGAAATAAAGCTAGATTGGTATGCAAAGGATATGCACAGGAGGAAGGCATAGACTATGGTGAAACCTTTACACCTGTTGCTAGATTGGAAGGATTCAGAATGCTACTTGCATATGCTGCACATAAGAAATTCAAAGTATATCAAATGTATGTCAAGTCAGCGTTTCTGAATGGAATACTTGAAGAAGAAGTCTACATATAACAACCTGAAGGGTTTGTTGATCCAGAAAAGAAAGATATGGTATGTAGATTACATAAAGCTTTATATGGTTTGAAGCAAGCACCAAGAGCCTGGTATGAGAGGCTACATACTTATTTGTTAAGTATAGGATTTGTAAGAACAAGTGAGAACAACAATCTGTATATGAAAGGAGATACTGATGATACAATTCTTATTACTGAGATATTTGTGGATGATATCATATTTGGAGGTCAAGATCAAATATGTAAAGCATTTATTGATGATATGAGGAATGAATTTGAGATGTCTATGTTCAAAGAGATTAACTTCTTTCTTGGACTACAAGTGATTTAGTAGAGTGATGGGATATTCATCACACAATCCAAATATATAAAGGAAGTATTGAAAACATTTTGCATGGAAGATGCTAAACCTGTGGGAACACTGATGGCTACTAGATGTAAATTGACTAAGGAAGATGAAACTATAGAGGTGAACTAGACACTGTACCGATCAATGATTGGTAAGCTAATGTATGTAGTTCATAGTAGACCAGACATAGCACATGTTGTGGGAATAGTTGCTAGATTTTTTTCTAATCTTAGGGAATCACACATGATTGCTACTAAAAGAATCTTAAGATACCTGAAGAAAATAGAGGACTATGGATTATGGTATCCTAAGGAAGGCAAGTTTGAACTCAGAGTCTATATTGATGTTGATTGGGCTGGAAATGTGGATGATAGAAAAAGCACCACCAGAGGAGCATTCTTCTTTGGTGAAAGACTTGTTACCTGGACAAGTCAGAAGCATGCTTGCATTTCTTAGTCTATAGCCAAAGCAGAGTATGTTGCTGCTACTACAAACTTTTCAAACATTTCATAGATTAAACAAGTTCTGGAAGGTATGAATGAGATAATCACTGAGCCAGTGATTATATACTGTGATAACACCAGTGCAATAAACATTTCAAAGAATCCAGTGATGCATTCTAAAACAAAGCATATATCAATAAAGTATCACTACTTGAGAGAACAAGTACATGAGAAGCAAGTTAAGCTAGAGTTTGTTACATCAAAAGAACAACTTGTAGATATATTTACAAAAGCTCTACCAAAGGACACATTTGAGTACTTGAGGACTAGACTTGGGGTCCATCCCCTATCTATCAGTCACTAAGGTGATTCAGATGTTGCATCAACCTAATCTTATCAAAAGATCATACATGTTGATGTAGCATAGTTCACACTCTGGATCATGTCTAAAGCTATGAAAGGTACTGGAACAGATTGACATATCAGTATATAAAGATACGAAGTATGCACCGGATAACATAGAGTTACTTGGCTACTGAAGAACTGTTTGTTTATTTGTTTCTTTGGCATTGTTGTCAAACAAAGAGATAAATCATATGAAACAATATGAAACAATATGCACCGATGAGAACTATCTAAGGGAGAGACAAATTGAAGAAATGGAGAGCACTGAAGATCAGTTACTAAGAACAAAGCAAAATACCATTATCTTAATGCTGTTGAGTAACGTAGTGATTAAACATATTAAGCTAGGGAGAGCTTGTACAAAATTTTTTCATAGAGTTGTAGAATACATGTTTGGTATGTGTATGGTATATTTCATATTACTTGAGTTTCCATCAATGCCAAAGGGAGAGATTGATGAACTGCAACTGATTTAGAACCTGATTGAAGAATCTATGATTTAAGATCACTGAGAATATTGATTAGATATGTAATATGATTGAATCAATATTATGTTTTCATTGATGTCAACTAGTTTAACAGTACTTATCTTGTAAGTTACTATACCGATACATCTGTAGAGGAGTGAAAGAGATGAAGAACATAAATATCTACATGAGGAAGATGAATATGACAGATGAGGCTAAGGAATACATTGAGTAACTTGTTGATGAGTCTATGACTTCATGTTATTGACTTGATTATGTTTCATTCATCTATGATGAGGTAAAGAGCTGAAAGAAACAAAGCAATATTGTTGGTTAATGAAGCATTTTAGTATACACCGATGAAGTGTAGTGTATACCAAGCATAGTATAAACTGAGCATGTGTTCACCGACATATTTCTTTGTTAACCGAGAAGAATAGAATGAACTAAATGATTAGTTTAGCCGATAAGATTTATGAGTTGGAAAGTGTATGAATTCAAGGTAACAGATAAAGTTTGTTACATAGATGGACGGCTAACAAAATTCATGAAAGATCTAAAGGATGAGAATCAAACGTGTTATTGACACAAGTTCCAAGGTATGTTTAAGAGGCAAAATCAACAAAGATGATTAAGTGGCAAAATCTGATGGAGCAGAAGAAAATGGTTTACATGTCTATATAAGAGACTAGAGATTTCACAATGAGTGTGATGTCGGAAGAGAAGGAAACTGCAGAATCATTGCGTGAACAAGTTTTCATGCACTTTGATCATACTGGTTAAGAAGAACCCTACTGCAGAGAATTACCAAGTGACAGAGAGTGATTACCGATGAACAGTAAGTTGATATATTGTTGAATCAGAAATGTTACATTGATCAGAAAGATTTGTATGAGCTGAACATTGATCTGTAATTTGCAATTAAAGTTGTATTAAGTTAGATCACCCACTGTTACATATTTAACCATTGTACATAGTCAAATCTCTTAACCGAGTGGACTAAGAAAGTCTTATTATGTATCATTCATAGAATGAACATTGTTATCCTGTCAACCCCAGAGTGACTGTTGGTTGGATGATAATAGTTGGTCTTAAATCCTCTAACAAGGTCACACCTAACAGTGTGTTTGTAACCTTTTAACAGGGTTGGGTCTTCATCAACCTCACTTGCTCAAGATTAAATTGGGAAAAAATTGAAATCTAATTTTTCAAATTTTACTATGTTTTAGTAAACTACATTTTTGAGGGTTTTTGGTGCATTTTTGGGCTCAAAAATGCACTGAAGACCCTCAAAAATGCAATTTACTAAAACATAGTAAAATTTGAAAAATTAGATTTTAGTTTTTTCCCAATTTAATCCTAAGCATCACTTCAGAAGAGTGAATATTTTTGGGTTGCTGGTCCCAGGAGGTTTTTCGCTTTACAAGGTTTCCACGTTAAATCTCTTGTGTTATGTTTTGATTGTGATGTTTGTTTTGATGTCATATTTACATGTTGCATACTTGAATTGATCGGTAATTGCTATAAGTTTTAGACTGATAATCGGTAAATGCACAGATAGTAAAAGTATTTTAAGTTATTGAGCAACATCAATTAAAGTATTTGTTTTGGATTATACATTTTGTATTGGGACAGTAATTAACTGATTCACCCCCCTCTCAGTTATTCTAACACAAAGAAGGTTAAGTCCACCTTCATAACTCACTATTCACAACACAAATGTATATGAATAAATACACAATCTTTTTGAACTGTTCAACAACAATCATCTTTGCTTGATCAGTTCCAATGAAGTCCACCAATAAGCCTATGTTCTACATACAACAGACACAAGCTCACAGCTTTCACAACCTCTCTATATCATCTTCTTCTCATGTATATCTTTTCCAAAGAAAAGACCTTTCATTTATACCTTATTACAATTCTTATAAATAGGTCAGCCCATAAAGCTTTTCTAATTACAAACAATTACATAAACCCTTGCTAAGATACACACAGTATCTAGAACAAGTCTACAATGATTATATTACAACAATTAAGGACTGACATCCTTAATTCAAGTTTGCCATCCGTTATACATGCTACATCTCTGTAGTTAGCTTCCAAATAGATCACTTTCTAGAGTACATGCCACAACTGACATCATCCTACATTTTGTACCTTGCGTAGTTCATAGAATGCTCTTCAATACTCTATCTTTCATCTCTAAAGTTTGCATGTATTGATTCCATATCTCCTATAGGTTATACACAAGACATAGAGACTAACTCTGTCATTTCTCACTATCACAGTCAGTGACTAGTCTTCACCAAAACATATGTAACTCATCCAATATGAAGAAATAAATCATGCAATCTTGGATATAAGATCACAACATCCTCTTGAACTCTCATCTATCTTTGCAACATTTGAAACATCTGTACAATGTTTGTACACTGTGATAACCAATATGATTCCCTCATAGAAACATATGTTGACATCAGTGACAAAACACAAATGAAAATAGTATGAGTGCCCATTCAGTAATGTATTTATTAAACATATTAAATATCTCAATCACCTCCCCATGCATTAGCAATATCCAACAATCTCCCCCTTTGGCATTGATGTCAATAAATGGGAAAATCTTATCCCAAAGTTATATCAATCCAAAGTCCTACAACCAAACAATCTCCCCATACAGTAGGGATTTTGTCATAGAAACACCCCCCCTTGGACAATAATGGTAAAGGGTGCCATGAGTCATCAACTTCTTTTCAACATCTTTCTTCCACGATCACTCCCCCTGAGGAGTAGATCCCTACACCTAGTCCAAATTATGATAAGGCTCTAAAAACCCCTAGACTGATGCATTTATGCATTATTTAAGTCTGATTAGGAGGGGCATGAACCCCCAACATACCTCTGAGATATTCAAAGGTATCTTTTGGCAGTGGCTTTGTGAAGATATCTGCAATCTGCTCTTTTGTATTGATATATTCTAATTTGATTTCCTTTTCTGCCACCTTGTCTCTCAAGAAGTGATACTTGATAGCAATATGTTTAGTTTTGGAGTGCATCACCAAATTCTTTGACATATTCACTGTACTGGTGTTATCACAATGGATAACCACAGGCTCATCAAAAGTTATTCCAATGTTTGTCAGCATTTGTTTCATCTAAACAATCTAAGTGTAGTTTATGATAGCAACAACATACTCTAATTCAGCAGTAGATTGTGCTATACAATATTGTTTCTTACTTAGCAAAGAAACTAACTTTTTCCCAAGGAAAAATGCACCACCACTAGTACTTTTTCTCTCATCAATATTCCCTACCCAATCAGCATCAGTATAAGCATGAAGTTCAAAGCTATCATTTCTGTCATACCATAAGCCATAGTCTATGGTTCCTCTTAGATACTTTAGTATCCTTTTTACAACGGCTAGATGTGTTTCTTTAGGTTATGCCTAATATCTTGCCACAATTTCAACAACATTAGAAATATATGATCTGGTGTGGGTTAGATATTGTAGTCCTCCAACCATTGATCTATACAAGGTCTGAAAAACATGTTTTGATACATCATCAATTGTTAGCTTGTTACCAGTCACCATAGGTGTTCCTACTGGTTTACAATCTTCCATTCCAAATTTCTTAAGTAATTCTCTGAGATACTTGGTTTGAGAAATAAAAATACCATTCTCATTCTGAGTTATTTGCAATCCAAGAAAGAATTTCATTTCACCTATCATGGACATATCAAATTCACTTTCCATTTCTTTAGCAAATTTTTTACATAGATCATCATTACCTCCAAAGGTAATTGTTATACACTGGATTTGCACCTCTGATCTCAAGCTCTCTTGGTCTTAATAATCCAGTATAATAAGGGAATCATCTCAAGGTTGTGGGACCTTTGCTAATTGAGATGAGACCTCCAGGTTCTAGGCTGGTTCCTCTTGGATAGTCACCTTAGTTTTCTTCTAGACAGGAAAGTAAAACTTTTGAGGGAAAGGGATAGGAGTACATGGAAAGGGAAATGACTGAAAGAAAAATACCTACTGGGTGATGCACTGAAACTGGGGTTTGGATCTCAGTATAGAGGGATGAAATCAATGGAGGAATCAGGTCTAATAAGTCACCACTCACTAGATAGGTTTACATAAGTATTTCATAGGAAGGCTTGAACATAAGACTCAACCTATGACCTCCAAACAAACATCCTCCTTTGCAACTAGGTGTAGGAATGAGACAAGACTCCTAGGGGCTGTAGCATACCCACAAAACATCTAAATTAGATCAGACACAGTAACACACAAAATCACAGAAAGTGAGAGGGACCAGGAACCCCAATTTCTATTGACAACATTCATAAACTTCAATCCAATAAGAGATAACTCACATAGGAAGGCATGAGGCCAGTAAAAATGTCACAGAATGCTTTGCAATATCTGAACAATCAATGAAAATTTAACAATTATAGAAAGTTAAGGGGCAGAAAGAATGCCTTCAATAACCTTTGGGAAAGAAACTTTCCTTTTTTTTACAATTGGCAAATTCTAAGCACTATAGGCTCCAAAAAATGTTATATACAAACCCCGCACGCAGGAAGGAATAAAAATTTTAGGGCTACATAGATATGCATAAAATAATCCAACCCTAAAATAGTCACTTCTAATCATAAATGAATCTCTGAAAATATCTCAACCGATCAAATACTTCTCCTTGCATGCCCATGCCTGTACTGATCCTACCTGCAGATCAACAACCTTGATCCCTGAACCTCTCTGCAAATTGGCCTTGCCATGAATGCACAAATGTACCCTACTAGGACAAAGAATCGACCCCTGATGACCGCCCACACCTCCTTCATCAACTCCGCAACCTGCAACTAGAAAATGTCTTGGGGACATCAATTTTTTTTTTGAGCTACCGTACCGCTGCAACCATCTCACAGAAAAAAGCCTGCCAAAACTGGCCACACTACTTGAAAATGTCACTAGTCGCATGATCGCATGAGCTAAAAAAGCCTCATGCGATCATGCGACAAGCTTCACAAAATCTACCTCCGCTTGTCACATAAGACACCTGGACCCGCAAGACATCACACCTGAGTCCAACCTTTACCATGTGGCCCAACAAGAGCTGACCACATCGGCCAGACCCATAGCAACACCGCTCAAAAGCATCAGGAGGATCTAACGGTGGTCCCATGGGATCGGGAGATCCCATGCGAACATGCGACCACCGTAGATCTTGAATCTACGGGGGCCATGTTACCCAGCCCACTGCAACCTTCACCGACCACCAACCAGCCACTGAGAAGTGGACACATCACCTCCCACGGACCCACCAGCAGCTACCGAAGACTCGTTGACTGATAGAGGCTTCTCGCATGGTCACATGCAGTTAGGAAGACACATGCAATCATGTGACAAGCATGAAACCACACCACCAAAACCTTCTGCTTGAACCCCATCGCAACCGCTAATGGCTTGTCGCATGGTTGCATGGGATCAGAAGATCCCATGCGATCATGCGACCAACAGGAAGATGCTACTCGATGACCACTGGCGGCACCACCAAAATTGTTGACGATTTATCGCATGGTTGCATGGGCTCAGAAGAGCCCATGCGATCATGTGACCAACTGTAAGATGTTAGCCACTGACCACCACCTCGTTGGCTGCTTGACTGCTGACCGACCACCGTTGATGCCTTTTGAAATGAGATCCACTGATAGAAAGGTGAGATGGAATGACATGGATGAATCAAGAGCCGCTGAATAGGATTATGTGGCCTGGACCCACTGACACTAGCATCACATTGGAAGGAAGATCAATGACTGTCGTTACACGGCACGCTTAAATAGGTAACATCTTTCCTTAGCAGTGTAGCGACAACCATAAGATTTTGCCAAGCTTTAACTTTGCAAACAGAGAATGGGCCCACCGACAGGTGTCATCTTGTTGCATGATCGCAAGGGCAAGGAATATTCCTTGCGAACACCTGACAATCGCAAGAATTTGAGGAAAGCCAGCCATAGGGCCCCACCAGGTCAGAGTTGTGCACTTAGGGAAGTGTCGACGCTAGATTAGAAGTGTGAAACATGAGGGGTCAAAAACATAGAGAATTCTCAGGGAGAAGGTCGAAAAAACACTGGGTTTTTGGACCAAAAGGTAGAAAACACACTGGGTTTTTGACACTTGGGCATTTCTTTGAAAAATAGGACCGTGGCCAAAAATGAATGATAGGGAATTTTTGGGTAACATTTTGGTGACCTCTGTGGGATGTCAGCCTGCTAGACATTTAGACCAGTAGCCTTGAAGCAATCCATTGGGCATAGGAGTCAACTTGAGCACAAAAAATTTCTGATAGGGAGAGGGACAAAACTGTGCTCGAGCACTTCTTGGAAAACAAGGAAAAGACTAAACTAGAAAGCTGGAAGAAAGCAAGAAAAACTAACCTAAGCTAACTAGTTACAAAAACCTAGTCAAAAAAAGCCATTCATTGGTAGGCTAAAGTAGCTACCCTTCCTCCTTAGGGTATTTTTCATCGGGCACATGGGGATAGCTACGAAGATAAGAGGCATACAAAGATTTGGCAAATGAGGATGCACCGCCTCTGCAAAAACAAGATCAAGTTCACTCAACTCAAATGGGTCATATGGAGGTGTCTCAGTGAACTCCTTCTGGGCCAAGTATCTAATGGGGTAGCCTCTTGAAAGTCTAAAGGTAGGAATTTCCTTGAAGGCTTCTTGTTTATCTTCATGGTTGGCCTCCATCATGGATAGCCATGTCAACTCATCATCCATGGACAGGGGATTGTCATCCTCTTCCTCTTTTAAACCAGCCAAGAGCTCATCAAAGATGTCAATGTCTTGAAGATTTGGAACTGATTCCGAATCTTGCTTATGTAGTAGATCCTTATGAAAAGGGCGATCCAAGACTAGGCCCCCTTCATCAGGCACATAACCTTGAATCTCCACTGCAAGGAATAGGGATTCAACATTCAGTTTGTTACAAAAAACCTCTATGATATTGGAAAAATCATACTCTTCTTCAAGGCTTTTGTCTGTATCCTTTTCTTGGAAAGGCTCTCCCATTGCTTCATCATTCTACTCCATAAAACAAGGCAGCTCACCCATCAAGGACATGACATTCTCTTCTGTATCAACCTCCTGTTGATGGTGAACCTTTTGTTCTAATTGACCTTCAGCCATAGGTAATGGCATGGTCTCTTCTTCATCATCAACGAAGAGGGGAAGCTCATCAAGTAAATCAACCAAGAGCTTAGGCTGAGCATCAATCTCCACCTCCACACCTTGTTGCTCTATTTCACCATAGTCATCACTCTGCACTGATACCTCAGATTTCTTCTCCTCCTCTTCAAATGAAAGTTCATTTACCATAGGTCCTTTCTCAGACACTAGACTAGTATCCTTGCAAAGGCTTGGCATCTAACAACTAGGAGGGAGAGTCCATTGGGGTATCCAAATCACCTCATCATCCTGAGAGACTAGAGGGGCCTCTTGGGATAACTTACTTCTCTGAATAGGCTGCTCTTGTAGAGTGGTAGGCTGAATCTCAAGCACAAGCTTTTGAAAAGAATTTTTTGCCTTGAAACTTGGGATGTGAAACTGAGGGGGCTCAGAGGGAGACATAGAAGGCATACCTATCTCAAAGCTTGGAAATGAAGGGTTTGCAGGCTCCACATGTGTAGGTTCTTGAGATAGATGGGCCCTCCAGCTTGGAATCTTAGGCCTAGGAGCCTCTTGTTGAGAAATTTGTGATCTTAACCTTGCTGTCTCAATTTTAGCTCGGTGTCTGATCTCTTCTTGAAACTCTCTTGCTTGTTGCTCATCAACAAGAACCTCTATCATTTGGTAAGGAGCTGCCCCTTGCTCATAGCTTTGGGCTTCTATCTCCTGGTAGGGAGCTGACTCCTCTTCATAATAACCTTGAGCCTCCTACTCTCTCTGCTCCCTGAGCTCAGACACATACTTAATCAAATCAAGCAACAGACTCTTTGCCTCCTGCATCTTCTTGAAGTCTGAGTTCAGAGTCTGCATCTGTTGCTGAATAGGCTGAGAAGGGGAGGGTGGGGGTAAGCATGATGGGGAAGCTAGCTTTGCATCTACTGTTGTGCCTCTTGTGCCCATTATTCATCTTGTCGAAGGGCCCATTCATAACTTTGCACAAGGGTGAACTCATTTGGGGCATACTGGATATATTGATACCCTTGAGAAGTATAATAGCTTGGGGTAAAAGGAGGCTTTGGGTGACTTTGGTAAGGATGAAAAATAGCCGGTTGAGCATTATTCTCACAATAGGATGGTGAGTAAGCTGACTGTCCATAGAAACTTGACATGTCTACTCATGTATTTAGTTAGAATTCTGAAAATGAAAGTTTGAAACATACCAGCACCTGATCTTTAAAACTAGTAGACCTTCTGGAGTTGCCAAATATGCAAAAAAAAAAGACCTCTTCTAGGTCTATAGCATGCTACCAGCATATCAGAGATAGCATATTATTTTCAAGTAGACTTCTTTTGTGTCCCACTAGGCATGCCAGAAATGTTATACACTAGATTTGCGCCTTTGATCTCAAGCTCTCTTGGTCTTGATAATCCATTATAACAAGGGAATCATCTCAAGGTTTTGGGACCTTTGCTAACCGAGATGAGACCTCCAGGTTCTAGGCTGGTTCCTCTTGGATAGTCACCTTAGTTTGCTTCTAGACAGGAAAGTAAAACTTTTGAGGGAAAGGGATAGGAGTACATGGAAAGGGAAATGAGTGAAAGAAAACTACCTACTAGGTGATGCACCAAAACTAGGGTTTGGATCTCAGTATAGAGGGATGAAATCAATGGAGGAATTAGGTCTAATAAGTCACCACTCACTAGATAGGTTTACATAAGTATTTCATAGGAAGACTTGAACAGAAGACTCAACCTATGACCTGCAAACAAACATCCTCCTCTGCAACTATGTGTAGGAATGAGACAAGACTGCTAGGGGCTATAGCATACCCACAAAATATCTAAATCAGATCAAACATAGTAACACACAAAATCACAAAAAGTGAGAGGGACCAGGAACCCCAATTTCTATTGACAGCATTCATAAACTTCAATCCAATAAGAGATAACTCACATAAGAAGGCATGAGGACAGGAAAAATGTCACAGAATGCTTTGCAATATCTGAACAATCAATGAAAATTTAATAATTATAGAAATTTAAGGGGCAGAAAGAATGCCTTCAATAACCTTTAGTAAAGAAACTTTCCTTTTTTTTTACAATTGGCGAATTCTGAGCACTACAGGCTCCAAAAAATGTTATATACAAACCCTGCACGCAGACAGGAATCAAACTTTTAGGGCTACATAGATATGCATAAAATAATCCAACCCTAAAATAGTCACTTTTGATCATAAATGAATCTCTGAAAATATCTCAACCGATCAGATATTTCTCCTTGCGTGCCCATGCCTATACTGATCCTGCCTACAGATCAACAACCTTGATCCATGAACCTCTCTGCAAATTGGCCTTGCCATGAATGCACAAATGTACCCTGCTGGGACAAAGAATCGACCCCTGACAGCTGCCCACACCTCCTTCATCAACTCCGCAACCTACAACTAGAAAATGTCCTGCGACATCAATTTTTTTTTAGCTACTGTACTGTTGCAACCATCTCACAGAAAAAAGCCCACCAAAACTAGCTACACTGCTTGAAAATGTCACTGGTCGCATGATCGCATGAGCTAAAAAAGCCTCTTGCGATCATGTGACAAGCTTCACTAAATCTACCTCTGCTTGCCACATAAGACACTTGGACCTGCAAGACATCACACCTGAGTCCAACCTTTACCACATGGCCCAACAGGAGCTGACCACATCGGTCAGACCCACAGTAACACCGCTTGAAAGCATCAGGAGGATCTAACGGCGGTCGCATGATCGCATGGGATCGGGAGATTCCATGCAAACATGCGACCATCGTAGATCTTGAATCTATGGGGGCCATGTTACCAGGCCCACTACAACCTTTGCTGACCACCAGCCAGCCACTAAGAAGTGGACACATCACCTCCCACGGACCCACCAGCAGCTGCCGAAGACCTGTTGACCACTAGAGGCTTGTCGCATGGTTGCATGCTGTTAGGAAGCTGCATACGATCATGCGACAAGCATGAAACTGCACCACTAAAACCATCTGCTTGAACCCCATTACAACCGCTAATGGCTTGTTGCATGGTCGCATGGGATTGGAAGATCCCATGTGATCATGCGACCAACAGGAAGATGCAACTCAATGACCGCTGGTGGCACCACCGAAATCATTGACAGTTTGTTGCATGGTTGCATGGCCTCAAAAGAGCCCATGCGATCATGCGACCAGTCGTAAGATGTTAGCCACTGACCGCCACCTTGTTGGCTGCTTGACTGCTGACCGACCACCGTTGATGCCTTTTGAAATGAGACCCACTGACAGAAAGGTGAGATGGAATGACGTGGATGAATCAGGAGCCACCGAATAGGATTATGTGGCCTTGACCCACTAACACCAGCGTCACATTGGAAGGAAGATCGATGACCGTTGTTACACCACGCGCTTAAATAGGCAACATCTTTCCTTAGCGGTGTAGCGACAACCACAAGATTTTTCCAAGCTTTAACTTTGTAGATGGAGAATGGGCCCACCGACAGGTGTCATCCTATCGCATGATCGTAAGGGCAAGGAATATTCCTTGCGAACACGGGACAACCACAAGAATTTGAGGAAAGCCAGCCACAGGGCCCCACCAGGTTAGAGTTGCGCACTTAGGGAAGTGTCGATGCCAAAGTAGAAGTGCGAAACATGAGGGGTTGAAAACATAGAGAATTCTCGGGGAGAAGGTTGAAAACACACTCGGTTTTTAGACCAAAAGGTAGAAAACACACTGGGTTTTCGACACTTGGGCATTTCTTTGAAAAATAGGACTGTGGCCAAAAATGAATGATAGGTAATTTTTGGTTAACAATAATATCATCCAAAAAGACTTCTATTATCAGGATTCCATCTTCACTAGTTCTTAAATACATATTTCTGTCTGCATTACCTTTTCTGAATCCAAGCCGAAGTTGATACTTGTCTAACCTTGCATACCAAGCCCTAGGAGCTTGCTTTAGCCCATACAGAGCTTTCTTCAATTTGCACACCATGTCTTTATCTTCACATAGAGGAAATCCATTTGGTTGTTCTATATAAACTTCTTCTTCAAGATCTCCATTCATAAATGTAGATTTTACATCAATCTGATACACCTTGAAGTTTTTATGTGCAGCATAAGCCAAGAACAATATTACTGCCTCTATTCTAGCAACAGGAGAAAATGTTTCTTCAAATTCTATGCCTTCTTGTTGTGAGTATCCCTTACACACTAGTCTTGCTTTATTCCTTACTACAGTTCCTTCTTCATCCATCTTGTTTCTAAAAACCCATTTTATTCCTATTACATTTTTATTTTTAGGTCTAGGAACCAGTTCCTAAGTATTATTCTTCTTTATCTGATCTAACTCTTCTTTCATAGCATTTGTCCAAGATTCATCTCTAAATGCTTCATTTGTAGTTTTTGGTTCAACTTGAGAAATCAAACAAATTTCTTCTCTAACCTTTGATCTAGTTAGCACTCCTTGACTAGTATTGCCAATAATTTGATTTTTAGGATGGTTATTCTTTACATACCTCAATGTTTTAGGAGTCTCAGTAGCCTTACTTGTGCTAGCATCAGAACCCTCTTTTTTACTTTCTACCTCAACAAGTTATTCTTCTTCTGTAGCAGTAGTAGTTTCTTTTATCTCTGAAATCTGATTAATGTCATACATTCTTTCTTGTATTTGAAACTTCTCATATATTCTTACATTGTTACTTTCAATCATCTTCCTCAATCTTAGATTGAAAAATTTGTAAGCCTTTCTTTTAATAGAGTAACCAAGGAAAATTCCTTCATCACTCCTAGCATTAAACTTCCCTATCTCATCATCTCTCTTGATATAACACTTACTACCAAATATTCTGAAATATTTTACAGTAGGAGTATGATCAAACCATAATTCATAGGGAGTCTTACTTGTACCTTCTTTGATTTGAATTCTATTCAATATATACATTTCTTTTCCAAAATCATCTCTCCAATGTACATGGGATACATTTCCTTCAATCAACATTGTCCTATCAGCATCAAGTATAGTCATGTTCCTTTGCACGGCTATCCCATTCAGTTCTGGAGTCCTAGGAGAAGATGTTTGTCTCTTTATCTGATGCTCTTTGTAGTATGAATTGAATAAATCTGAAGTAAATTATCCACCTTTGTCTGACCTTAGACACTTAATCTTTAAACTTGATTCATTCTCTACTTTTTCTTTGAACAACTTGAATTTATCAAATGCTTCTAAATTTTCCTTTAAGTGACTTACATCATTCTAGAAAAGTCATCAACAAAAAGTATAAAATACCTTTCACCATAGTATGATTTTGTTCTTGTAGGTCCACATAGATCTATATGTACCAAATCCAACTTTCCTTTTGATGTATATGCTTTGCTTTTGTAACTGCTTCTAGTCTATTTTCCCATAACATATTCTCTACATACAATGTTAGCTAGTTTCACAATCTTCGACAAATCTCTTACTGCATTAGCCATACTTGCCTTCATAATGTTATCAAAATTGACATGAAAAAATCTCCTATACCATAACCAACTGTCATCTACCTTCACAACAAAGCAAGAGGCTCCAGATGTGTTTAATTCGAATACATTACCTCTAGATTTTGTACCGGGTGCAATCGGATTTCCTTCCTTACTTCTGATAAAACATTTACCATTAACAAAACTTAACTAAAACTCTTTATCCATTAGCTATCCAACACTCAACAAATTATATTTCAACCCTTCAACAAGAAGTACATTGTCTGTATTAGTCTTTCCATCCAAAGTAATGGATCCTACTCCTATGATAGATTTAGGGAGATTGTGCCAAAACCTCACAACACCTCCATCATAATTTACTAATTTAACAAACTTGTTCTTATCACCAGACATATGATGAGAACAACCATTGTCAATTATCCATTCAGTTTTCTTGTCAACATGAGACACTAAAGCTTTTTCTTCATGTACTGGTTCATCTCTAATAGCAACAAATCTAATCTCTTCACAATCTAAATCATCATCATCAGAGATTCCTTCACTAGCATAATAAAATTCTCTGTCCCTTTTAATCTTTTCATAATTAGGTTTGTACTTAGAAACTCTTGTAGGACATCTAGATGCAAAATGACCTACCTTATTGTATGAAAAACATTTCAAGGGTAACTTGCCTTCAAACTTTCCCTTACCTCTCTTTTTTCTTCTAGTAATCAGTGCAACAAGCTCATCCATCTTTCTTTCTTTTGTCATTATCTGTTCCCATTCCTCATCATACTCACCAAGATCTTCTTTTAGGTCTTCTTTGCTAGTGCTCGAAAGTGAAGACAATTTCTTTTGCGTGGATGCCTTAAATGCAGATTCAACTTTAGGTACATCTTCTCCTAATTCCGCAGCTTTAAAATTAGTTAGCTTTGCAATCAACATCTCTCTGCTAAAGTTTGGAGTCAAAGGTATAGTTTCTTGAATGGACATAGCCTTGAAATTGTAAGAAGGTGTTAGTGATCTAAGGATCTTCGCAATAAATTCTTCTTCATTATAAGTGCCTCCGTAATTTATGATTCCAACTACAAATTTTGTAACCCTTTGAACATAGGCCCTAATGCTTTCATCCTCATTCATTTGCAACTTCTCCATCTTTGTCTTCCAATTTTGCAACTTCACTTGTTTGGTATACTTTTCTCCTTCATATAATGCCTCTAATCTTTCCCAAATTTGGAATGCTGAATCCAAGTCTTTAACTTCAGTAAACTCTCCTTCAGAGAGTGTGCTGATCAGTGCTTCTCTTGTGATCATGTTTAGTGAAAATATCTTCTTTTCATCCTCAGTAGCTATTGTCAATTCATGTTCAGTATTTATAGCTATCTTGCTCCTTGTAATCAACCTATAGTCAATCCCCAAACAAAATAGGTGAGTTCGCATTTTGTTCTCCCAACTGTCAAAATTCTTAGGAGCAAATTTTGGACTATCCTTCCTATAGAATGCCATCTCCAAGATCACCTCAAGCTATTAAGCTTTCTCTCTAAGGACCACTTGCTTTGATACCAATTGTTAAGAATAACATTCCACAATACAAGTGAGAGGGAGGGTGAATCAGTTGAATAACAGATTATTAAACTTTAAACTTTAAGCAGCACAATATCAGATCCAATGAACACAATGAATGCCAACACAATAACACAATATTTTGGTCTCGAGGAAACCCTCTTAAAGGTAAAAACCTCGGTGGGAATTAGCACCCAAAAATAATGTACTGAGAGTATACTTATCCTTGTTAGAAGATATAGCCCTGTTAGGAGCTTATTGAAACATTACAGTACATAGTCCTTGTTATAGGACATACCCTGTTAGGATTCAAGAACAAAAGGGAGGGCTCACTGCCCAAGGCTCACTACCCAAAGAAGGTTAAGTCCACCTTTAGAACTCACTGTTCGCAACACAGGTGTATATGAAGATATACATAATATTTTTGAACTATTTGACATCAACTGTATTTGCTTGATCAGTTCCAATGAAGTCCACCAATAAACCTCTGCTCTACATACAACAGACACAAGCTCGCAACTTTCACAACCTCTCTATATCATCTTCTTCTCATGCATATCTTTTCCAAAGAAAAGACCTTTCATTTATACCTTATTACAATTCTTATAAACAGGTTAGCCCATAAGGATTTCCTAATTACAAACAATTACATAAACCCTTTCTAAGATACACATGGTATTTAGAACAAGTCTACAATGATTATATTACAATAATTAAGGACTGACATCCTTAATTCAAGTTTTCCATCTGTTATACATGCTACATCTATATAGTTTCCTTCAAAATAGATGACTTTCCATAGTACACACCATAGCTGATGTCATCCTGCATTCCATACCTTGCACAGCTCATAGAACACTCTTTAATACTCTCTCTTTCATCTTTGAAGTTTGCATGTACTTATGTTATTATTAGGTAATACTAAGAGGGGGGGTGAGTCAATATTATAGAACTTTGAAATTTTCAACTTTAAATAATTATAAACAATCCAAAGTAATGCATACATGAAAAGAGCATACACATATAACACATTCATTACACCATGATTTGTTCTCGAGTAAACCCTGGTCGAAGGGCAAACCCCAGTGGGGATGGTACCCACAAATATGCACTAAAATATAATATCCCTATTAGGAGCTAATTGTTACATAGTACATTTTCTTGTTAGAGGAATACAAAACCCTATTAGGGGTATACAGAACCCCTGGTTAAAGGTGGTGAGCACACTGCTTTTACAACCAGTACTTGTCTCAAAATAGTTCTCAAAAGGGGAACAATACAAGCACTTATGTTGCTTAGATAGTTCCAATTATTGCTCGGCCTCTTACTGATCTTACATCTGATCTAGATGCTCTTCTATTTGTAAACTTACTCTATCATCATTATCATACCATACTTTTCTTTTACAAAAACACTCCATACTTATACAAAATCAGCCTTCCACTCGGCTTCACAATTATCATGCAAAACATAATAATAACTCATGCAACTTTTATCTATGGAGTCGATGCTCTTACATTACCAAAGAGTCAGAAATATCCTTTATTCACCTATCTTAGCATGTTACCATATGCACTTTTCCTTCCTTAATGTTCACAACTGTTCATATACTTTGTTACACTATTTTACTACCTTCACATATCTTCCGAATATTGTATCTCACAAATCTGGTAACCAAAATTTATGCGATCTTAACTAAAGCATGTGAATATCCCAAAATACCTCCAATTAACTTCACAATCCATAATACCTTATATATCTTCATCACTGACCAAAACTGTGCCACTGTACCCTGTCATCCTGATTCTGTACTTAGTCATTTTCATGACTGAGACTCTTGTGGCAATCTCCACAACATGCGATCACTCTAACATATGTGTTTCCATAAATGACAACCCTTAAGTGATTCCCAGTACTCCAAAAAATCATATGCCAATAATATATCCCTTTGGCATTGATGGCAACACTTACAAAAATGACTAAGTGTTACAATACAACTTTCTTTTTCTTTTCTAAAATTTTGTTTCTTTTCCATTACTTTTTTTTTTTTTTTATAAAAAATTTTCTTTTCTACATACAACTTTGCATATTTTCTTCTCTTCCTCATTTTTCCTTTTTCTTCCTCTCCCTTTGACATCAATGGAAAAGATATTCTCAAAATTGTAGAACATAAGCACAAGTGGTCTAGTGCTTACTCACCAGGTTTAAGACATCTTGGAAGGAGATTTCCAAGGTCTTAACTTCCTCAATCCATGAACTTATCAGTAGTTCACTGGCATGGATTAATCCATTTAGTGCATACGAAGTTGTCTCTGCTTCCTTAAGCTCAGTAAGAGTAGATATTGACATTGAGCCTTCAACCTTTATCATCTCTGAGAGATGAGTCTCCAACATTGAGAGCTTGGGAGTCAATAGGCTTCTCAATAAACCAAATCTGTCTGCAACTCTCCCTTTCTCCATTTCCAGTACTCCTATCTTGTCCAATAGCTTGGATGTCTCCTTATCTACCTCTCCCACAGTTTGTGAAGATGATTTACAATTGTCCATTATACTGTCAAGGCTAGCCCTATCTTTGGCTATGGCCTCCTCAACATTCTTCAAATGTCTGGAAGGATTTATGCAATAGTTGTAGAGTTTCCTGGCTTGTGCTACACAAATCTTGGCTTTAAGAGTGGTAGTCTTAAGAATGCCTAAGTCCCATGAAATGGACTTACAAACTTTGCTCAAATTCTTCTCCAATAAGTTCTTTTCAGCCTTCTCCTTTGCTAAATTTAGCAATGAGTCAAAATGACTATCAAAGCTATCCAATATTGTACCAAGATTCTCAACCTCATCCTTGTCTTTTAGGATAATTGGTGAGGGGAGTAGCTTGTTTATTGTTTCTACAACCCTAACCATTATCTTATCTCTTTTGTCTCATTTCTGAACCTATCTCTCCTTAGCTTTAGCAAAAGCCATAAATGAAAGTCTCATCAGCTCATCTTCATCCATGTTGTCCACATCAGAATTGACTAGTTTGGACACACTCACCAACAATAGAGATGAATCCAATCTGACTTCAACAACCTTTTCTGATTTTGGATGTCTTTATTTCTTTTCTTCTTGCTGGAACTCCTTCTCTTGTGGTTTTTCTTCTTGTTTCTCTTCTGATTTTCCTTCCTCTATCTGTTCCTAATCTTCAACCTTCATCGCACTATCCACAATATCCATAAATAGATCATTTAAATCCTATGAAGTGTCAAGGCTAATAGGCACACCGGTGACAAAGAAATCTAGTTGCATGCTAACTTGAGCACTTTCATCTATTCCCTTTGAACTCTCTCCTAAACCTAAGGATATAGGCTTAGAAGCCTCAGGAGGTGAAACCTTTTTAGGCATGTCATACATGAGAACTTGGTCTAATGCCTTTTGGGTGTCCTCAATCACCTCACCATATTTTCTAGCCATAATCTTGACTAGTCTGGCCTTTGTCCTTAGTAGGGGTTTTAGTGCTTTTTTGATTCTTTCTCTTTCCTGAATAGACACAACTGACAACATATCATCAATCATTTTATTTCTTATGTTCTCATCTTCTAAATGTGCTAATTGTTTCCTGATTTCCAATTTGTTGTACAGGTTTGTGGGGATGCTTTCTTCAACCTCCAATAAATTCTTCTTAAAAACTAGTAGGTGCTCAATGATAGAGTCCTCAATGACTGCTTGGTCCTCAGGACTGTATCTTTCATAGTATCTGTTTATTGATATCAGATTTCCATCTTTGACAATTATTTTCTGTAGTGACTTGAGATCCGGTTTCCACAAGGTTTGTGTAGTATTTTGAACCATTTTCTCTTCCTCTTTCTCCATTACCTTCTCTTCCTTTTTCTTCCTCTTTACCTCTATCTCTTTTTCTCTTGGACTAACCTACTTAACTTCCCTTGATGATCTTCTAGGAACAACTGCAGTCACAACTTCTTGTGTTTCTTCCTCTTGAGAGGCTAATAAATCAACAATGTCATCAGTAGTAATTGCCTTTTCTATCTCCAATGGAATGGGTGCATTAGTGGCCATGCTGGAAGATGTCTCCATCTTATTTTTGATATCTATTAACTGTGCTTTTGTAATATCCACCATTTTAGTGATGTCTTCCACAATCTTGTTGACTTTCCTTTTTCTTGTTACTTTCTCTTGTTCTTCTCTGAATTTCTCATATTTATCCCTATATGTACCCTACCTTTCTTAAGTAGGGTCCTTTTCTGCTACCAATACATACTCTACTTGCATAGTCAGTACTTCAACACTTACCTCATATCCCATAGGATAACACCATTTGGTCCTGGGCTCAACTGCCTTAAAGAAGACACAATCAGTTTCAACCATGAAACAGATAGTGTCCTCATATTTCTCTACTAAGTTTTTTGGAATCCTGTACCTTTTTTTCATCTACCTTTGCATAATCTTAATCATGCCAAATAATTCTCCATCAACCCAGTACTTTTTCTATCTTCTATAGTATTCTGAGATCTGCAAACTAGTGGGTTCATTATCTTTCCATGCTCTAGGGTGCATGCCAAGAAAGTTGTGAATGATATGAATGTACATGTGAAATAGCAATGAACCAGACCTAAATGCCTTAGATTTATCCTTCTTTATAACTTTTACATTCTCAATGAATTGTTGAGCTAGCATTTCACAAAGATTGTACTTTTTGTTCTCTTTTACCATTTTGTATGCCATCATTATAACTCCAGCTGATACAGAATTAAGTCTAGAACTGTAAAACAACTTGTAGCCTATTAGCATTGCTACCAATCTGACATCTTGTAAATAAACATCATTTACTATCATTGCCCTCTTATCCCATTTGGAGCGTGTTAGGGTTTCAACTTCTTTTCTTAGGTTCTTCTCACTAACAGGTAGGGCTCCTTCATTGTCAAGGCCTATGATATCATGGATCAATTAAGCACATATCTTAACAAGTTGATCACCTATCCATAATAACTGATCATGAACTCTACTTAGAATGATTTTAAACCATTTGACTTCTATGAATTCAGTGAGTTGGGTTAATTTGAGTATTGACAGATCTTTTAGATGTTTAAATTATTCTACCAAAGACCTATTTACTTCTAACATACTGTTCAACTCATAGAAGATGTTAACCTCCCCAATAATCTCATACTTGTATTGTATGTATGCCCTAATATCCTCTACGTGTAACATGCCTATAAGAGTTTGAGAAAATGCCCTTTTTGGATCATCCTCATAGGATTTGAATGGATGCCTTCTGAATTTGTATCTAGGTCTGTCTACAATATCATAAACTACTGGTGCATCCACGACTTTCCAAAGAGATTAGGTCTAAATACCTTAACCACACTCGAATCTGATGTTTGGCTTCACATGAACACAAAATCTCTCTGTTAGATCACTGTTCTACTTTCACACTTTAGATCTCCTTAGTTGCTGATCAAAAAATGGTTTAGGAATGAGATCCCTCAAGTATTTTATATATCGCAAGTTGAGTTTGTGCATTAGACATAGGTAGCTCAACTTCGCATACCGTCCAATCAATGCAAAACTTGTGAACACAAAAGATGAACCTTCAAGTGTTGTGATCTCATCTACAGACTCCACAAAATTTGTACACATCATACCTAAGCTTGCATGAGCTTACTCCACTCTTATACAGGGGCTAGATAATTTATGTCTACATCCAATGCTCCCCATAAGGCCATGAGGCCTTCTAGGTTGATACCTCAAAGATCTCATCATGCGAAGACATGAAATCATCAACTGTCTCTCCCTGAACCATTTCCTTATTTAGAACTTTTACTTTCCATATCTTCTCATCCTTTGATTTCTTATATTCATTCATGTAATCATTTAGGCTTTTACCACTGTCACCAATATTCTTCCTTATAACCACAGGTGGTGGTCCTTCTGGTTCACTAGATCTCCTTGGTCCTGTTCTTTTGTCATCTCCATTGTATCTATAAAACTTTGCAATGTGACCTAGATTGTTACATTTGTAACAAATAGGTGGTATTCTTCTTTCTTGATTAGTTTGTAGCTTATAGTACCTTTCTATGTGCCCAAAGTTATTGCATTTCTGACATGTAACCTTGGTTGCAAATTCTTCTCTTACATTGTCTTGCTTATACCTAGACTGATTAGGTTTTCTACAATTTGCCTTCTTGTGTCCATACTCTTAGCAATTAAAATAGTAGTTGGTAAAGGGCTTATAGTTACCTTTACTTCTACAATCTCTTTTCATGTGTCCAACTTTGTTGCATCCGAAACATCTACCTCTAAAGGGTCTAAACTGTTCTCTAGGTTCTTCATTTGTAGGCCTTTCTTCAGGAATAGGTCTTTCCTCATTCTTGGCTTCTTTTGGTTCTTCTTGAGTTTTTGAACTTTCAGCTTCATTGAATCCACTCATATCTCCTTTAGGTTTTTGTCTTGCTCTTTGTTTATCACTCTTGTCATTGCTTGTGTGTAATTTTTCAATGAGTAATTTGGCTTGAGTGAGTTCACCTTTAATGATCTGATTGTATTTATCTAGTTCTTGATATTTATCCTTGTAGTGGTCAAGTTCGGTCTTCATTTATCTTATTTGCAAGTTAGCTTCTTTTCGTGACTCTTCAACTTTATTTCTTTCATCCTTTTCATGTTGAATCTCCTTGATCATCAAAAGATTGATTTGTTCTTTTTCTTGCTCCAACTTCTTTACTTTTTCTGATGTATCATTGTCTAAACCTTCTTTGATTTTCTCCATAAGGTCTTGTCTCTGATTTTTTACAATCTCAAGCCGCTCTTTAAGTTTCCTCATGAAACCTTCTACTCTTCTTAACTTAAATTTTAATTCACCATTCTCAACTTTCATCTTATCCAGATCTTCAAGTGTAGCTTCAAAATTCTCTTGCAGAACTTCCAAATCCATTCTAATCTCCCTTAAGTTGTTAGACTTTTTCTTCAAGGGACAATAGCTCTGATACCAATTGTTAGGATTAGGTAATACTGAGAGGAGGGGTGAATCAGTATTACAGAACTTTGATCTTTTCAACTTTAAACAATTATAAACAATCCAAAGTAATGCGGAAATGAAAAGAGCATACAGACATAACACATTCATTACACCATGATTTGTTCTCGAGGAAACCTTGGTCAAAGGGAAAACCCCGGTGGGGATGGTACCCACAAATATGCACTAAAATATAATATCCCTGTTAGGAGATCTAGCCTTGTTAGGAGCTGATTGTTACATAATATATTTCCTTGTTAGAGGAATACAAAACCCTGTTAGGGGTATATAAAACACTTGGTTAAAGGTGGTGAGCACACTGCTCTTACAACCAATACTTGCCTCAAAATAGTTCTCAAAAGGGGAACAATACACACACTTATCTTGCTTAGATAGTTCCAATTGTAGCTCGGCCTCTTATTGATCTCACATTTGATCTCTAATCTTCTATTCGTAAACTTACTCTATCATCATTATCATACCATACTTCACTTTTACAAAAACACTCCTTATACAAAATCGGCCTTCCAGTCGGCTTCACAATTATCATGAAAAACATAATAATAACTCATGCAAATTTTATCTATGGAGTCAAAAATATACTTTATTCACCTGTCTTAGCACATTACCATATTCACTTTTCCTTCCTTAATCTTCACAACTATTCATAGACCTTGTTACACTATTTTACTGCCTTTGCATATCTTCCGAACACTGTATCTCACAAATCTAGTAACCAAAACTTATGCAATCTTAACTGAAGCATGTGAATATACCAAAATACCTCTAGTTAACTTCACAAGCCATAATACCTTATATATCTTCATCGTTGACCAAAACTGTGCCACTGTACCCTATCATCCTAATTTTGTACTTAGTCATTTTCATGACTGAGACTCTGGTGGAAATTTTCACAATATGCGATCACTCTAACATAAGTGTTTCCATAAATGACAACCCTTAAGTGATTCCCAGTACTCCAAAACATCATATGCCAACAACTAATTCCATATCTCCTGTAGGTTATACACAAGAAACATAGACTAACTTTGTCATTTCTCACTATCACAGTCAGTGACCAGTCTTCACCAAAACATCTGTAACTCATCTAATATGAAGCAATAAATGATGCGATCTTGGATATAAGATCACAACATCCTCTTGAACTCTCATCTATCTTTGCAACATCTGAAACATCCATACAATGTTTGTACACTGTGATAACCAATTTGATTCCCTCATAGAAACATATTTTGATATCAGTGACAAAACATAAATGACAATAGTATGAGTGCCCATTCAGTAACGTAGTGATTAAACATATTAAATGTCTCAATCACCTCCCAATGCATTAGCAATATCCAACAAACTCTATCATAAGCCTTAGAGATATTGAGTTTAAGAATCATAACTAGTTTCTTTATTTTATCCATTGAGTGGAGGATCTGATTGATCCAGGAGATATTTTCCTTGAAAATTGAAGTGTCCCTAATGCTCCAAAAATCAGCTCCAAGTCAAAGTTCTTGAGAAACTGGACTCAACACAACTTGAACAAGTGAAAAATGAGTCCATATGTTTGAGATATGACTGGTTAAAGTTTTGGTCAAACTGGGTACAGAGGCCAATAAGAAAAGGTGGAAAAATTCATCTTCTCAAAATTAGTCAAAATCAACACTAAATCGAAGGGCTCGTCGTGAGCTTTCCAATGACATTTGTTTCATTGAAAACAAAGTTAATATGTGAAAGTTATGCTTGTTTGAAGTTGGAGGGGAAAAGGCAATGATGATGAGATCAGGACAACATGCCATCCTAGTAAATACTTTGACCAATCCAAGAGTGACATGTGGTAGTTCTTAGAGCAAGGTGATGTGGCATCTGATTTGATAGGTGATGTAGCATTGCACAATGGTAAGATGCCACATGTCACCAACCAAGTGACAACACGTGGCACCTCGGTGGGTAAGAGTTTGTTTGAAAAAGATGGTTGCTATGTGGTTCAAACCTATAACCTGCCGATTGACAACCAAATCCACTACCACCAAGCCACTCCTCTCATCCTCAACTTTAAATGGCTGCGATGTTTCATGGTAATGGTTGAGTAATTTATAAAAAGGCAAAAATCAAATGTGTGGCCCGTGACCCTAAATAGACCTCGATTGGTGCACCATTAAATGGTTTGGAGTATTTTACGAGGTCGTTTTATATTTAAACTTTCATCATTTGCCAACTCTTATGTAAATAGGGGTCTTGGTAAAAACAAACTCCTAAAATATGAAGATCGTTTAAACCCCTAAAATGGTAAAGACTTCATTACGAGGATGAAATTAGTTAAGAGGGGCTATTTTTGTAATCAGTGGTCATAGCCTTTTTTTGGGACTAATTTCATGTATAAAAAAGGGGTAAAAGGACTTCGAAAGGCATTCAGATGATGAGAAGGAGATTAGGTTCTTGAAGACTTGATGATTATTATTGCACATTGGAGAATAATGTTGTTGTTGTGCTTGAAGGGAATGATTTTTAAACACTTGTAATTGATTTTTTGGAGTTAATTGGATCGGTCACCATATTGAGAGGGACCCAGAGACGTAGTCCGCCCGGATGAACTCCGTTATCAATTGTGCTTTGTCTTCTATCTCTCTAGTCTCTTTCTTCAGTTCATTACTTGTATATGCTTTTTTTTAATTAAGTATTTAATTATGTCAATTCTCTTATTTAATGCTTTGAATTAACTTATGTTAAATATTAAGCATTCTTTTGTAATAGTCCTAGATCCTAATAAGATCACTCATGGGTGATGATGATAGCATCCAATATTCTCTAGCTAGAAACACACTTATTTTAATTTTGGGAGATCATTTTACATCAACATCAAACAAGCTTGGAGAAAATTACAAAGGTTGTTTGGTCTAAATTCATTAATTAAGATAGTCTCATTTTTCGTAGGCATAAGAAAAATAAGTGTTTTTAAGTGGTCTTAGTACTTTTCTTAATTTTAAGAATTCCTTCATAGTAGCAATGACATTACCACCTACAATATCTCAAAAAACTTAAAAACATTAAGGGAGGAAGTCATTGAGTCCTAGAGAAGGCCTAAAAGAGAAGATAGTGATTCTAAATTCAATTTCAAATAAATATTTCTCGCGTATTCATTGTAATCCTTAGATAAGATGGAAGGGATAACCTCCAAAAGGTTATTTAAATTAGAAGGAGATTCTTGCAGGTACTTTTTTCAAAGAATTTCAAAGAACTTATCACTACTGGATCAAATCTCTTCCTTTGAACTAATAATTAATCCATCTTTATCCCTCAACTTTGTAATTGTATTTCTTCAACTATGTTAAAGTGTTGACTCGTGAAAGAATTTAGTATTTCTATACCATTTTGTTAGCCAATCAATTCCAAATTTCCTTTTCCAAAATATTTCCTCCCTTTGCATGATTTTGTTTCAACCCTCTCTCAACCTTTTTTTGAAGGTGGGTATTTAAATCCATTTGTCCAATTTGTTACGAAAAATGGTGTCTTAACCTTGTAATAATAATAAGGTACTTTCGATAAAAAGGTTACTGTTGATATGTGAGCGCATGGGATTGCAAGGGGGGGTGCCCCCCATGCAAGCTCTAGTCATTGTGAATCTTGATTGTTTATCATCAGGTTGTAAGCCTAATAGTGGATATTTTGTGTTTTTTGTTTGCCCTAGAAGACAACCCTATATTATGAGGGAATTGTATTATGATTGAGCATTCTAATGTATTTTGAGAGTCTGATAGCTGTTTGTAGACATTGAGAATTGTCCTAGGCTTGCAATGACACAGTTCACTAAGTTTTGTCTAAAACTAATTAAATAATTTTATTACTCAATTAGGACTAATTTTATTCTTCTAGTGCCTCATAATTAAATGATTTTCAACTATTTAATTATTACTTCTAAAATCTTTATTTAAATAATTTTACTTTATTTAATTAAAATCTATTATTCATCCTTAATCAATCAATTTTTATCATTCTTCTACAATTAAATACTTATCCTAATTATTCAATCCCTCTAATTGTTCTTTCATGATTAAATAATTATTTTTAATTATTTAATCCCTTAGTCCAAAATCCTCATAATTAAATAAATTGTAAATTTATTTAATTATCTATCAAATGTGGGTGAAATAAATAAATTTTATTTATTTATTTTCAACCCTATTTTCTCCACTTAACTTCATTTCTTTTCATTTCCCTCATCCACTTAGCACCTCTTCTTTCCATTTCCTCTCCACTTAACACATCCACTTACTAATTTTATTTTCTAGTTAACCTTTCCTTTTCCACTCTTCTCCTCCTCCAGTTAATAGTACCACTTTCTCATTTGTCCTCACTTAACTCCTCCTCTCATGCAATCACCACCATTGATTGTCTCAAGTTTTGAGTTGATCTTGCCTGTCCAATCTATCTTGATTTTCTTATAATTTGCAATTGATTTGTCCAATTCCTTGAACCACAAATCTTCAAATCTTCTTGAATCGCTATCATATCATTATCATTTTCCTAGTTTTCAATCGTGTTCATGCACTACAATGTTTGAGAGCAACATTAGAGAGAAGCAAGAAGAAAAATGGAGGCTCATTGAGTGGGATGAATGGTTTGTGTTTATTTCTTGTTATTTTGCATTTCCATTTAGCTTCTCTACTGTGTAGATTAGGTTGATTTGCATGAAATATGGATTTCATGGTAGTCTTATTGTTTCATTTATTTTTTCCCATAATTTCCTAATCGACATTGTTGAGTTGCCTCTAGATCTCTGTTAGTGACACTCCTATGAGAAGTTTTCTTTTCAAGTATATTAAAATTTGTTATTGATTCCTGAATACTATATTGGGCAGCTAAATTGGAGTGTGATATTTTTCTCTGAAAAAGGTTTTCGCCACATAAATCACTATGTTGTGGTATACATGTTATTCAAATTTATTTTTGTTAAGTATTTGTAACTATTGTAAAGATTTGTGAATTTTTTTGCATAACACTCCTTCCAAGATCAATGTAGGAAGTTTTTCCACTACCTTAGCTTCCTTACACAGCTACCATTTTGTCTTGAGCTTCCTTGAGGGGTCTTTAAATACCTTTCTTTTGACTAAAGATGTCTTTGAAAATAAGTTTCTTCCAAATTTTGAATTCTTCCTTAATGGTCTTAATCTTTTTGGCTAAATGAAATGTGGCAAAAATCTTTACATGGGGTACTCCACCAATCTTCCATGAGACCCCCAAAATTAGGATGAGAAGCTTATTATCTCATACTTGACTGTTGCAAAGACCAATATATAAGTAAGCCTGGGCGTGAACAAACCTAATCTTAGGAAGGATTGACTGACAAAGATGGGTTATAGTGATATGCTATTAGATCAAAGGTTTAATTATAATTTTAGTATAAGGACGATATGGTATTAACAATCAAGCAACATAATAATAATAATAATAAGATATTAATCATATATCAAGTTAGATAATGATAATATTAAAATAATAATCAAGCAATTAAATATACCAAATATAAAATAGTAAAGACTGGAGTTAAATAACTAAAAAAAATGATAAATTAAGAATAATAGTCTAAGGGAAAAATAGATTGAAGAAAGGGAAAATAAAATATAAAGGGAGAATTTAAGATAAAGGCATGAATGATGATGCTGTGACAATGAGAGGCAAGTAAAGGAGTATGAAAAGAGAAAGTGATAAATAAAAAAGTTGAGGAGGTAAGAAGAAAAAGGAGAGGATGATGATACGAAAGACAAAATCATAAAAGGAAATAAATGGATATGAGATAGTGAGGTCGGATGAGAAAGAGAGTCGAATAGGGTCTAAATGACTAAACTTATAGATATAAAGTCGTCCATCTTCTTCTTGAGGTGGTTCATCAAGAGGACTATGGTTGTGGGCCCCAATCAAGCATTCTATTATCAAAGTGGTTGATGGAATGATAGTTGATCGAGGAGTGGCCCAAAAGGATATAGATTGGGGTGGGCCAACATTATCCTACAAAGTTCATAAATTAGAAGGAAATCATACAAAGCCTATACTCTAGTTATCATTACTTTTGAGGTTGTCCAAATGCATGTGGATCTCTACTGCACCCTTTAATTTTCCCATGAAAGAAGTTTTCTTCTTTATCCCACACTAGAGTGGCCTTTAAATATAGGTAACATTTTATATTGGAAGAGTGACATATTTACTAATGAGCTCATATGTAAGGTCAAAACAATGTTCTTTAATCATTATATTGATGCAACAACCAATTTGTCTACTATGTGAGATTCCATAGCAACATTTGATCTTACAAACTTTAGAATTGAAAGAGAGTTCAATGTGATCTTTGATGGAAGGGACGAGATTCCTTGTAGTGGTAAAATGCATGATAGAGGAAGGTTGAACATTGAAGATATCAAGGCCATTAACATCAAGTCACAATAATAATAAGCTGGTTATGATGTGTTGGAATAAAGATGAATGAAATCCATCTTTTTCTTCCTACTCAATCCCGTGTCTAGTGTTATTCTAAAAGGAAGTTCAATAAGATCTTTGATGAAAGGGATAAGATTTCTCATGTAGTACAATGCATAATAGAAAAGAGATGAACATTAAAGAAATCAATGCCAATACCATCAAATCACAATAATAATAATTTGATTATGATGTGTTCGAACAAAGATAGAAGATATCCATCTTTCTTTTCCTACTCGATTTCAGTCCATTGTGTGCCATACTAGCAGTAGCACAACATCTTTTGATGTGGATTTTGATGTAACCAACCTGGAAGCCAGCTATGACATACGAATCAAGTACAAGCACTTTGGATTTTGAGGTGGAGAAAGGAAGAAAGTGTTTTGTAGAGTCAGCACATTTGAATAACCAATAATTTTCTTCTTGAGATGGCAAAGCTGACATCACCCACTAAGGCACTGAAAAAGTTGACCACTAATCGCATGGTGGTGTTGCTGTTGGATTCCATAATTTACACCCATAATTGCTCATCTTCAAATCTGGGTTAATGCAGTCGTAGCCATAAAAAATGGTTGACAAAAAGATCAGGTAGGGAAAATTTTAGTGACTAATTGTTTTTTCCCATACTTTTTGAACAATGAGTTGTTTTTTTTCTATTATTTTTATCAGTTGAAGTATCCTTGCTTGTCATATAACATTTTGTGATTTAAAATATTGATATAAAATAATTTCATATGATAGAATTCAAACAAGATGGGTTATGATGTGTTGGAGTTTTGAAATATTAAAATAAAATGATTTCATATAATAGAATTCAAACAAGATGGGTTATGATGTGTTGGAATTTTGAAATATTAATATAAAATGATTTCATATAATAGAATTCAAACAAAATGGGTTATGAACTTTAATTCTAATAGAAGATTCGACCAGGTAAGAGCAAATGCCAATTCCAGACTAATTCCCGCAACCAAACCAGGAAGAACCAAAACCACTCAATGACTTCTATTGATAAGGTTTTTTTAATTTATTAGGAACACTGAGAATGCTCTGTAGACAGGTATAGAAAATGTGGAATAGTAGACCAGGAACGCGATCTGTTTGACAGAATGCTTCAAAAAGATTTCATCTCATGGAATGCAATAATTGCAGGACATGCACAAAATGGATTTGCTGAAAGGGCTTTAGAAGCTTGCAAGTAAATGCAAATGGCTGGTGTATAGCCAAATTCCATAACCTTTGCAAGCATCCTCTCTTCCTGTGCCAAAATGGAAGCTTTGAAACAGGGTATGCACATACATCAAAGCTTAATGGAATGGAGATTTTAGTCAGTATTATAGCTAGAAATGCTCTGGTAGAGACGTATGCAAATTGTGAGAGCATAGAAAAGGCACGCGAACTGTTTGACGGAATGCCTCAAAGAGATGTCATTCGTGGACTGCCATGATTGCAGGATATGCATAAAATGAATTTGTTGATGAGCGTATGCAATTCCATCAAAGCATAATGGCGATGAGATTTCAAATGGTGAGGACATTGATGAAATATGGAGGAATTAGAAAGATTTCTGGATGTAGTTGGATTGAAAGCCATAAAATGGTGCATGCTTTCTCTGTAGATCGCAGATCACATCCAGACACAAGAGATTATACCTAGTTTAAAATGCAATTAGCGGAATTAGATTATTACATACACTAGTAATAAGAACAAAACAGCGCACACTATAGACATGAATTTGTGCGGTTCACTAAAAGCAGATAACAATCTCTTTTATTCGATACAGCAGTTTTACAGCGTTTTTTCCATCATCAAATTATAAGAAACAATATGCCAAAAATATATGAAAGGTTCTGAAGCATATGAATTGACAAAAGTGGTAAGAGAAAAATGAATTGACATATTAACAGATTTATCCAAAGTTGGAGAAATTGTCTTGGGAGATGAAGGCAGGAGAGTATTTTCTAGATTAAAAGGCAGTTATTGATATGGGGCATGTTACGTATAGAATCTCGAGCCCCCGTAGGGCAATTCTATGGGCGAGGGATAGTTACTGTTACCACTTTCTCAGACGGTTTGCAGTGGAGATAGTTTTCTCGGCTTAATACCAAACCACAGCTCAAGGGTTCCCCTTCCCCTTCATTCGCATTGGACACCAGACTCCTGGCTCCGCTAGGAGGGACACTAGCCCATAGAAAAGGAGGAAAAATAATAATCTCTGCCACCAAAATGAAAAGTGGGTAACTGCTTATGGTTTGTTAAACATGCCCCTTGAGCAACTATTGAAGTTGATAAAGGACCTTTGAGTATGTTCCCATTGCCACACTGCAACATCATCTCCTTGTTGAAAGAGAAATTATTTTGTGAGATGCAAACCGTTTTCATTGTTTTAAATCTTAGTTCGACAGAGTTTGGGGACATGGAGATGGGGAATTGTGGAATGGGTTTTGGGTAATGGGGACTAATTATTCTGGTTAGAAAAGTGCAGATAAATTTAAAACAGAGCACTTTTCAAGCTGAGGGATTCTTTTTTTATTCATTCAAATCACATTACAGTGAGCAGCAATAAAACATATTCATACAGTTCCTAGAAAAACCGAATAACCCATTTTTAGCCAATGCAACACCCAGAAAGTTGAAACTGTTTTGTGGAAGAAAGGAACGGCAGTTATTAGAAGCAATGATTGGTCTTCAGTAATCAGAACTGTTACAATCTCCCATTTGAAGTCCAATTGATTCTGCGAAAAATGCTGCACAAAGATATCCCCCGCTTGGATCTTATAAGTTATGGCTATGTCGTCACAATGTCGAGAGAAGCTCTATAGAATTTGAACTTCTCCCGAGATACAACCTTTGTTAATACATCTATTGGATTGACTTTGGTGTCAATTTTCTCTAACTATAATTTGCCTTCCTCAAGAGCATGACGAATGAAATGATATATAATCTCTATGTGCTTTGTGCGACTATGGAAAGCTGAACTTTTAGCCAAATGAATGACACTGTTACTATCACAAAATAGAGGAAAATCAGATTGCGTACACCCCAACTCTCCTAATAGTCGCTATAGCCATATCATCTCCTTAGCTCCCTCAGTGAGTGCAATGTATTCAACCTCGGTTGAGGACAGAGCAACCACTCATTGCTTACGAGAGGCCTAGCTGATCGCTGCCCCGACAAAAGTAAACACATAACCAGTAGTAGATCTTTGCTTATCTAAACCCCCAGCCATATCAGAATCAACATAACTACAGAGGTGAATATCCTTACCAATAAAACATAAAACATAATCAGAGGTACCTTTCAAGTATCAAAAAATCCACTGGACTGCCTGCCAATGAGTTTTTCCCGGATTACTCATAAAACTACTCACAATTCCCACTGCATGAGCAATGTCCTGACGAGTACAAACCATCGCATACATGAGGCTTCCAACTGCAGATGAGTACGAGATATTATCCATTTCAGATTCCTCTTCCAATTTTGAAGGACACATAGCGGAAGACAACGAAAGTGATAAGCCAACAAAGTAGAAACAAACTTGGCATTTGACATATTAAACTTGTCCAGAACTTTTAAAATATATTGTTCTTGAGATAATCTGATTTCTCATTTTGTCTATTTTGAATTATATCCATCCCAAGAATCCTCTTCGTTGTCCCTAAATCTTTCATGGAAAAATGAAGAGCCAAATGCATATTTAATTCACTAACAACCTGCACACTATTACTGACAACCAACATATCATCAACATAAAGTGAAAGAATTACAAATTCACCATTTGGAAGCTGCTTGTAGTAAACACACAGATCTGATTCACAACAAACAAACTGTTGCTGAGTCATGAAGCTATCAAACTTTAAATACCATTATCTCGGGACTTGCTTAAGCCCATACAAACTCCTCTTCAATCTGCAATACAGGTGTTCCTGACCCTTTTTAACAAAGCCCTTAGGCTGCTCCATATATAATTCCTCCTCAATATCACCATGAAGAAAAGCGGTTTTAACATCGAGTTGCTCAAGCTTGAGATCCCAAACAGCTACCATACCCAAAACCAAACGAATTGTTTGCATTTTCACAACTGGAGAAAAAATTTCATTAAAATCAACACCCTTTTGTTGAGCAAAACCTTTTACCACCTATCTGGCCCTATATTGTTTTCGTCCGCGATCTTCTTCTTTCAACCTGTAAACCCATTTATTTTTCAAAAAAAATCGATTTGGTGGAGCGGGGACTAAATCCCAAGTATCCTTGACACACAAGGACTCCAATTCATCCTTCATAGCATCCATTTAGTGAATTGGATTTTTATCATTACAGACTTGTTTAAAAGTTTGAGACTCTGCCTGGTTAGAACATAAAGAAAATAAAAGCTCATAATTATCGAATTTTCGTGGACGTTTTTGTTCCCTAGTAGACTGACGTAAATGAGAACCTTGTATAAGTTATGGAACTTGAATGTCATTAGAAATATGTTCATGACCCATATTTGGTTGTAGACGAGCTTGTTGTTCATTACTAACACCTTGTATTTGTTCATAACCCGCAAAATGGGAGTCAATGACATCCTGGGATCGTATTAGAGTGGGAACAGTCGCAAGAGGCTCCACGGTGGTAGGGATAGGTAATTAAGACAAAGGCTATTTTTAAAAATTGGAGACAGAGTCGTCCTTGCGCACAGGTAAAGGTTGGAGGGCCACAAACTCAGCTAAACGCCGAGTCTGAGGGATGATAGGAGCCACAAACATAGGCTCACTTTGTTGCAAGAGTGGTGGAGCCCGCTGTGAAAGCAAAGTATCATGCTTTGTTTTGGACATGTGTGTAGCGTTAACTATGGTAAGGGGAATATAGTTGTGTGAGGCAGTAACAACAAGTAGAGGTGCGGAAGAATACACAACCACATTAGAAGGACCCACATAGACCATTGGTTGATGAGGTGTAGGTTGTGATGAAATTATCAAAGGTTGAGAAAAAGAGACAATTGATTTTCGGGTTAGTAGCATCAAACAAATCAACCTTAATATATTCAGTCAGAGAAGAGATCTTTTTATGTAAACCAGAGAATTTTTTTCTCATTAAATATGACATTGTGACTGCGAATAACTTTCTTTGCAATAGGATCTCTAATGCAGAAGCATCCTAGGTGTAATGACAATCTTGCATCACCCAAAAATATTTTTGGTTTCTTTTCAATAAGGGCTATCTTGTGCGGAGTTGCTATTTTTAGTAAGTTTTACGTTTGAGCTAAGAATGCTTTATTTTCTTCCTTGGAGGTTCACTTTGGTCATATCAGCTTGCCAGTAAAGTTTCATTGCCAGATCAAGTCTAGTTTTGAAGATATTGAAAATTTTCGGTATTGACAGTAGGGTACAAAAACTTTAACTCAGTTTTGAAGGCTTTGGAGGCTCCGAAAGGGGTCAAAGCTTTGGCTAACTAGAGCTTACACTAATAAAATGTTGTAGATCACTTCCTACCATTTCCGAAATGGGGTAATAATAGCCAATCAGGTCAACGTGTGTTTACTTATGGTCTCCGGGAGTTGTGCTACCTAAAATGGAAGAAAATGAATTTCCTTCAAAATTTATTTGAGTAACGAAAGTTGTTTGAGCTTACTCTAATGTAATAAAAATGAAAAATAAATAATTTAGGGTTGGTCGGCTTCAATGGCTACAATTCAAGAACCAATACACCATCATCTTTAATAGCTGCAATATTTACTCCATCATTGATCACTTTATCTTGGGCTTTTTTGTATTTCCAACATTTCTTTTTCGTGTGTCCCGATTTACCACAAAACCAACATGTACCATTTCTTCCTCTTGATTGTGACCGATGTGTAGATTGAGATCTTCCATGGTTGTTATGTCTGCCTCTTTCTTGACCCCTACCTCGATTGCAAGTGCTAACCACTATTAATACATCTCCTAAGGAAGACTCGTGATTCGTCCTACGCGTGTCTTTGCTGAGAAGTATGCTCATCAACCTCATCAAATTACAGTTTAGTTTTGGCAGCCATCGAAGTGCTAACTGCCATTACCACCCCTTCCCAGCGATTCGGCAATGAACATAGCAACAAAATAGCTCTCATTTCGTCATCTAATGTTATGCCTACTGAAATCAATTGAGAAAGTAAGTTATTGAACTCATTAAGGTGATTCAACATAACTCCTCCTTTCATTTTCAGATTGTATAACTTTTTCATTATAAATACCTTGTTCGATGTTGAAGCTATCTCATATAATGAAGATAATTTATCCCACAACTCTTTCGTTGTTTTCTCTATTGAAACATTGAAGAGCACATTGCTTGAGAGTGATAGAAACATTGTTTCCCTTGCTATCTGATCAAACTTCTCCCAGTCTTCGTTTGATAAAGATCCTTTGCCCTTGGTTTTTCCAAGCAATGCAGGTGATAGATCTTGCTCGATTAGTAGTGACTCTATCTACACTTTCCATAACTCAAAATTTTTCCTAGCAAACTTCTTGATTTTCCATTTGTCTTCTTCATCCATGATTCCAAGAAATCTTCATCAATTTCTAGAGAATCAAATCAAGCTCTCCTAGCTCTGATACCAATGGTTGAGGTTAGAAAAATTTAGATAAATTTAAAATAGAGAAAAATCCTAGAGAGAAAAATTACACAAAGAAAGAAGACCAGAATTTATAGTGGTTCATTCATGAATGAACTACATCCACTTTTCAAGATGAGTGATTCTCTTTTTATTCATTCAAATCAAATTACAGTGAGCAGCAATAAAACATATTCATATAGTTCCAAAAAGAACCGAATAACCCATTTTTAGCCAACGCAACACCCAAGAAGTTGAAACAGTTTTGTGGAAGAAAGAAATGACATTTACAAGAAGCAATGATTGGGCTTCAATAATCAGAACTGTTACACTAATTGCCTAAATTTGGGGATGGAGAAGAAATAGTTTGGGGATGGTACTGGAGTGATGGCGGGGGTGATGCTAATATATAGATTAAGATGAATTGAAATTATTATAACATCTTTGCAAGTGCTTCATAAAAGGCAAACTAGTTTTCACAAAGTCAAAGGTTGCGATCAATATTTAATGATATGTGCTACATAGAAATTGACCTAGTGGTGCCTTGGGGGAGGTGACATAGGTGGTGCTATGGGAGGACATTTTCGCCAAGTCTTCTAAATGTCCATGTACAAGAGATGCGAGCTTTTTTGGGGGACAACACATCCCCATGGAATACTATAATTTAAAACATGGGCAATGTTCTTGTGGAGAGTATTGGTGATGCTAAACGAGGCAATATAAAAAAAAGGTATACATTATAATAATGTGCACCATACCAAACTTGAAGAAATAACAAAGGAACAAGGTTGTTTTTTCAGTATCTAGAAAGTTTAAAAACAATTCAAATAATGTACTTTTGTTTTGAGTATTTGCTGATCTAGATCACGTTGTTGGCTTCATAAAATTGGATGCATAGTGTTCCATGCAAACTACTATATATCAAAAACACATTTCGTAACAACATGAACATTTCATTGAATTTGTTTTGGAAACCTAAATGTGTGAATTGAAAAGCTGGAAAAATAGATGGAGAATTCGAAAAAAGTATAAGGAACACTTCAAGGAAATGGAAAGATGTTTGACTAGAAGGATGGGAGAGGAAGGCTGACAATCAATCCATAGTTAAGCACACTCAAGATGGAGTAGTACTGGGATGGGTGACCTCCTAGGAAGTCACAATGCTTCACCTCTATGAGCATCACCTAGATGCAATGAGTACTAAGTGTTCCATTCATTCTCATGAGATATGGATTGTTGTGCACTACTACTCATGAAACATGGGTCAATGAGTTTGACTAAAAAAACTACACAGTTGAATCGTGATAGCAATATCACAATTTGACTTGTTGTGGTAAATATCTCCTACTTATCAATTGATGAGCTTAATGGGATTTCTAATGAATGGTTCATAAGGCACAACACTTGCTGAAGGTTTCACAAATGGGATTGCAAGCATAGTGGGCTTAACCATGGAGGAAACTCCATAGTTAAGCGCGCTCAAGCTAGAGTAGTATTGGGATGGGTGACCTCTCGGGAAGTCCCAATGCTTCACCTCTGTGAGCATCACCTAGATGCAATGAGTTCTAAGTGTTCCATTCATTCTCATGAGAGATGGATTCTTGTGAATCACTACTCATGAAACATGGGTCAATGAGTTTGACTAAAAAAACTACACGGTTGAATCCTGATAGCAATATGACAATTTGACTTTCTCTAGAAAATATATCCTATTTATTAATTGATGAGCTTAAGGGGCTCTCTAATGAATGGTTCATAAGGCACAATTCTTGCTAAAGGTTTTGCAAATGGGGTTGCAAGCAGAGTGGGCTTAACCATGGAGTAAACTCCATAGTTAAGTGCACTCAATATGGAGTAGTAATGGGATGGGTGACCTCTTGGGAAGTCCTGGTGCTTCACCTTTGTGAGCATCACCTAGATGCAATGAGTGCTAAGTGTTCCATTCATTCTCATGAGAGATGGATTCTTGTGAACCACTACTCATGAAATATGGGTCAATGAGTTCGACTAAAAAAAACTACACAGTTGAATCTTGATAGCAATATCACAATTTGACTTGTTGTGAAAAATATATCCTACTTGTCAATCGATCCTTGTTTTGTTTGGATTAAGTGTATTACTTTTTGCCTATCTTTAGGTCACCCATTTGAGATTAAATTACACATTCTAGATTAGGTATGTGTGATACATCTTCCCGTTTAGTTGTGTGCTTGGTTCGAGGAAATATTTAAATCCATTTATTTAACTACAAGTGATGTAATTTTGTGCATAGTTGGGCCCAAGTACCTAGCCTTGCTTGCACCTTTTTCTATTCTTATTTCTTATCCCCGTGCTTATGCAAATGCAATTCTTATCTAGTTGGCTCATTTGTCTAATTATATTCATTAATATAATCCAAATCAGCTTAGTTTTTTGATTGAGATCACGTCTATGGGTGCGAGTTTGTCCTCATAATTGTTGTCTTGATTCACTTAAATGAAAAATCAAAATCAAACATTTTTCCAATTGGCCAAATCTTACACCTTGGTCTTAGGCTAATATTACACAAATCTTCATGCTTTGGTGTTTGATTATCTATGAAAAGCCATTCATTCTATTCAATTCAATAATTTGAAATCATACATTCAGTTGCATTTGTTTGCACAAGAGTAAAAAATTTAAAAGGGTTTATTGAATTTAAGTAAACTATCATTCAAATCTAATCACACTCATCCTAGCTAATGTGGATCACATAACAATCCTAGTATGCATGTGCATGTATGAAGCTTTCTTTCTATCAAAGTAATTTTTAAAACCATTGTCTTTTCTATTCCAAAACACCTAAGAGTGTGATAGATATTAGAACTATCTAACCACCTATTTATCAATAAACTTCATCACATGCCAAAATTGCAATTATAGAATAGTTGTAGCCATAATTCAAATCCACATCTACAAGGTTAATCTAACACAATGTGAAAAGGAATATTCTAATTTTGATCCACATGCACAATTGTGTAGAGCATCTACTCATTTCAAGTCTTGTAGAGCTCATTGTCTTTATCAATAGACATCTATCTCCAATCATAGAGTTATTTATTATCATTCTTCATTAATTACTTTTTATCTTGATATTTTATTTATTGTCTAATATTTTGTTTTTAAAGCAAAAGTGGTTGAACCATTGTATATATATTTATAAAAAATTGATTCAAAAAAAGTTCAATCGGGAAAGAACGAAGAAGAAAACCCGAAATTGTCGCTATATATAGAAAAGATTATAAGGTGAAACCTTATAAATTTCAAGTATTGCCATATTCATTACAATCATGAGGCCATGGCCAACTTTGAAAAGAGAAAAAGGTCAAAAATCAATACATTTTCAATTTTGAACTAAAGTGACTAAGACCGAAATAATGAAAGACATCAACTTGAGTATATGCTAACATGTGTATAAATTTTTTTAAAAATCCTTGCAGCTCCAAATCACAGTCTACTCCTCCATGGCATCATAAACTTGCGGGACAAAGTCCGAATGAGAGTGCGGTGACCATCCTGAGGGCTCAGCAAGCCAATCTAATATCGGCTCCATCTCTGAATTTGGATTCCACGCGGAATCATGTACATCATCGCCAGGGCCCCCGAAAGAGGGGCCAACTTCGTTCCATTCGAGAGCCGTAGGTTGTGATATTCATTGTCTAATATTAATAATCTATTGTATTCACTTAATCAAACACCTCCAAATTTTTTTTAGGTTAATCATGCTCGAGTGTGTTTATTTGCCTAGTTAACCCAAGGAACACTTATTTTTCTTTTCATTTTGATGACCACTGCAAACTTGCCCAGGCCTAAAATTCTAATTGTGTTTTAGATCTATAATATAATATGAACTTTCCAAGTTTTCAAATCTTATTTTTCAATTTAATATTTAGTGCTTCATTGATTTGTTTAGGGCAGTGATTCAAATTGTTGCCTATCCTTATATACACCCTACTCCACCCTTGGCATTTCTAGGGTTTTTATTTTCAATATATGTTTAAATTTTGTTAATTTTTATATTTTGATCATATACAAATTATTTTTTATGTTAAATGATCCATGCAATCATTGTGGTCTATTGAGATCAAAGACTTCTTCACTAACATGGCCTCCCATTCCAATGATAGTGACATCTTTAATGGCGGTTGTGTTGGGATAAACATATCTGGTGATTATGATCATGATACATATGCAAAAGAAAGACTTTGCTACACAAATTGCTAGTTTGACTAATGTTGATAATCTTGAGAATCTATTGGATATGTTTCACACTATTTGAAAATCATGAATAAAAAAAAGAAACATAGAAGCAATTTATACTAAGTTTGCATCATCCTCAAGGTTAGTGCATCTATCCCTACCTCATCCATTCTTGTCTTTATTCATAAACCCTTTATCTACCATTACTTCAACCATTACTAGCATTCCACTTAGTACCATATCAAACAATTATTTCTCTCTTTCATTCTCCACTACTAATCCCACTACCTCACTCCTTTGCCAAATCAAATCCCCCTACAATAGCTCCAAGCTTACAATGACCCTAAAAATCTTTATTGTACCATTCATGCAAGATACATTGGATCCTACATCCCTCTGACATCTTATGCATCTACCCATCATAATCCTAATCCATTAAATGTTACAATCATAGTGAACAAGATAAAATATAAAATCCTTGACAAGGTCCACTTGCTTTGAGATTGTGACATTATCAATTTCTTGTGGGATTTGTAGCACCAAGATATTTTGTGTACGATGGAAACAAAGAATCTAATATACGTCTAGAGTCTTATATGGCTACATGTGTAGATTTTAGAAATGATAATAGAATGCTAGAAAAATTGTTTTAAAGAACATTCAAAGATTATGCTATTCAATGGTTTCTATTTTGCCTCTTTGATCTATTCATTCATTTATTCATTCAGGACAACCTTTTCTTGAGCAATTAAAAGTAAATATATATGCCTTAGAATTACCATTGCTAGTTTAGTTGAGTGTGCCCAAGGGTCAAGTAAATAATTAATAACTATGCAATGCAATCCTTATTAGATTTAGTAAAAAAATAGCAATAATTAAATTTGCCTAAGAACAAAAGGATCAAGATAATGCTAATTCAAATATAAACAAGTTGAGAATAACAACATTCCAATACTCTTTATTCAAGGTGTGTAAAATAAAATAAATGTAGTACACCATATACTTTATGATGCACAAGTCAAAATGATAAAATTCTAGTGGGTTAATTCAACATATAGGAGTAAGATGTCAAATAAACTTGATTGATGAGGGAGTAGCAACACTTGGCAACTATTAATCAAGGAATAAATAAGGTAGAGTTGGCACATGATTTGTATCAATCAAGAGAATACCATGTGTACTAGTTTTTCCTATTTAAAATAAATAAAATGAATCGCCTAAGTAAATTTTATATAAGGTGCAATTATAATATAAGTATGCTAACATCCTCTTGTAAATATAACTAAGGGGAAAAATAAATATGCCTTGAGACTTCACAAGCAATATGAGGTACCTATGTATAATTGAAAAGAACTTGAAGATAAAAAGAGAGAATACCTACCAAAAGAAGAGAAGGAGAAAACCCATAGGATGGAACTCCCTCCTTATATAGGAAATTTGGATGATGAGAGAACTTCCTTTCCCCTAAACAAAAATGTGTTGGCTCTTGCACTAGAGATGGAAGGACGAAACTAAAGGTTGATAAACTATCCATGTATGCCCATGATCTTTCATTCATTTAGATAATAATAAACCCATAGGTACACATAGAAGGTCTTCCTCAGCCAAGAAAGCAAATGAATGAGGAAGACACAAAAATAATTTACCTAAAAATTTTCAATAACCCCTATGTTGATGATCAATGGTTCTAAGATGTCTTGAGCCCAATTGAAGATGATGAATACTCAAGACTAGATGACAATTGATGCTAAAAAATAGTGTATGGATGTGGAATCTTAGTGCATGTCATGTGGCTACACTTCTCAATACTAGATGGAAAGTGATGTACAATAGATGCTAAAAATTAGTCTATGGATTTGGAGTCTTAGTGCAGTTAATGTGACACCACTAGTCATCCTATGAGATATTATGTTCAAAGAATAATTGAAAGCCCTTTATGAAGCATATCTAAACCCTATAGAAGAAAATCATGTACATGAAATCTAAGTGTGTTATGTGACTAGAATCCTTTGATGAAGTGAATCTAGACTTTGTGGTGTTAGTAGGATGAGGTGTAGTCATGGTGCATGTCAAGTGGCCACACTAGTAATTCCATAATATGTCCACATTAGATGATTTAATATGAACAAATGATGAGGCTCCCAAATTTGGTTGAACCTTAATGCATTAAAGCTTACACTACTCATCCCATGGTTTCCTCACATTGATGGTGTATGAATGAATGTGGATGGGGAATCAATTGGAGAAGTGTTTGGTGTTTTAGTCTCATCTAGATGAGCAACATCTTCTAAGGGAATTCCATTTTAAATGAAATTTGATGGTTTCCACACAACTATCTAATGGTTGTCCAAGCAATTAAAGGGCACTTAATCTACTCTACGTGGTGTATAAATCCCTAAAAAAATGTCAGACATTAATTTATAGACCAAGTTTTTGTTTAACCATGCATGAATTTGGAATTAGTCCATGTAGCCAAGGTAGTAGATCTTGCCCAGGTGACATTAAAATATTGAAATGAAGTGCCAAAAAATATGTTGAACTTTATCTCAATTCATGAAAAACATACATGTGTAAGCCTTCCTACGACAAGTACAAGTGATATTACTTTATAAGTTATGTTTGCATTAACATTCCTCCCCAAATTAATTCGGTTATGACACCATTATTAACTGTAGTTTCTGTTGGTGTTGTAAGGTGTTCTTTTGCTGGCGTTTTGCTAGCTTTCTGATGGGGTCGGGATGGGGTTGTTTTTGTTACTTTTGTTCTTTGTCAGTCAGGTTGTTTTTTTGGTTTGTCTCATTTTGTTGGGCTTTATAGCTAAATATTATGCAATCTATATGTAAAGGGTTTCAGGTCCCTTCAAAACCTGGTTTTTCCTTAATCAAAAACTATAGTTTGTAGCACTTTACAAATTAATGTTATTACAATATTTCATTTGATTTCTAGGTCTTCAAAGTGTCTAAGAAAAGGACCAAATATTAAATATTAAATTCTAGTATAAAATGAGACAAAATGAACATACCACTATGAAATAAAGAAAAACATGCACTTTTGAAAAAATGACACTTAAAAACCCAATTGCTTATGTTTCAAAATATAAATAGTCTAACAAAAAATGATTTTAGAAAATGTAGGCATTATAAGAAAAAAATAATTATATTGTTATGAAGAGCATCAAATTTTGGCCCATTCATTTCTTGTAAAAGGCCTTTTTATGGCAATGAAAAGACCTTTTGAAGTTCAACAACAATCTTGAAACCAACTAGAGAGAGGGTCTAATCCTTGGTGGTAGGTAGGTAAGGCCTAGGCAATAAACTAATGGTGTTGTTGGCGAAGATGGCTCCTAGAAGGAAATGATGTGTGGGTGGTCCTATGATGACATCAACAATTGACTAGAGCTAGCCACTAGTGGCTCACTAGAACATTGCATGGTCCCACCAAAAGCTTTAAACTATGATCAATTGTTTGTTGAGCTTTAATGATTTGTTATGGGGGTTAGGTAAGGATTAACTACCCTTAGTACCATCTATAGTTGTAGGTGTATTGGGGATCAAGTATCCTTGTAGTACTCCTTCCATACATCTCTTAAAATTAAATTTATGCATTATAATTTATATTTATTTTTTAAATAATCAACAAATAATAATGCACTTTATTGAAAAACTAAAGCTCTATATCTACCTAAAAAAATGTATAGATGTTTTTTCCACAACATAAGGAAATATGCTACAAATACTTGATAATTCTTGATAATAATAAGTCAAATAGAAGAGGCAAACCTCCAAATACCTTCAATAAGAACATAATTTATAATATGATGATAATAAACTAACCACTAGCTCCTATATATAATTACCTTGCTTATGCATTGGATGTCACCTAGACTGACTTAAATAGTTAAATTTAATACACATAATGACCTAAATATCTTAATAAGAATACAATAAAGATTATATAACTTAAATAAAGATCATATCATTATTTAATTAATGATATGCTTATAAATAAGTTTTATATAGTTTATTTTTTTAATAATATAACAACAATATGCTTACTAGACCTTTAAACCAATTGCTAATTATATTATTTAACAAAACATATACTTACAATAATTTAATTTTTATTTATTAAAAAATGCCAAGCCTAAATGCTTGCTTTTGAAAAGAAAATCAACCTTTTAGAAACAAAAGGCTTAACTTTTTATTCATTCATTTTTTGTAATACAAACCTATCTAAAAGGAAATTATTTGTATCTTAAAAAAAGATTTTGATAAGGTGAGGTTTGTGGATAAAAAATATAGTGAATATAATATAATAGCACACATGGCTCATACGAAAGTTTGAGGGGATATTACTAATAATATTCTATTCCAAAGTAAATCATGTTCTAGTATAGACTCATGTTCTAGTATTGGTCCCTTCACTTTGAAAGGATAGCATTTATGTATCAATCATATGTCCCTTCTCACTACTCACTCACTTTCAAAGGCTACTTTAGGTTAAATCTAGAATGAATGGATGCTTGGTAAGGTCCACATGCCCACTTTATTTGTCTTTTCTTGGGATAAGGTTAAAAAGTCTTCTTCATTCCAAAGTAGGGCTCACAATTTGTAACATGGCCACAATCATTTTCAGGACTTTTCATTGTAAACTCTTTTCTAAGGTTAAACTTTTTGCACCTACTCACAACCAATTTTTCTATCATTTTCTTCATTTACTTTCTACATTTTGTTGAACTTTAATCTATAGAATCGAAAGCATATTTAGTTAAATAACTAACCACTTTTTAAGCACATATTTACTTTTATAAGCTTAACTTTTAATTATTTGAGTATTTATTAATATCTCATTTAGATATGTTGATATATAAATTATTAATTTCTTATTTTTTATTTTTATTTTCAAAATATCGATTCAATTTTTTAAAGGTTTTAGTGGAATAAGATATACTATTCATTAACAAATGTTTAATCATATCATAAAGTTTTTATGTAGAAATGTATTTAAATAGTCAAATATATTGAAAGAAAATAAAGATTTATAAATATCATATTTATGTATTTATGTCAAATTTATACTTATGTAAATTTATTTTATTTTTGGATAAAATTCATAAGGCATGTTAATACAAGGAATACATATACTAATAGTATTATGACCAAATGAAATTGATCTCATGAGTAATATAAGCCATGGAGGGAAAACCATGGTGGGAATACTTCCCCCCAACAATACATGCTGCTACACAAACATTCACACCAACATCTAAACACACTATAAAAGTACTATAGAAAAGATGATAGATTCACAACATCAAGTTGAAAGTGCTCACACACATGGAAAGAGGGGTCACACCCCCATAAAGAGCTAAAGATCCTAACTCCTACTGATTAAGGTCTTCAAATTTGGTGACAAACAGTGCAAAGCTGAAGAAGAAATCCCAAAGTATATACTTTTTACTAGTTGTGAAGAAGTCTTCATTATTTTTGTGGAAGATATTCATGGCCGCAAAATCATCATGTCTTACACATGACTTGAATATCTCCTAGGATAAAGCCATTTTTTCCTCACACACCTCCTTGATCATGAGATTGAAAATGTTACGCAGTTTTCTTGATATTACATCCATATCAATACCTTGAATCCCTAGAGAAACTTGCAGCCAAAGATGAGGCACTACAATTATATTCCCAACTGCATCCACCTATTTTGGGAGGCCTATCACTTGTATTAGTGATGAGAATAGGAGCTTATAAACAACTCCATCATGCAAGTGTGAACCCAACACGTTATGCTTTAGTATATATCACTACAAAAGAATGGGCAATTAGCGCCCAAAATAGCATCGGTTTTTAGGATAATTTTGGCCCTAAAATGAGCCTTTATGCCGATAGAAACCCGACGCCCAAGTGCTCCATATATCTGGTGTTGCAATTACCATTGTAGTTGATGCCACATTTGGAGCCATCTCTTGCACTGAATGTTGTGCTGCAACTATGTTTGTGCCATTTTTGGCGTTGGGAAAAGAAGTGAACAATTTCTTCCAAAATTTCTTCTGGTCTTGCCTCCAATTGTGCTTCTAGTTTTGCTTCAAGTTTTGCATCTATTATAACATCTTTCGTTGCTTCTGGTTTGGCTTCCCATTTTGCTTCTAGTTGTGCTTCCCATTTTGCTTATGGTTGTGCTTCCCATTTTGCTTCTATTTTTCCTTCTTGCGTTGCTTCCAGCTTTGCTTCCATTATAACGACATTTGTTTCTTCTAGTTTTACTTCAAGGTTTTCTTCCAATTTTTCTTCCCTTATAACAACACCCTTTGTTGCTTCTGGTTTGCTTTCTTGTTTGCTTCCAATTTTGCTTCCGATTTTCTTCCATTATAACACCATTTGTTGCTTCTAGTTTTGCTTCCAATTTTTCTTCTTGTGATGCTTCCAGTTTGACGCCTATTTTTACGCTACTTGTTCCTTCTAATTTTTCTTATGTCGTTGCTTTTGGTTTTTCTCCTTTTTTGCTTCTATTTTGTGCTCCTAGTTTTGCTTCTTATAAGGCTTCCAGTTTTTCTTCTAGGTTTGCTTCCAAGCGTGCTTCCAATTTTTCTTCCATTTTGATGTATTTTGTTGCTTCAAATAAGGCTTCTATTATTGCACCTTTTATTGCTTATAAAATCGCTTCCATTATTACTCTTTTTTTGCTACTTGAATTGCTTCTGTTTTTGCTTCCTAGATAATGCCAAGTTTTGCTTTTGGTTTGGGTTCAATTTTTGCTTCCTTTTTCACTTCTAAAAATGCTTCTTATTTTACTTCCATTTCTTATTAATTTAATATGCTTTTTTCCAATCATGAAACCCATGTTGACACCAATAAGGTGCACATTAAAATGTCTACAATTTAATTGAATTTGACGACATCCATCCTGAGAAGCAAATTAAAATCATCATACCTAATAATCTTCATCCAAAAATCATCAACCACTTTTAATATATATAAATTGACAAGTCAATATTGATAATATCATCATATATAACTAAAAGAAGTGAAAATCCAATATACTAGTAGATTAAAAAAAAGTCAAAATGATATATGTCCAATAGTCGACATAAGTCAAAATGATACATGTAAAAATGATATAAGTAAAAAAGATAAATTATGTAACTGAATATAATACAAGTCAAGATGATAAATAAGAGCAAGTAGATTTCCACAATCCATCATTAATCTTCAAATTGCTTCTCGATTTGATTGTGTCAATATATTTTGCATTAACTTTTCGGATCAAATTGTGTGATCCATCATTAGGATGAATGATAGAGAACATTTTTTTCCCTTGTATGCTCTCTATCATTCATCTTGATGATGGATCATAGAGTGTGATCCGAAATGTTGATGCAAAATTTATTGACACAATAGAATCCAAAAAGAAATTTGAAGAAGATGATATATGTCCAAATGATATAAATGGAAATGATACATGCCAAAATGCATCAACTCAATAATATGGTATTGCAGGCCATGAAAATGATACATGCCAAAATGTATAAACTCAATAACATGGTAGTCCAGGCCATGAAAATGACACATATGATAGTAACCATGAAAAGAGGGATCATAACAATATATCAACAATGATCCATAACACAGTCTATATGATCATGAATGTCACTGACTACTAGCAACAACTGCCTCATCACCATTATCACCTCTGTGGTCATCATCATCATCATCATCATCTTCTATATGTGCATCATCATCATCCTTTTCTCTGTGATCTAGATCAGAACCAACATATTTTGGACCTGTATCTTGAGGATCATCTTCATCTTCTAGAAGAACTGAGTTCTGCCCAAAAACAAAATTATTTTAATGAAAAGTTATTGTTTATTTAATGCAATAAAATATTTTTGTGTTATATATCTAATATTACAATATGAAACGAAACTATAATCATATTACATGAATCAAAAACTAAACTAGACTGAAATAGATAACAAAAACGTAGTTCTTAGCAAACAAATATGAAGTTACTTTGTTCTACCTTGGCTGTAGGAACTGTCACATAATGAAGTTCCAATGGCTACAAAAATAGTCATAGAACAAAGTTCCTATTGAACCACAAAATTGTAGGTCATTTTTTTTGTTATCCCATGTCATATCTTAATGTCGACTTGTCTCTCAAGAGTAGACAACAAAAAAACCATACCAATTACCATTCCACTCAGCACTAAATCCACTTAAGATTTTTTTAAAGGTGAAACTCATACATTTACTTAAATATAATAAAATCAATTGTTACTATAACTGATGGTGATGATGATGAAGACCAACTAAGTGTTAGAAAGTAAAGTCCACCAAGATAACTGAGGGGGGGGGGTGAATTAGTTATCAGATAATTATAACTTTTATCATCTTCAACAATATTAAACCATATAAGCAATATAATTACCAACCATAGAAAGATATTCATACACAATTACACAATAACACAAGATGTGTTGACTAGGGAACCTCTTGATCAAAGAGTAAACCCCGGTGGGAATAATGCCCACAAAAGATGCACTAATATGAATATTCCTTGTGAAAGGATGGACTTTAGTGTTAGGAGTCTTATGAAATACATTCAGTACATATAAATCCTTGTTAGGAGATTTTGAATACTTGTTAAAAGATTCTAACCCTGTTAAGAGTTATGGAAGACAGAAGGACCCACTGCCCAAACAACTTCAGGGTAAGATCACTAAACTCACTGTCCAAATAATCTTTTCATTATTCAACATAATAATATGTTACCTCTTCTCTGACTGTACCAAACCACACTCACTGTTACATTAGATCTCAATTTCCGATCTTTGTACTTCGCATGTCTTCCTTCACAATTTCACTCTCATACTTAGCTCTTTTCTTCACTTCATGCATACCACATCACATCTCAACATTACAACAAGGAAAAACATTCCTTCCTTTATACCACACTCAAATAATTACAAATGAGTCGGCATACAATTACAAAATAAAATATTCCACACGCTACACCAAAGTTACATAAAACTGTCGGCTTCCAAATACAATAAATCTTCACTTGTGTGACTTCAAAGTTTGTGCTATCATCCACGTCACTATCAATGTGTCTCTAACTTCCCTTTAATTGTGCAAAGCTAGATTCCATCCCGATTAGGAGATATCATCCGATTGCCAAAAATTGCTACTCAGGAACACTGCCTGAATACTGCTTCCACCAAAATGATCATAACTTTCATGAATAAAAGAATTACTGTCTGCGCTCTTAACCATAGACATATAACATATCAAAGAGTATATCCTCAATGTCGCATAGTTCCAACTACAATATCCCACGTGCGCTAATCAAAACACTGTCTGCTTCTCTACAAGTCTTCGGTAAAATATTGTGTTGACATCAATGACAATCATAGTCATGAATGCAACAACAACTGCTACAGAATGGGTGCCAAACACTTTAGCATTCATTCCTAACAATCTCCCCCATTGGAATTGATGGCAACATAGCTGAAAAAATCCAATGTTCCAAAAATCCAATACTGCAACGCTGCTTCTTCAAATCCTCTTCATCAATCAAATCTTGCTTCATTATCCTGTTCAGTTCTCTTATATTGTTTTCTCATATTGTTTTTCATGCATACTTCTCCCCCATTGACATCAATGAAAAAAATTTCATCACTATGTCAACAACAACTCAATGTCAAAAGACACTATTTAGAAAAATACATTTACTAGAGTCCTCATGACTCAGCTTAGATACACATACTCCCCCATAGAGGAAGTACCAACATCTAGTCCAAAAAAAAGATAGGGCTCATATATTACTGGATGGATGCAACCAACTGCATCATTACTCAAAAGTAGGCTGGGGCATAACCCCAAGCATACCTCTTAGATACTCAAATGTATCCTTAGGAAAAGGGTTTGTAAATATGTCTGCTATCTGTTCCTTTGTGCTTATGTACTCCAGTCTGACTTCTTTCTCAACAACTTTCTCTCTTACAACATGATACTTAATCTCTATATGTTTTGTCTTAGAATGTAGTACAGGATTCTTAGACATACTAATTGTACTGGTGTTGTCACAATGTATAACAACAGGTTCAACAAATTTAATTCCAATATCCTTCAACATCTGCTTTATCCAAATTATCTGGTTACAATTGTTTGCTGCTGCTACATACTCTGCTTCTGCTATGCTTTGTGAAATACAATTCTGCTTCTTGCTTAACCAAGAAACTAATCTTCCTCCAAGAAAAAATGCTCCTCCACCGGTGCTTTTCTTATCATCAACACTGCCTCCCCAATCAACATCTGTATATGCACATAGGGTAAAATCATCAGTTTTTTCATACCACAATCCATAGTCCATTGTGCCTCTTAAATATCTCAGTATCCTCTTTACTGTTGCATAATGTGATTCTCTAGGTTCAGCTTGAAATCTTGCTACAATTCCAATTGAATGTGCTATATCCGGTCTTGTGTGTGTCAAATACTACAATCCTCCAATCATGGATCTGTATTTCTTCTGCTCAACTGCTGGTGTTTCATCTGTGCTAGATAACTTATGTTTGGTTACCATAGGTGTTCCAACTAGTTTACAGTCCTCCATTCCAAATCTTTTCAGCAAATCATTCAAGTACTTTGTCTGACTTACAAAGATACCATCATTGTTTTGTGTTATCTATAATCCCAAAAAGTATTTCATCTCACCAATCATAATCATTTCAAATTCAGTCTTCATTTCATCAACAAATTTGTCACTAGCCTCATCTTCTCCTCCAAAAATAATGTAATCAACAAAAATAACTATAATCAACAAACCATTTTCAATTTCTTTTGTATATAGATTTCTATCAACTGTTCCTTTAGCAAATCCTAACTTCAACAAATACTTATCCAATCTTGCATACCAAGTTCTAGGTGCTTGCTTTAGTCCATATAATGCTTTCTTCAGTTTACATACCATGTCTCCTTCTTGAGTCAAAGGAAAACCTTCAGGCTACTCAATGTAGACTTCTTCTTCCAATTCTCCATTCTTAAAAGCTGCATAGGCCAAAAACATTCTTACTGCTTCAATTCTTGCTACTAGTGCAAAAGTTTCTTCATAGTCAATTCCTTCTTGCTGTGAGTAACCCTTACATACCAATTTTGATTTGTTTCTTACAACTTCTCCTTGTTCATTCATCTTGTTTCTAAATACCCATTTAGTTCCAATCACATTCTTGTCTTTAGGTTTAGGGATGAATTCCCACGTCTTGTTCTTTTCTATCTGATCTAGTTCTTCTTTCATAGCATTAATCCAATGTTCATCTTCACAAGCTTCAGTAGTAGATTTAGGTTCAATTTGGGAAATCAAACATAAATGTACCTTATTCTGAGTCAGAACTCCTCTGTCCAAACTTCCAATAACTTGTTCAACAGGATGATGTCTTGATAAATACCTGTTCGGTGTCATAGTCTCAGATCTTGCTTCAACAATAGATTCTTCTCTAAATTCCTCTCTGATTTCTTCACCATGACTTTCATTCAACAATTCACTATCAATTTCATAGAATAATTCAGTAGTTTCAGTGTTAGGCTTAGGATGAGCTTCTTCATCAGATTCATAATCGAGCATTCTTTCCTGAATTTTGAACTTTTCATCAACTTTAACATTTGCATTCTCAACAATAGTTTTAGTTCTCTTATTGTAACATCTATATGCTTTTCTCTTCAAAGAATATCCAAGAAAAACACCTTCATCACTTCTAGGATCAAACTTTCCAATATCATCATCTCTCTTTATATAACATTTGCTTCCAAAAATTCTAAAATACTTAACTGAGGGTGCATGTACAAACCATAATTCATAAGGTGTCTTATCTGTGTCTGCTTTGATTTGTACTCTGTTCATTGTATATACTGTTGTATTCACTACTTCTCTCCAAAATGTCTTCGCTAAATCATTCTCAAATAACATAGCTCTTGCTACTTTAGTCACTGATCTGTTTCTTCTTTTTGCAATACCATTTTGTTTAGGTGTTCTAGGGGCTAAAAACTATCTCTTAATACTATTCACTTCACAAAAAATGTTAAACTCTCTAGAAGTAAATTCATCACCTCTATCAGATCTCAAACATTTAATCTTCATTCCAGATTCATTCTTAACTTTTTTCTTAATGATCTTAAACTTATCAAATGCTTCAGATTTTTCTTTCAAAAATGCAATCCACATCATTCTTGTAAAATCATCAACAAGAATCATAAAATACCTTTCTCCATAGAATCCGTAGGACCACTCAAGTTTGGATGAACAATCTCCAACTTCTCTGCTGATGTGAACTTCTTACTAGGAAATGAACTTCTCTTTTTCTTAGCCATCACACATTCTTTGCAAATCATGTTAGTAGGCTTCATAATTTTAGGAAAATCCCTTACTGCAAGTGTAGTACTGACTTTCACAATGTTATCAAAGTTTATGTGACAAAACCTTCTATGCCATAACCAACTGTCATCAATCTTAGTAATCAAACATGTCATCTCAGTAGGATTCAACTGAAATACATTACCTCTGGTTCTAGATCCAATTCCAATCAGATTTCCATCTTTATCCTTTATCACACAAGTTTTCTTAGTAAACCAAACTTGATATCCCTTATCAACTAACTATCCAACACTCAAAAGATTATGTTTCAATCCATCAACAAAGTAAACATCACCAGTATTAGTCTTTCCATCAAGAGTAATAGATCCTCTACCTTTAATCAGACAAGGTGCATTGTTACCAACTCTAACAACTCCTCCACCATAATTGTTAAACTTTATGAACTTTTTCATATCACCAGTCATATGATGTGAACAACCACTGTCTATAATCCAATCGAATTTCTTTTCAACTTGGGAAACTAAGGCTTTTTCTTCCTTAACATTAGTTTCAGAATTTTCTTCTTTAATTGCTACAAATCCTATTTCATCATTATTCTCAGTATCACTTTCACTTAAAGTTCTTTCAATACTAGCTTCAAGGTCTTCATCATTAGCATAATAACACTTCTTACATCTTCTAGGCTTGAAATTATTTATGTACTTCTTAACTCTCTTAGGACATTTAGATGCAAAATGACCATATTCTTGACAAGTCCAACATTTAAAATTTTTCTTACCATCTGGTTCTCTTTTCACAAGCAAGGCTATACCTTCTTCAATCTTCTTGTCTTCTTCATTTCTAGATCTGCTGCTGCCAACATTATCTCCACTCACACTAATGCTTCTTGACAATGTAGGGCGAATACTAAGAGCACTGAATGCTGTCTCCATTCTAGGTAAGTCTCCTGATAACCTCAGGTTCATCTTTGCTGCTTCCAATCTTCCAAGAAGAGTCTCTCTTGTAAAGTTCGTAGTACAAGGTATAACTTGTTCAATCATCTATGTGGTCTACTTAAATACAGGAGTCAATGTCCTCAGAATTTTCCATATCACTTTATTCTCTATCTTTGTTCCTCCACAAGATTTTATCCCTGCAACAATTTTTGACATTCTACCAATATAGCTTCTAACAAATTCGTCTTCCAACATTCTTATATCTTCAAATGCACATATCCAATTATGTAATCTAACTCTTTTTGCATGTTCATCACCTTCAAAAGTAGAGTGCAAAGCTTTCCAAATTTCATGAGACTTTTTCAAACATTTTACCTGACTATATTCATTCTCCAAAAGTGTTGTCAAAAGTGCTTCTCTTGCAAGTATGTTGCACATGAATAGATCTCTCTCATCATTAGAGCATATCTCAAGATCATCTTCTTCAATGATAGTCTTATCATTCTTTGTAGTCAACAAATAACCTGGTCCTAAACATAGTAGACGTGTCTTCATCTTTTCTTTCCAGCTGTCAAAATTTACTCCATCAAACTTAGGGCTTTCTTTCCTGAAATTCGCCATGGATCTCCTTAAGCTGTTAAAATTTTCTTTCAAGAACCTGCTGCTCTGATACCAATTGTTAGAAAGTAAAGTCCACCAAGATAACTGAGAGGGGGGGGGGGTGAGTCAGTTATCAGATAATTATAACTTTTATCATCTTCAACGTCATTAAACCATATAAGCAATATAATTACCAACCATAGAAAGATATTCATACACAATTACACAATAACACAAGATATGTTGACTAGGGAACCTCTTGATCAAAGAGTAAACCCCGGTGGGAATGATGCCCACAAAAGATGTACTAATATGACTATTCCTTGTGAAAGGATGGACTCTGTTAGGAGTCTTATGAAATACATTCAGTACATATGAATCCCTGTTAGGAGATTTTGAATCCCTGTTAAAAGATTCTAACCCTGTTAAGAGTTATTTAAGACAGAAGGATCCACTGCGCAAATAGCTTCAGGGTAAGATCAATGAACTCATTGTCCAAATAATCTTTTCATTATTCAACAGAATAATATGTTACCTCTTCTCTGACTGTGCCAAACTGCACTCACTATTACATCAGATCTCAATTTCAGATCTCTGTACTTCGCATATCTTCCTTCACAATTTCACTCTCATACTTAGCTCTTTTCTTCACTTCATGCATACCGCATCACATCTCAACATTAAAACAAAGAAAAACATTCCTTCCTTTATACCACACTCAAATAATTACAAATGAGTTGGCATATAATTACAAAATAAAATATTCCACATGCTACACCAAAGTTACATAAAACTGTCGGCTTCCAAATACAATAAATCTTCACTCGTGTGACTTCAAAGTTTGCACTGTCATCCACATCACTATCAATGTGTCTCTAACTTCCTTTTAACTACGCAAAGCTAGATTCCATCCCGATTAGGAGATATCATCTGATTGCCAAAAATTGCTACTCAGGAACACTACCTAAATACTGCTTCCACCAAAATGATCATAACTTTCATGAATAAAAGAATTACTATCTGCGCTCTTAACCATATAAATATAACATATCAAAGAGTATATCCTCAATTTCGTATAGCTCCAACTGCAATATCCCATGTGCGCTAATCAAAACACTGTCTACTTCTCTACAAGTCTTCGGTAAAACACTGTGTTGACATCAATGACAATCATACTCATGAATGCAACAACAACTGCTACAGAATGGGTGCCAAACACTTTAGCATTCATTCCTAACACTAAGATCAGAGGTATACAAGATAATACAAAGGTTAGATCAATTATTATCTTGTCATTGATGTCAAGCAATTGATTTCTGATTATATTGAGTTATCATATCATTTAGAGTATGATATAAGTTGAATGAGTTAAAGAAGAAGAAGAAGTGAAATATTGTAAAGATGAAGAACTTAATTGGGCAACAGATACAAATCAGACAATGTTAAGCTTATGATGTTATAATTATTTTCTACCAAACAATTGATTATATCAAATCGATAAAGAAGATTAGTCACGTCGGTAAGAAAAAAAGTTTGGCTACCAAGCAAGAAAAAGTCATTCGGTAAAAGGAAAGTAAGTTTCGGTAAAGAGAAAGGAACTCAAGACACTGAGTAGAAGGTTTCAGTTACCGAGCAAATTTAATTGAAATGCTGAAGAAGAAAAAGAGTTAGCCACTAAGAAAATAACATAAATTAAATACAAGGATCAAAATGACATTTAATGTTGAGCTATGATGATCTGGAAGATTGTAATGATGAGGAAGAGTTAGTTAAAGAGATTTACGATTAGGAAAATTCAAGGTGATGATCTATGGTATAGATCTAAGAGGCAAAAAGAGAAGGTACAAGTTCCAAGAAAGTTCAAGTTTTGAGGTGATGATAACATGTTTTACCGAGATCTAAATTCATTGAATTAGTTTGTGAGGATGATCAGACGACTGAGATTAATCAAAGGAAAACATAATAAAGGAGATTAAGAGGCAAAACAAAGTCTATGTAAAGGATGAATTTGTATGAAGAAAAGGTCAAAAAATTGAAGGGTTGATGAGTCACCAACTGATGCAGTGAAGAAAGAAAAACTTGAATTTTGAGTCAGAAAGCTAAGATTGCTGAAGTGTTGAAGCCAGTAGAAAGTGAAGGATTGAAGTGAAGACAAAGAGTGGACAAGGGATCTAATTATGCAAAAGATAGTTGCAGATTTATAGGTCAATTTATATGTTGTTACTTATTAACATTTGTATCAGAAAAATCTCTTAACCGAGTGGACCTAACAGTCTTATTGTAAATCCTTGCAAGAGGTAACATTATAGAAGAGTGTTTGAAGAACTTTGAACAGGTCACTCCTAAAAAGGCGAAGATCCTAACAGATCTGAGGTAAATCCCCTAATAGGGTCACATTTAACAATGTGTATTGTAATCTTTAACCAGATTGGCTTTTAACAGAGCATACTTTAGAAGAGTATTTCTTTTGTGGGTGACAATTCCCTCAGTGTTTTTTCCCAAATTGGTTTTCCACGATAAATATTGGTGTTATATGTGTTGAATGTTTACTGTGAATATTATTGTTGATTGATTAAGTAGATTTATTGTTATTGGTTAATATTGAAGTGTATCTAACCGAGTTGACACCGAGTTGAATCAAAGAAAGTTTTTAAGGTACAAAGAATCAAGGATTACTAATTCTCCCCCCTCTCCCTAATCCAACAACTTGTCCAATCCTTATATTAGTCAAAACGCTCAAAAACAAAATTAGAGGGAAAAAAATCCATACTATTTAAAACACCATAGGGAAAATAAAAGCAAAGACAATCTTTAAAATTTGCAAATGCTCAAAAACACTTCAGTTGTTGAATTTGACAATTAATTTACACTGGCTTAATAAGGTTTTTAGAGTTTTGAGATTTGTTATAGTTGAAAGAAATGCATATTGAATAAGTACAGTCCACTTCAAAGAAGTTGCAGATTGTAACACATACACACATAAAAGGCATAGGTCTCAGGGTTTGTAACCTTCTTATTTCTATACTTCCATTGTAATCTAGAACTATTTATGACTTTATACTTTTTCAAAAGTTTATGAAATGTTGTTCATGGTTGCCTACATAGTGGGCATTAAAGGACTTGTATTCTTTGTTCTTTCAGTTTTTATGAAGAAGATTGATTTTGAAATAGTTGATTTTTATGAATATTGTTGAGTGTCGCCTAGGTAGAGGACTTCAAAAGAAATTTGTTTTTGTTTTATTGATGGTGGGTACATATATTCTGTGAAGCATGTCCAAAAGCTAAAGATTATATCAATATTGCGTAGGGTTGCTCAGAAACATGGGTTTTATAGTTTTTATTAGTTTATGTTCTTTCATAATTTTAAAAATTATGTGCAATTCTTGGTGATATTAGGAGTAGAAAAGAAAATAACTAAATCATATAATTCTTTGAGCATTGCCAGGGTTTTAGGGTTTGTAATACTTAATTATTCAAACATAGTGTGCTTAGTTTTTTTCTCTTTTGTGGATTCAGGAGGATGACAATCCTTTTCCTCTAGTTGTGGGTTTTTTTGGGCAGGAACAAGTGAGAGAAGTGCTTGGATTGGCGGAAAATATGATTCATCAAAAGAAGATTAGAGAGTGAAGACTTCAAGCTTGCAAGGAAGTGAGAGCTAGCAATGTGCCAAAAGTTGAAGATGTTAAAAAGGTAAACAAGTGTTGTCTGTCACATCGTCATAGGGGTTTTTGAAGGTAGTCAGTTGGACTCGTGAGCCCACAAGTTGATGTTTGTGACGAGTGTGATAGTTTCTCTCATCCTCAAGACGGTTAGTGGGGAAAATGTTTTTCATTCGCGAGCCTGTGAGGAAGAATGAAATGTTATGGCGATGCATTGTTGTGGCCTCACAACTTGTTTACGTGTGACATCCTAGTGATTGATGGATGAATTTGATGGGTTAACACCTGTTGAAGACCATTGACCTTGTGGTTTCATAGGTTTAAACTAAAATTAAGGTGGATGGGGCGTGAGGATGCAATAAATAAAAGGTAACTCATGATGAGTTTGTCGTAAATTCATGAAATTTTTTGAAGACAGTTCCTTTGGCTCATAGTTGTGTGAGGTGGTGACACACGTCTGGGGAAATTCTAAAGGGAGTGTGTACAATTCAGACCATGTTGAGGGTTATTTAGTCAAATATAGGTCAAGCCAACGACTGGTTGCCATGTGTTCTACCATGTAAGCCATGATTTCAATGCTATTCAATTCAAGAATTTTTTACTACATTTTGGTGATTGTAGAGTGATGATAGATGGGTTTCATATCAGAAGTGACATCTAAAGGATGTTGCATTTACTCTTGAAATATGGTGGAGCTCAGAGAATCATTATGCCTTTTTGTCATTCCTTTTATAAGATGTTGTGATAACCAAGAATGCTAAATTGAAAATATTTCATAGCTTTGAACTTCAATGCAAAGATTGCTTGAATTAGCAAGTTGTGGTAGTTGATTTGAAACCTGGAGGAATTTCATTTATAGCTGACTATGAATGAGATTATGTGCATTCTCTGTAGCTATCCCCTTTTGGTTAGATGATTTTATATGTGTTTGTGATGCTAATAGTGAAAATTGTCATGAGTGGCATTGATAATGGTGAAGCACTGTGCAAAGGTGTGAAAAGGAAGTATACTCAGTAAGGAGAATCTTATCTCTAATATATTTTTAGAAATAAAAATATGTTGAATATCATGATCAAGCACATGATAAGAAATTTGAGCATACAAGTGATTGAATCTACCAATAAAGTCATTAAATTTTTATTTATCATTTTGCTTACAATGCATTAAATTAGTCAAATAAATATGATGACCAATATTATTTTGAGATTGTTGAATGAAAGCATTAGTGAGCATTTGAAAGGAATTAATAGAATAAGGAGGTAAAGAGAAATACCATTGCAAAGCTTTATCTCTAAACGTACATGTGAACAACTTAGCCATGAGGCTATAGCCATGAGCAAAATCACTACATCTAGTGTGGAAAGTCCTAACATGAATCACAGGATTGCCCTTACCATTATAAGTCTCAAGACGAGGTATCTTAATATGTTGCGGGATAAAAAAAATGGAGGATATCTAAGGAAAGGGGATTAGCAATGTTACATGTAGGGATGTTGTACTTAGATTGAGTGAATTGAGCTACTTGTTGTTGCAAAGTGGTGACAGTTTTAACCAAGCTACTAATGGTAGGATTAGAAGATGCAATAGTAGGCATATACATATTGGATATACTAGAAACTTTATAGGAGGCGGAAGGAAAATGTAAGGATGGTGGAGAATTAGAAGGAACATCAAGAGGATTGGAATATGTAAAATGAACAACATTGTATGAAGATAATGAAAAGGGTATGGAGGTAGGAGGAATACTTGACGGAAGTGAAGGGTTAGAAAGACCAACACTTAGAGGATTAGAGACTTGTGTAGAATTTTTAATGAGAGGTGGAAAATAGGTAGGAATGCTAGGAATAGTAGTGGAAGTAGGAATAGATGGTTCAACGGTTGTGGAAGGAGGAATGTATCCTAACTCTTGAGCACATTACATCAAAAGATTAGCACAAGTGTTAATAAGGTATGATATACCATGAAAAATGGAAATGTTATTATCATCATGAGTGATAAGCTTCTTAATAGCCTCAATAGCGACAACACTATCAAGATTTGTGTTCTCTTGCACAAGCCAATTTTCCAATTTATCAAACTCAATGGAGAGCTTATCAACTTAGGAAGGAGGAACTCTTAAGACTTCATCTTCATCATGGGAAGAGTGTAAAGAGTTATGCTCCATGTTAGGATTGGGATCTTGAGGGAAAATAATGGTATCATCATGGGTCCTAGGAAGAAAAGAGGAATCATGATCAAAATAACCCATTATTCTACTTCTCCTAAAGAGAATGCTAGAGGTTGGACTTAGTGCAATAAAGCTCATAAAAGAGGAGATCACAAAATGAAACTCTAATGAGATATATCCACACAATTATCAATGTAATAAAGAGCATAAAATTAAAGATCTAAATGTTGGACTAACCGCCAACGTCCCCCTTCAGGATTTGTGACATGGTTTAACAGCCTCTTGTGTCTTCTATAAGTCTAGTGGTTGTATCGAGCATTAACAGGTCAATCTTTTGGTGCAAAGGCAACCACTACTTGTAACAAGTGGTATCAAAGCTTGGTCACAGGTTCAAATCCCCTCGAGTGACGCTGAGGGGGGGATTGTTGGACTAACCACCAATGTCCCCCTTCAGGATTCGTGACATGGTTTAACAACCTCCTGTGTCTTCTATAAGTCTAGTGGTTGTATCGAGCATTAACAGGTTGATATTTTGGTGCAACGAAAACCACTACTTGTAACACTAACCACACAAATATAGCTAGATCTAACTCCAAAATCAATAAGTAAAGGGGGAATGTGTTGGGTTCACCAAAATATATAGTGACGCTGAACACACAAGATAATGCACCAAGATCAAAAGGAAGTTGTAATGTGTCATGTTCACCAAAATGTTTAGTAAAAGTGAACACACAAGATAATGCACCAAGATCAAAAGAAAGTTGTAACATGTAGGGTTCACCAAAATGTTTAGGGGTGAAATAGATACTAATGAATCTAACAATATAAATTATGTGAGATGATTTCATTAATTAACCATTTCAACACTAACACTCAAAATACAAGAGAAAGAGGATCCTCCAAACATAACTCTCAGTATAACCCAAGTTAGATTATCAAAACCCAAATTATATCAAGTATGTAAACAACTCCTCTTTCATGCAATATAGGATTTGATTAAGGATGTGTAAATGCAAATGTGAAATTGAACTAATTGATTTAATGAGAAAATTAAGATAGATCTAAATGTTAAGTGTATGCAATCAACCCAATTAAGATATGAAAATAGGTCTAGACTAAGAAATGAAATGAATGATAGAGTAATCACCTTGAAATATGTAGAGGAATATGCCTTTTTTCTCCAAAAATTGCAGATCTAAACTTGTGATAGAACCTACGACTGCAAATTCGCGATCACAACAGAAAACCCAGAAAATGTTGTTTTTCTTACACCTCCAGGAATAGGTTGACCTGGTGCAACATGTTTTAGACACTTTTCCATGAAGTCACCATGTTCCCAGAACACTGTAGTAAAGTTGACCTAACTTCTTTGAAAATGTCTCGGCAAGTAGTTTCCAAATCTGTGGTTGTAATTTTGATATCCTACTCTTGCACATAGAAAAGCTTGTTTTGGGGTTTGGGTGGATGAGAGCTTGCCTTGGTCAAGCCCTGGATTGAGGAATCAACCTTGAAATTGAAATGTAAATATGTGAAGGAAACAAGACAAATGTAAGTATTCACCTCTCTTGTAGGAACCCTTGTCAATAAGGATTTTGTAATGCTTGTATGTTGTAGATGTTGAATTTGCAATGACGGATGTAGGAAATCTCCACAAATGCAATGGATCTACAAAAACCACATCATGGGGCCATGGATGTAAACGTGCATCAATGAAGAATATGATGAATGCCTCAATGTAATTCTCCTCCTTTGATGGCCAACAAAATGCTAGATCTTGAAGAGGAAATGCTCACAAAGGATCCTTGAATCTTGAATGCTTGATGAATTCCTGAATGCTCAAACTTGCTCGTGTGATTTTTGGATGATAATGGTGTTATCTCTATTTGAGCATTAAAGATTGTCATTAGTATCAAAGACATCAGTCGGTTACCTATGCTACTATAGTCGGTAAAAGCAAGCACTTCAAGCTAGTCAGTCAAGTCCTTTACACCAAGCACCAGAGCAGTTCTACCGAGCATCAGTGTACACCGATACCAAATGACAGTAAACATTGAGTAGACTGGACACTGAGCACCAGTGTAACTACCGAGTAGTATATACAATGTTTACCAAGAATCACAGAAAATGGCATAGTAATCAGTTATGGCACATTTATTTATGCAGATGGTTATAACAAAATCACAAAACATTTTACCAAGATTGAGGATCATTTATTATAGATATATTCATTAATCACGATGATGATCTCTATGTAATTGCTAGGTCTAGGTTAATTTTGTACACCGTAGATCTTAGGGTTTTCTCTAAGATATTGTAACCTAACTTTGTTAAGCGGCATAAGAAGTATGCTATATAAATGTAATTCACATCATTTGTTGGTGTGTGAATGGAATGGAGCGAAGAAGTTCTTGAAGCATCAAGCCAACTTCAAGATATCAGTTATCAGATAGAGAAGAACAAAATACAGAGATATTAAGATTAAGAAGAATCAGACAAGGCTATAGAGCAGTTCAGAGTTGAGATCTTCACATGAAAAGGTGATATCTATTCAGTATTTCATAGATCTATATCAGACAAGATAGAGTTGTCAATTTGAAAATACTTTCTGTTATTTTCTAATAATTGTAATAGAGAAACCCAAAATCTGTTAACAGAGTAGACCTAACAGTCTTTTATGTAAATCTCTTTACTGAGTGCACACTCAAGTAGTGTTGTTAAAATCCTATAACTAGGTAGATCTAATCGATCTGAAATGTTACTCCTAATAGGGAAAGATCACTAGAAGTGATCACCACTTGTAGCCCTAACAGGCAAACCTTTTCTATCTGCAGTAGTACAGAATTTGTGGGTGTCATCCCCACTGCAGTTTTTACCTTCTAACAAGGGTTTCTAAATTACCAAAATACTTGTGTTATGTGACAGATATATTGTTGATTTCATGCTATTTACTTTTATAAGTTAATTGAATGAATGATACATACAATGGATTCAAGTTATATGTGAAGTTACTATTGTTTGCTGTTTAAGATTTGAGAGTTGAAAGTTTTTGTGGGCACTGATTCACCCCTCCCCTCTCGGTATCCTATCTCTCCATCCCAACAATTGGTATCAAAGCTCATATCTCTTATTGGATGGTTTAACCATTGAAGAGTAAAGATCTAACCATGGAGAGATATAAGTTGGATAAGACAATAGAGAATCAAAAGATTCAGATGCAGATGTTCATAGAGTAGTATAAGCAAGCTAAGGATGACTTGAAAAAGTTACTGGTTCAGAGGAAGAACCTGGCTATTTTGGAGAATGAGACTAGTTACCATGAAGAATAGATTGATGATATATTTGACAACATTGGATCGAGTTCAGGAAGTATTTCTGATGGATCTAAAAGTGCAATCTCTGATTTGTCTGAAAAGAATCTTCACTTAACCGAACAAGTGAAAGCCCTACAAATTGGTCAAGAATCACAAATGGTGAGAATGATAGATGTAATGAACAATGCTAGATAGGTTGAGCAAGAAAGGAATCTAGTTGTTGAAGACCAAAGACAGATAACTGAACAACTTCAAGAAAAAGAAACTGAGATACAAAGACTCACTGAGCACCATTTCAAAATATCCAATTAGATGATAATTGTAAACCAGGAGGTCAAACCAGTAAATGGTTAATTGTCAAGAAAACTTGAAGATATTGGAATACTCAGGGAAGAGAATGAGAAACTGAGAAATGAAGTAAAGATACAACTACAACACAATGAAATGATGAAATTTTTTGAAGACAGTTCCAAGAAGATTGATGATTTTCTGACTAATCAAAGAAGATTTGGAAATAAAGTTGGATTAGGCTACACCAGGGAAGGAGAATCATCCAAACAAGATGAACAAGTGAACAATCAAAATCAAAGACCTACGATGCTGTCATGCTATCACTATGGCAAACCAGGACATACCTCAAATGTCTGCAGAAGCAAAGTACAAGGTAAACCTCAAGTCACTCCTAAGTTTAATGGTTACTATTATTACTATGGTAAATTTGGACATCAAGCTTATGAGTGTAGAGAAAAACTAAATAAGAATGCTAACAATCCTACCATGGAGAAACTATGTTATACTTGCAACAAACATGGACACAATGCACAAGTGTGTAAAGCTAAGATGAAGCAAGTCTGGACACCAAAATAGAAGAACAAACCCAAACCTTATCAACTAAAGAGATAAGGTAATTCTTATGTTTGGGATTACAACACATGAGTTAACTGTATAGCATGTGGTAGGTATGGACACATCGCAACAAAGTGTATGAGGAAGAGATGGTCTGGACAATCAAGAAGCTAGAAAAGCACTAGAATGGAAAGCTTACATTGTCATAAGGTCGGTCATCTAAGAAAGGACCGCAGAGACTGAGCACTAGAAGAAGGACATGTATTTAAGAGTGGAAACACTATTGCAGATATCATGAGGATCAGAAACACTATGTGGAGAAAGGCATCAAATGAAAATGCTGAGTCAAGCAATGTTGTTGGTGAAACCTCATCCATTGGATTGGGTGACATCAGTACCTCCACCTAAGGTGAATTAGGTATGTATGGAACTAACATTTCAAAAGATCTTATTTTACATACAGTTCCTTATACATGATGAGCACATACCAAATCTGCATGAATAAAGATGCATTATGGTTTATATGTTATGAGCTAACAAAGTCACATAGTCGGTATATGTATGACCATGCATTGAGTTACTTGTCGGTAAAAGTTATTCAAGGTTAACCAAGTATGAATATCAACCGAGTAAGAAATCACGTGTTAACCGAGCTGTTGGAATTTTACAATATTCGCCGAGTTGACAGTTGTCACCGAGCTGGAAGTAGGTCAAGCATTAATGACAAAATATTTTAAGCGAGAAAATGGAAAATGCTATAAATACATGGAGGACTTAGTTCATTTTTCAACCAGTGATTTCGAAGAGCGATTATTTCACAAAGTGAGTTCGAGCTAAGAATTTTCAAGATCATCCAAAGAAGTTGCAGATCGAACTGAGCGCACTCTTCACATACTCTGAGTAAGTTGAAACCCCTACCAAGAACATTCATCACTTTTTGCCAAAAACCTAGTTTGTTAAAATGGCATCTACTGCAAGCAGTTCTAAGATTGTGGAAGAGGAAGTGAACCTCATTATTTCAGCTAACTATGATGAACCTAAATACAAGTTACACCTGGAAGTCGCATCTAAAATAGATTCAATAGGAGCTTTCTCAAGCATCCCACCTAGGGTTTTGCTAATCGACGATGTATGATCTTACATTCACTACAAGATAGGTGAAATAGGAGATTTTGAGATGTATGCAGCATATCAGAGACTCTGTAGTGAAGATGGGAAACTTAAAGAAGAGTACAAACAAGTTGAAAAGATTGGACTCACTCAAGCCCTAAATTTTCTGAAAAGTTTCAAAAATGAATGGATTAGGGTTTTACTCAGTCGCTATCACAAGGGCACATTTTGGATGGATAATCCAGTTAAAGTAACTAAGAGAATGATTCATAGGGTTACAGGTTACCATGCAACAGATAAGGCCAAATCCTTTCGTAGTGCCTCCCGAGTTGAAATTGAGAAGAATACTAGTGTAGCATGGGACGTCCGAGCATTGAAGATTGCTTCAATTGAGGATCTGAAAGTTAAATTTGCAGCTCATGTAATTGGTTACAAGTTCTATCAGTCAAGTAGAATGAACAGTGTTCCTTGTAGTGTTGTGGACATGGCATATAAACTGATAAAGAAGGGTCAGTAGTTGGACCTTGCCGAGTTACTGTTGAAGCAGTTAGAAGAGAACATGAAAACAATCAGGTCAGCAAAGTCTAACACCTGTAAGTTCGGATCACTATTGGTGTGTATATTTTTGTACATTCAAAAAAAATTTCCTTTTGTCAATCACATAGATTTGCCTACCGAGAAACCAGTTGCTACTCAAATTTCTGATATAATGAGAAGTCTAGGAGATAATTTAAATAAAGTTGTAGATGACTATTTTGAGCAATTTAAGATTAAGATGAATCTTCAGAGTAGAATTCCTAGCTCACTGGTCGATAAATATGAAATGGATATTTTTTTTCTAGTAGACACTGACCACACTTTAATCAAAGCTGTTGAGCTGAGAACAACATGGCTAGCCCCCATGGGATACGAAATGGATATTGATTTCACTTCAAAATCAATCAAAGCTTAACTGGCTCTACCGAAGGACAAGAAGGCCAAAAGGTTTGGAACCTATTAAGAGGCAAAGACTAGAATAAAAATAGGTCTTGTCATCGGTAAAATAACTAAGAAATCTAGGAAGATGATGAAGACGCTTGTTGAATAGTTTGGAGATGAATCTGACTCATCTGACAAGTCACCAGTTGAACCTACAATTGAAGGTCAGTTACTGTTGACTGACAAAGCACATGACATTAAAGAAACTGAGTCCAATAATGAAAAAGATTCAATACCAGTTTCTCTCACTCCAACTCCAAAGAAGAGGCAGTTGCTAATGCAGTCTAGAGCACAAACAAAGTCAGCAACCAGAGCTTCACCACCTTTGAAAAAGGGAGTTGTGAAGGTAACAAAACCAAAGGTAGCTACACCAACCAAGACATATGCAAAAAGAGGAACCAAGGTCGTAGCTGAGGCACCAAGGAAAATGAGAAAACTAATAAGAGGAAGAGAAGACCTTGAAGTTGAAAAAAATGACACAAATTAGTTCAAGGTTGTTAGCAACAAGAACATAATAATTGATGAAGTTGCTACAGACATAATTGAAAATGGAGAACTCACAGATCCAAAACTTAGTCAGTTTGACAACATGTCTACCGAGGATCAAAATAAGATTGAGAAGGCAATCATCCAGATGATGATAAGCTTCAAATGAGTTCTATTGGAATTTGCCAAACAATTGCCCAAGGTATTATATGAGAGAATAAATCAGAAGTGGTCCCATGCCTTGGACCCCGAAAATAAGATGAGGGAACAAGCCCTAGTTTTGGCAACTCCAAATTTATCTCTTGATGAAATTGATGAATACATGAACACTTACTCTAGGAGATTTAGAGTAAAAGGCCGGGCTATGCAAGTATTAGATGAAAATCTAGCAGATATTGATGAGTCTAGCCAACTCATGTGGACATCAATCATTGCAGCAAAAGAGCAAGCTGAGAAGAATGCATTTCTAAATTTGTCTAAGAAGAGACAGAGATCAAAAGGAAAAGGCATCTACATAGATGATGCTGACTTGGAAAAGAAGACAAAAGAAATAGATGTATCACTTATTGAGGTGATTGATACAACACTTGTCAATGAAGTAATAAGTATTTCACAGGATACACTAGATGTAGTAGAAATCCAAACTAAGGAGAAACATGATGAAGATGTACTTATTGAGGACATTACTAATGGTGATCCTAATGATAGAGATGAAGATGAAGATGTGAACATTGCACCAGATTGTACACAAGATGAAGGTCATGTTACCGAGTCTGCAATCACATCATTACCAGGAGAGCTTCCTATTCTTGTGGAAGCAGTTGAAATTTTATCACAGGAACAACCTGAAGGCTCAAACCTCGAGCAACCAAAGGATACAACAGGGGAATAAGGAGCAGAAATACTAGCTGACACAAATAAGCTTGAAGAGAAAGAGGTAATAGAGACATAAACTAAGGATCAAGATAATCCTAATGTAACCAAGGCTACTCCACTAGACACTACATCAGAGGCTCTGACTCAGTCTATTGACACAAAGGTCACCAAGGAGCAGTAGAAGGAAGATACTATGTTAATCAGGTAGGTTACACAAAGTTCTGAGGTAAAGGCAATTGTACCATTCAAAACAAGCTCACCTCAAGAACCTGAGAAGAAGAAGAAGAAAAAGAAGCAAGGAAAAGGGCCAGTCACCTTAGAAGAAGTTATTGTTATATTAGAGTGTGACCCAAGGACCCTAAGCCCTAAGGAATTGAGAAAATATGGGGAGCTATATACAAGGAATGCAACACAAGAAAAATTGAGACAAGAGTGCAAGAGCAAGGAAATACTTGAAAATGTAAGAGATATCTTACAACAGGTCGTACCAGAGGTACACATAAATGAAGATACTCCAATAATGGACCAACTTGCTACACTTGCAGAAGAAATAAATGCCCCAAATGTAGAAGCATAAAAGAGAATAGAAGAAAGGGCAGAATCTAAAATACAACATAAACTTGCATAAAAGATCAGCCAAGAAGTGGCAATCAATAAGGTAAAGTTATCTGAGGTAATAACTGACATTCAGTCTATTACTTAGTTAATTAGTCAAATTTTGATAAAGCTATGCACTGTGGACACTTTCACTACTGAGGTCAGTGAAAAGATAAAACAACTTGATAAAGAAATCCAAGCCAGTGCACAGGAAGCCTTAACCAAGCCTCAAGAATTTGCCAAGCACATCTTGAAAGTTCAAGAACTCCGACAGTTAAGAGCAGACCTCAAAAAGCAAGAAGAAATAATAAGTGACCAAGTCACAAAATTGCAAACCGAGTTGCTTCCATATTTGAAAATCTTTGAGAAGCATATTGTTAAGGCACAAACGCTTGTTGCAACACCAGAAATATTTTTGTTGGACAACATCTTTGACATACATGCACAAGTCGGTCTTGAGCACATTGCTCTCACCAACTTGAAAGAGGAATGGGAAAACCTCTTGGAGTCATTGAAGAAAACCCATAAGCACATTTTTGATAAGCTGTAAGTATACATTTTTTGTATTTGGCATTAATATAAAAAATGGGGAAATCATGTATATAATATAAAAGGGGGAAGACATGTATATGCCAAATATGTAAATAAATGATAAGTATACTACACATTACCAGGAGCATGCACTGAGGGGGAGTATAGACATTTTTTGTTGATAAGTATCTATGTATATATGGCGGAGATAGAAAATATTTAGAGACATAAGGTCTATATACATTTAAGGTTTTGATACTAATGCCAAAGGGGGAGATTGTTATCTCTATTTGAGCATTAAAGATTGTCATTAGTATCAAAGACATCGGTCAGTTACCTATGCTACTGTAGTCAGTAAAAGCAAGCACTTCAAGCTAGTCGGTCAAGTCCTTTACAATGAGCAATAGAACAGTTCTACCGAGCATCAGTGTACACTGATACCGAGTGATAGTAAACACCAAGTAGACTAGACACCATGCACCAGTGTAACTACCGAGTGGTATATACAGTGTTTACCGAGAATCTCAAAAAATGGCATAGTAATCAGTTATGGCACATTTATCTATGCAGATGGTTACAACAGAATCACAAAACATTTTACCAAGATTGAGGATCATTTATTATAGATCTATTAATTAATTGTGATGATGATCTCTATGTAATTGCTAGATCTAGGTTAATTTTGTACACCGTAGATCTTAGGATTTTCTCTAAGATATTGTAACCTAATTTTGTTAAGCGGCATAAGCAGTATGCTATATAAATGTAATTCACATCATTTGTTTGTGTGTGAATGGAATGAAGCGAAGAAGTTCTTGAAGCATCAAACCAACTTCAAGATATCAGTTATCAGACAGAGAAGAACAAAATACAGAGATATTCAGATTAAGAAGAATCAGACAAGGCTACTGAGCAGTTCAAAGTTGAGATCTTCACATGAAAAGGTGATATCTATTCAGTATTTCATAGATATCTATCAGACAAGATAGAGTTGTCAATTTGCAGATACTTTCTGTTATTTTCTAATCATTGTAACATAGAAACCCAAAATCTCTTAACAGAGTAGACATAACAGTCTTTTATGTAAATCTCTTTACCGAGTGCACACTCAAGTAGTGTTGTTAAAATCCTATAATTAGGTAGATCTAATTGATCTGAAATGTTACTCCTAATAGGGTAAGATCACCAGAAGTGATCACCACTTGTAGCCCTAACATGCAAACCTTTTCTATCTGTAGTAGTAAAGAATTTGTGGGTGTCATTCCCACCACAATTTTTACCTTCTAACAAGGGTTTCTACGTTACCAAAATACTTGTGTTATGTGATAGATATATTATTGATTTCATGCTATTTACTTTTATAAGTTAACTAAATGAATGATACATACAATGGATTCATGTTATATGTGAAGTTACTACTATTTGCTATTTAAGATTTTAGAGTTGAAAGTTTTTGTGGGCACTGATTCACCCCTCCTCTCTTAGTATCCTATCTCTCCATCCCAAAAAATGCATAATATGGATGTCAAATAGATGTTAATAGATTATAAAATGAGGTTCCTAGGCTTCCTTTTATACTTGTTTTAAGGCGGGAAAATAAAGCAAGTCAACGAGGTCACCCGATTTTACAATTTAATTCCCTCAGACAACACTGGCCCCAAGATTTAAAATCTCCAGGGATTGGGTCGACCTATTCTAGGATAGGTCGACCTAGTCAACCTATTCTACAATATGTCAATTTGGTCAACCTATTCCAGGGTTGGCCCACAAGGAGCTAGCCCTAAGGTCTCAGAGAATGCATAGTTGAAAGTGGAAGATATGGGATAGAACATGAGAAAAGGGGGATTGAGCACAAAGCCATCCATGGTTCATAAAGTCAGTAAAGGAAGAAAGCTAAAAGGTCTTAAATAATTATGTGTCCATTTTAAGACAGTTCAATATAGATGAAGGTACATGAAGTGAGCAATAAAATGCCACCACAAAGCCTCCAACTAAGTATGTTTAGAATGGTGCAGGTTGGATTAGAGTAAGTTGGATAATTTATTGATGTTGTGATTAATTTTAACATGTTTATGTTGTCATTAGTGACCAGTTATTGTATATGTTCTTGAGTTTTCCATGCAGCGATGCTCATATTTATGCTTCACATATATTCTATATTGCATATCTATTCACGTGGTTTGGATATGTTTTTTAGAAGTGTTTAGAGATATTGGATTAGGTATTTTGTGATTTGGATCATAGTTTTAAGGAATTAGTGTTCACTAGTGCGTGATAGTGTTTTCTAGAGTTTCCTATAAGAAATTTGCATGCACTGCATTTCTTCGCTTGTCGGTTTATGGTGTTGTAGATTTGGAATTGTTCTTATAATTTAAATATCTCAATTCAGTTCAAATGGAACATTTTTTGTATTTCAAATATGTGTGTTCAAATACCAACAGTGCTTACTCTAGGTTTGGATGACCTTGGATGTTTACACTTTCATATAAAAAGCTCCAAAGAATGTAACTTAAAAATTAATGTGTATGTCAAGTATACTTTTGTCCAATTTAAGATGCGATGTTGTCCACTTTTCATTCCTTTCCACTACAGGAATGTTTAAGTGTCGACCTAATTTGAATTATTTTTGGTTAAGATTCTTAGTCAACCTTGGAAGATTTTTCCAATTAATAAAATGATATAAATAAAGGATAAACTATTGAGGGAGTGTGTGTGTGTGTGTACGCAATAAGGATTTGTGAAAGATAATTTATAACCTTGTATGCATGGTTATGAGTTGTGTGAAGTATTGTGATATGTGGTGTTGACTTTCATAAGTTAGCTACTAGAAGTAGTGAGAAGAAGGTATCTATAGATCTCTCAATCAAGTTTTAGAGGTCTATTAGTGGCTAATTTTTCCTTTTTTATTCTCCTTCATTTAGGAAGTGATCCCTCTCATAGTGAGCCTTCTTCAAAGAAATTATCCTTCTAGCAGTGAGCCTTTTGCAACGAGTATTCTTTGTAAAAATTACCTTAAATGGAATCACCCTAATAGGTGTTCATACAATTTAGAATTAATCTTCTTCGTTTCTCTTCCCTTATTAAAAATTTCCATTTAAATATAGTGTTTCATTGTGTATAGTTTTTTGTGGCTTTTAATTTTCATGTGTTCCCTTTATGTTTACATTATGTTATAATAACTGAGAGGGGGGTGAATTAGTTATCCACAGTCCCAAATACAAAATGTATATCACAAAACAAATTCAGCTAATTCAGCAGCTCGACAAACCTAAAATACTAACTATCTGTGACTTTACTGATTACTAGTTAATTGCTCATAGTGATTACCGACCAAATCTAATATGCAATATGTAAAGTATGATATCCAAACAATCACAACATAAAAACATAACACAAGAGATTTAATGTGGAAACCCTGCAAAGGTAAAAACCACCTATGACTGGTAACCCAAAATATTTTCACTCTTCTGAAGTGAGCTCGGTGAAGAGCCAACCCTGTTAAAGGTTACAAAACACACTGTAAGGTGTGACCTTGTTAGAGGATTTAACACTAACAGTTATCATCCAACTAGCATTCACTATGGGGTTGACAGGATAACAATGCACATTCTATGAATGACATATAAGACTTTCAAGTCTACTCAGTTAAGAGATTTTATCTATTTACAATGGTGAAACTGTAACAGCAGGTGATCTGAATACAATACAACTTGATTTACAGATTATCTGATCTATCTTAAGTCCATACAAATCCTGTGATCAATATTTCTTATTCAGTTCAATCAACATTCAATAACTTATTGTCCCTCGGTAAAGCTCTCTGACGCTCGGTTAACTTTGCAGTTCGGTTCTCCTTCAACTAGTTTGATCAGGCAAGCATGAAGTAATGTTCACATGATATCTCTGCAGTCTCCTTCCTCCGGCATGAGTTTCACTGTGAAACCCTAGTCTCTTAAATAGACAAGTAAACCATTTTTTTTTCATCCATTAGATTTTGCCGCTTAATCTCCTTCATTGATTTTTCTACTTAAATCTTCCTCGGCTGATGTGTCAGTAACACGTTTCAATTCTGTCCTTTAGATCTTCTCCAAATTTTGTTAGCCGTTGATCTCGTAACAAACTTTATCTTTCCACCTTGATTACAAGGCACTTTCTAGCTCATCAATTTCAGTCGGCTAAACTGATCATTTAGTTCTTTTGTCCATACTTGGTTAACAAAGAAATGTGTCGGTGAACACAAGCTCGGTTGATACTATCACTTAGTATACACTACACTAGCTCGGTGTACATTGGAATGCTTCATTAACTGACCACACTGCTTTGTAACATTTTTCTTCCAACTTCATAATAGATTAATGCAGCATAATCAAGTCAACAATATGAAGTCATAGACTCATCAATAAGTTACCAAGAGTATTCCTTATCCTCATCTGTCAGATCCATCTTCCTCAATGTAGATATCTCAGTTCTTCATCTTTTCTCCTCCTTTACAAATGTTTAGATATTTGCAACTACAATGACAAGTATTGTCAAAACTAGTTGACATCAATGACAACATAATGATTGATTCAATTATCCTGCATAACAATTCACTACTCGGTGATCTCTAATCACTTGTAGTTCTTCAATTGGGTTCTTAATTAGTTGTAGTTCATCACATTATACTATGATTAAGGATTAATATACATTTTCTTGGATCTAATTCATGAGAATATTTATTAGTTTTATTGATATCTGATTAACCCCAACTCCCCCCCTCATATCATTTGTTGTGTGCATTTAACAATTACTACCAGACATTTGGTTACTTAGAGAAAAGATTAATTTCTTAAGGAGATATGGGATGTCCCACAAACTGACTATTCTTATGTTTGATGGATCTAGTTATGCTTATTGGAAGATAAATATGCAAGGATATTTTCTCTTGGTTATGAGGTTTGGAAGACTGTTGACAAAGAATATGTTAAACTATAGACTAGTTTGAATACTCTTGATGAGATCAAGGCTTTTCACGATAATATCAAGGCAATGTATGTTATTTTTAGTAGTCTCTCTAAATCTAAGTTAAGAAAAGTTATGTCTATAGAAACAATAGATTTAATCTATAACAACCTTCATCCAAAGCATGATGAAGGTGATTTGAGGTAGTGCAGAACTGATAGATTGAAAAGAGATGAGAAAACTTGTAAAATATATTTTTTGGTGTATTTCTATGTTTTAGAAAAGTTCATTTTCAGAGGCCTTTGGAGTGAATTTTGGGGTTGAAATTTTTATTTGTCCATAGCATGATGTGTCAAAGTCATGGTGTTAAGGGGCTGATTGAAATCTCATGAAGACCTTTCCAATAATGTATTCTATTTAGAATTTTGAGAGCAAGTGGAAAGTTATGACCTTGGAAAGTTGTGGTAGAAAAATGCTAAAGTTGCATAGTCTCCACCATATCTGTGAGCTCTTTTCCTTCAAATTATTTCACTTTTCAAAGTGCGCTTGATACAGAGAGCATCAAGCATCAAAACTACATAGTTTTTTAAGGCTAAAGGGAAAGCAAAGATAAAAATCTTACCAATGTGCCATGTGTCTGTAATACAGAGTCTAAAATGCCTCTGTGCAAAGCCTCCCCTCTCCATGTTCTTCCATTGTGAAATGTGTCTAGTCCATGGTTACATGATTCATGGGTAGCGGGATCCACCTTGTTCAAGACAAGCTACCATTTTTCAACTAGCAACAAATCATGAAACAGATTTAATCTGAATTTGCTGTCAACTCCATGTTCAAAAAATAAGGAATTATTGTTAATGGAGTTAGGAATTTATTCCCTCATAATGGAGATAAGGTTATAAAAAACACAGGTGGGATCCATGTTGTGCGTGTGGAAGAAGGAGAATGGTGTAGAGATTGGCATGTTGAGACAACTGTAGCAACCACCATGATGAAGCTCCCACATGGCACAAATGCAGACCCCTTCCACATAACTACGGGTTCTTATGGATTTCCACCATTAACTCCACATAACTATGCTACATGGAAATAAAATGTATGGAGCAAGATAATGGTAAAAGGTTTAAATCATTAGGTGGATGGAACAATTAAAGCACCTGCTGGTCCTAATGTGGATGTTCAGGAATTAAATAATTGGAGAACTAAAGACTCTAAGGATTTAGGAAGTAGAAGAATATGTGTTACTCAAGATCTAATGTCTCACATCTCCTCCTTGGGCAATGCCAAGGAAGCTTGGGATAAACTTGAATATTTGTATGGTAGAGTGGACGAGGATAAGGGATTTATGATTCAAACAAATCTTCTCAAATTATATCCTAAGAACTTTGAGAATTCAATATTTTATCAACAAATCCAATGAGTTGAGAGCACAACTTAAGGATTGTGGTATCACCATCAAGGATTCACAATTGATTCATCATATGATGGAAAATCTTCCTTCATAATATGTAGCCTTTGTTTCAAGTTACAATACTCACAAATTGACCATGGGAAGTTCCTGTACTACACCTTCATTTGAGTCATTTGGATAAATATTGATGTTGGAAAAATCCAAATTGATAAGTATGGGGATTCTCAAGTCTTCAAATTCTAAGTTGATAATTTAATTCTAAGTTTATAAAACCATTTCCACAAATAAATCCCAACAACATCTTCAATGTTTATTTTTTGATTCTCTAGGACAATTTCAATCATGTATCACAACATTTGATATGCCATACATGTTGTTGCTCCAATGTATTACTAATCCAAACCATGAGGATATTGAATTAATCTTTATCATATGAATCCTTTGAGGCATTATTTGTGAGTTGATAATGATAATCTTTGAGTGATGACTAGCGGAATGCAACTTTTCTCTGTATTTGTATCTCTTATGCAATGATATATCCTCACATTATATGAATGGCAATTTAAAGAAATGATACTATTCCATCTTTGGGCCTATCTTAATTATCTTCTCAAGATGAATCATTTGACTATAATTGGACTTTTGACTCTTGTCATCATACACTACCTATCACTAAATCCAAGAAAATACTCTAAAGGTCCCCAAAACCAAGATGAGAGGAGATGGTTAGTAAAAAAGATTAGAAAAGGACAATGAAGCTAATAGTCACTAGGGGAAGCCATTAACAATTATGAACGAAAGAAACAAATCACCCATAATTACTCTACCAAATGTAATTGCACCATTTAATTCTATAAGTAGACAACCTTTGTTGGCAAGACCATCTTCTACTCTGTTTGCTTCCCTATATAAATGAAGAATTTGAAATTGGTCAAAATGAGCAAGTTACCCCACAACTTCTTGAAGAATGTAAGCAATTCTCTAATTAGGAGATTTCAATCTCTTTGGTTTTGAAACAATATTTTGGGAGTCCTCCTCAATGACTATGTTAGCCACCTTGAGGGGTGTAGCTAATTTTACTCTAGTTAGAAGGTCACTTGCCTCTACAACATTTTATTGTATCATCTAGGATTCTTTCAGAAAATGACGCAATGATTTCACCCTTAGAGTCCCTCAAAACACTACCAATACCTAAGATTATTGGGTTTCCTTTTGAGGCCCCATCGAAGTTTAGTTTGAAAAAGTTATGATTCAAGGGTTTCCATCTTATCTTCTATCTATTGATTTGTTTTAGTTTATTGTTTAGGAGGCTACCTTTGAAGTGTAGTGAAATGTGTTTCCTTTTTGATGAAATACATGAATCATATAATGTGAAATATGAATCTCCCCTCTTTTTCTTTATACATTAAGCATTAATAATCTCTGATATAGAAACTTTGATTTTATGAATGATTGTGTCAAGGATATTTGCTTCATTAAGAAATTTATGATGATTCAGTTCCCACCAACTATTCAAAATTAAAATAGAAGGGGACACCACCAAAATAGCCACAAAGATCAAATTTTGATGAAGGATAGGCCAAGATTTAAACACCTCTAAACCTTATAGATTAAGAGGTGCAACCCATTTGAGTTTATTTTTTATCGATGACTAGCAAGAGAAAGCAAAGGGGCGATAAATTAGAAAATGATTAGTTGATTCATACTCTGCACCACATAGGAAACCATTGAAGATGGGAGAAATATCGAGATGTGCAATGCTATCACTTGCGATGATTCTACCTCTTAATGCTAACCATGTGAATGAACCTACCTTATAAGGAATAATTTCATTTTACCAACAAAGATAAAAAAAAATGATCTCACAGTCGGAATGGAATTACTAATGATCTTATAAAACTTGCTTGACTATGTATTTAATCGAAGAAGAGGTTGACCGAATTGGGAGATCCTGGGTTTTTTTGAAGTGAATGGATCTTTGACCAAGGTCATTAGCAAGATTGATTTTTTTTCTCTATAGGGATGGGAGGATCTAGAAGGTCTTTGTAGGTGGCATTTCTCAACCCATTGCATTTTTTGATATAGATCAAGTAGTCTTTGACATTTGTGCCCCAAAGAGTTTTTAATATTTCTTTTTTCCTGAGAGATAGAATCTATGTTTTTATGGTGGAAAGATATTCCAAGAATCCTCCCATAACTTAGCCTTTTTATCATCACAAATTATCCATGTGAGGCGAGGAAGAAAAAATTCTCTACAAATCAACATAAAACTTAACATATGAGACCCTATAGATGGATTGAGAGAAGTAAATACCCTCTCATGATCATTTTTATCTAGGTATTTACCTCTCAAGTTTTCTACCCATTTTTAGTTATTGTTGTTGGAAAACATTTTCTAGATCTCTTTTTCACCAAGGGCTTTGTTTCTACTGATGAACTACAACCGATTGAATAGATTGAATATCTGATGAATTGAAGAAACAGTGATTAGAGATCATCGAGCTACTGAAATGATATGTAGGATGATTAAATCAGTTAATATGTTGTCATTGATGTCAATTAGTTTTGACAATACTTATCATGATAGTTACAAACATCTGAACATCTGTTGAAGGGAGAAAAGATGAAGAACTAAGATATCTACATGAGGAAAAGATGGATATGACAGATAAGGATAAGGTAAACATTGGGTAACTTATTGATGAGTCTATGGATTTATATTGTTGACTTGAGCATGTTACATTAATTTATTATGAAGAAGAGATTTGAAATTGGACAAGTCAATGTGGTCGATAATTGAAGATTTCTGTATACATCAAGCTAGTGCACTGTATACCGAGTGATAGTTATAACCGAGCTAGTTAGCTAGTTATCACCGACGCATTTCTATATTAATCGAGTATGGATGAAAACATTAAATGTTAAGAACAACAGACTAAATTTGATGAGCTAGAAAGTATTATGATTTTGAGGTTAAGGATGAAGTTAGTTATGAGATCGACGACTGACAAAATTTAGAGAAGATCTAAAGGATGAGATTGAAATGTGTTATGAACACATCTTCCGAGGAAGGTTTAAGTGGAAAAATGGATGAAGGAGATTAAGAGGCAAAATCTAATGGCTGATATGAAAATGATTTACTTGTCTATATAAGAGATATGAGTTTCATTACTAAAACATGCCGGACAAAAAGGAGATTGTAGAGATTTCACATGAAGACTATATTCATGCATGCCTGATCAAACTGGTTATTGAAAGAACTGAGCTGCATGATTTGTTGGGATAGTTTTGTAAGGTACATCTTTGTATTTGGGACTGTAGGATAATTGATCTAACTGATTCATCCCCTTCTTAGTTATTCTAAAAATTGGTATCAGAGCATATTGGTTTCTTGGAAGAAAGTTTTAAGGACTTGAGCAGAAAGATTACAAGATGTATAAGAGGGAAGTGCCGAAGCTAAACAAAGACAACTTTACCACATGGCAAAGCTGGATGAGACTTCACATATATGGAATTGGTGAATTTTCTATGCATTTACTTTACAATGGCTACCTACAACCAAATGTTGGACCTTTGACTCTTGATCAATTGAGAGACCGTCATGAACATAATATTAGTATGATAGAGATTGTTTCTGCTCTATTTGATGCTAAATTTGAGGATGTCAAGGATTGAACTACAACAAAGAAAATATGGGATAAATTTGCTCTAGTTTATGGTGGTGATGTAAATGTGATGAGAGCCAGAGCTGAAAGCTTGAGAGACAGATTTGATGACATGAAGATGAAGGAGAGACCATCACACAATACACAAAAAAAATCAAAGAGGTAGTCAATGCTATCTGAGGAGCAGGAGGTATTATATCTAAAGATACAGTGGTAAGTAAGATACTGAGAACCTTGTTTCCTATCTATGCAATCAAAATATCTTCTATTCATGAAATGAGGTCTACACCTAATAGCACTCTTACTCTTGATAGTCTGATTGGAAAGTTAACAACTTTTGAGCTGAATAATTTTGATAATAGTGTTGTACCAAGTGTTGAGTATGCTTTTATGTCATCTCTTAAGATTGATAAATCTAGCAGTAAGCATACTATAAGGAATGAAAGTGATAGTAATACTAATGATGAGCTTGATGAGCTTGAAGCACTTATGTCCCAAAGACTGTAGAAAGGTAAAGGAAGATATAAGGTAAAGTTACCTTTAGCTTGTTTTAATTGTAAAGAGGTTGGCCATATTGATGCTAGATGTCCTAACATGAAAGATGAAGATAAAGATAAAGAACGATCTGGTGATGGAAAATATGGCAAAAGGAATAACAAAGGAAACTGACACTACACCAGAGACAACCAAGATTACAAAGAAAAGGGCAAAAAGGCTTGTTACCTTGTTGGAGAAGATGACACCGACACCGACACCGATGATGATATTGAAGTAGTATTTGTTGCAATGAAAGATGATTCAAAAGAGGAGGAAAGGTATGTAGAAACAACACTTATTTCTAAAGTTAGTAAGAATGATACTTGGATCATTTATAGTGGCTGTACACATCACATGACTGGTGATGAAGATAAGTTTGATCATCTTGAGCATTATAATGGAGGATTAGTGAAAATGGGAAATGACACACCTTGCATGGTAAAAGGAAAATGATCTATTTTACTGAATGATAGAATTAGATGTGATAATGCATACTGAGTGAAAGGACTTAACTACAATTTGTTGAGTGTAGCACAACTGAATAACTCAAGTCACCGAGTTTCATTTGAAAGAAAGAATGTGAAAATCTATGATGAAAATGGAAAGCTTGTTGGTACTGGAGGACAAACAAAAGGTAATTTATTTTATCTTAACAATGCTGAAACTTCTTGTTTATCAGTGAAAAATGAAGATGCATGGTTAGGGCATAAGAGGTTATGTCATGTAAATTTTGATAACATTATTAAGATCAGTAGAAAGAGAAAAGTTAGAGGATTGTCGAGTCTAACCAAACCTAATCATGTTATGTGCCATCAATGTCAGAAAGGAAAGATGACAAAATCTAGTTTTAAAAGTAAGGAATATTCATCTAAAGGCATTTTGGAGTTGGTACACACCGACTTATGTGGTCCTATGAGAACTCAAAGCTAATATGGTGATAAATATTTCATTTTATTTGTTGATGACTATACTGGACTAATGACAGTAATATTCTTGAAAGAAAAATCTAAGGCATTTAGACTGTTTAAATGGTATAAGGATAAAGTTGAAAAATAAATCGGAAAAGAATTAAAATGCTTAAGGTCTGATAGAGGAGGTGAGTTTGTTTCTGATGAATTCACTAACTTCTGTAATGAGCATAATATCAAAAGGCAGGTTTCTACACCTAGAACACCACAACAGAATGGAATTGTTGAAAGGAGGAACTGATCTATTGTTGATTGTGCTAGAAAATTGATGATTGAGAAAAATGTTGCACATTTGTACTGGAGAGAGGCAGTTAGCACAACAGTATATGTCCTAAATCGAGTTCAACTGAAGAAAAACACAAACAAGACACCTTACGAGTTATGGTTTGGATACACACTGAGTGTAAGTTATTTTAGAATCTTTGGTAGTAAGTATTATATTCTGAAAGATGATAGGAATGGTAAATTTGACTCTAAAGGTGATGAGGGAATATTCTTGGGATATTCTACTAAGAGTAAAGCTTATAAATGTCTGAACAAGGCTACTAATAAGATGATAGAAAGTGCTAATGTAAGAGTTTATGAGTTTGCTGAAAAGAATGATGAAGAAATCATGAAGGAACCAAAAGACTATGGTAGGTTTACTTATGTTGAAGATCCAGATTATCTACTGAAGCCACAGGCTGAGTCTACCAAGCATTAGGAAAATGCTACCAAGAATCAACAAATGGAAACCGAGAATTGGGAAGAAGCTACCATGCATGAAAATGAACCTGAACTGAATGATGAGAAGAGAAGAGATCAAGTGCTAGCAAGATTTGTTAGAAGACACCATCCAAAGAATCAAATAATTGGAGATAAGAAAGCTGGCATGATGACCTGAAGTAAGTTAAGACAAAACACATGCTTAGTTTGTGAGTTTGAACCTAAGAATGTTAGGGATGCACTTGAAAATGAGGAATGGATCAATGCTATGAATGAGGAAAGTGAACAAATTGAGAAGAAAAAGACATGGACTTTAGTACCTAGAATGAAAGATAAAAATGTTATTAGTACTAAGTGGATTTTCAGGAATAAGTTGAATGAAAATGGAGAGGTCGCTAGGAATAAGGCACGACTTGTTTGCAAGGGATATGCATAAGAAGAAGATATTGATTATGGTGAAACCTTTGCACCTATTGCTAGACTAGAAGGAGTATGCATACTACTTGCATATGCTACACATGAGTGATTCAAATTATATCAAATGGATGTGAAATCATCTTTTTTGAATGAAATTCTTGAGGAGGAGGTCTACATAGAACAACTGGAAGGGTTTGTTGATCTGAATCAAAAAGACATGGTATGTAGACTGCATAAATCTTTGTATCGATTTAAGAAAGCACCAACGACATGGTATGAAATATTACATTCTTATCTTATCAGTATTGGTTTTATAAGAACTAGTGAAAATGGTAATTTGAACATGAAAGGAGAATTTGATGATAACATTTTGATTGCTGAGATATTTGTTGATGATATAATCTTTGGAGGAAAAGATCTGATTTGCAAATATTTTGCTGATGAAATGAGAAAGGAATTTGAGATGTCTATGTTTGGAGAGATTAAATTCTTTTTAGGTTTGCAGACTATACAACAGAAAGATGAGATTTTCATCACTCAATCAAAATACATTAAAGAAGTGTTGAAAACTTTTGGCATGGAAGATGCTAAACCAGTAGGAACACTGATGGTCACTGGATGTAAATTGACAAAGGATGATGAATCTATAGAGGTAAATCAGACATTGTACCAATTTATGATTGGAAAATTAATGCATGTTGTACACAGTAGGCCTGATATTGCACATGCAGTGGGGATTGTGGCAAGATTTTCTACCAATCCTAAAGATTCACATATGATTATAGTTAAAAGAATTTTGAGATACCTAAAGAAGACAAAAGACTAAGGTTTATGGTACACATTGGAAGGAAAATTTGAACTTAGATTTTACACCGATGCAGATTGGGCTGGAAACATAGATGACCGGAAGAGCACAACCGGTGGATCATTCTTTCTAGGGGAAAGGCTTGTGACTTGGATAAGTAAGAAACAAGCATGCATTTCTCAGTCTACTGCTGAAGCAGAGTATGTTTTTGCTGCTACAAATTGTTCAAATATTGCTTTGATTAAACAAGTGTTGGAAGGAATGAATGAGGTAATCATTGACCCGATGATTATATATTGTGAGAACACTAGTGCTATAAATATTTCTAAAAATCATGTGATGCATTCAAAGAGAAGGAATATATCTATTAAGTATCACTACTTAAGGGAACAAGTTCAAGAGAAACATATGAAACTAGAATTTGTAACATCTAAGGAACAACTTGCTGATATCTTTACTAAACCCTTATCGAAAGACACATTTGAATATTTGAGGACTAGACTTGGGGTCCGTCCTCTGTCTACCGGTCACTAAGGTGATCTGGAGGTTGCATCCACCTATACTTATCAGAAGATCATTCATGTTGATACACATAGCTCACACTTTGGATTTATTCTAAGGTTGTGAAAGATTGTAGAAGCTGGAACATAAATTTGTTTATCTGTACACTGAAGGTACACGATATGAACCAAACAATAGAGAATTACTTGGCTGCTAAAGAGTTGCTTGTATATTTTCTTTGGAATTGTTGTCAAAGGGAGAGAGAATGAATATGGAAAATCAGTTAATTGGAAAATCAATTAGTGAGAACACAAACAGGGAGAAAGATTGCAGAAAGGGAGAGACTTGAATATTTGTTGCTGAGAACAAGAATCTGAGATCTGAAAAGATCAAATCCGAAAGGAGAGTCTGCATGTAATGTTGTTATGTTTTGTAGTGATTAAACATATTAAATATCAAGCCAGGGAGAGCTTACCAAGATACAACATTTACTTACATAGTTGTAGAATACATGTTTGGTATGTGTATGGAATATTTTCATATTGCTTGTGTTGCCATCAATGCCAAAGGAAGAGATTGATGAACTACAACTGATTGAATAGATTGAATATTTGATGAATTGAAGAAATGATGATTAGAGATCACTGAGCTACTAAAATGATATGTAGGATGATTAAATCAATTAATATGTTGTCATTGATGTCAACTAGTTTTGACAGTACTTATCATGATAGTTACAAACATCTGAATATCTATTGAAGGAAGAAAAGATGAAGAACTAAGATATCTACATGAGGAAAAGATGGATATGATAGATAAGGATAAGGTAAACATTGGGTAACTTATTGATGAGTCTATGGCTTTATATTATTGACTTGAGCATGTTGAATTAATCTATTATGAAGAAGAGATTTGAAATTGGACAAGTCAATGTGGTTGGTAATTGAAGATTTTTGTATACACCGAGCCAGTGCAGTGTATATCGAGTGACAGTTATAACCGAGCTAGTTAGCTAGTTATCACCAACACATTTCTATATTAATTGAGTATGGATGAAAACATTAAATGTTTAGAACAACCGACTGAATTTGATGAGCTGGAAATTATTATGATTTCAAGGTTAAGGATGAAGTTAGTTATGAGATCCACGACTGAAAAAATTTAGAGAAGATATAAAGGATGAGATTGAAACGTGTTATGGACACATCTACCAAGGAAGGTTTAAGAGGCAAAATGGACGAAGGAGATTAAGAGGCAAAATCTAATTGTTGATATGAAAATTCTTTACTTGTCTGTATAAGAGATATGAGTTTCATTATTGAAACATGCCAAACAAAAAGGAGATTGCAGAGATTTCGCATGAAGACTATATTCATGCATGCCTAATCAAACTGGTTATTGAAAGAGCCGAGATGCATAATTTGTTGGGATTGTTTTGTAAGGTACATATTTGTATTTGGGATTGTAGGATAACTGATCTAACTGATTCACGCCCACTCTCAGTTATTCTAACATCTACATTCCATGTCATGAATCCCTTTTCCACCTATGTTTTTAGCTAAGAAAACTTTGTCCCATGCAAGGAGATGGATCTTTTATTTAGGCTCTTTGTTCCTTTTCAAAGGAATTTTTTTATCTTTGATTCTATGCTCGATGAGATCCCTTTTGGTATAAGAAGAACCAACATGATGTGATTTGTGATGTTGGACAACATTGTTTTGATCATAATTATTTCACCAGCAAGGGATGGCAAAGAGATTTTCCAAGAGGAAATGCTTTTATGAATGGAGTTCATTAGAGGCTCCCAAAAAGAAATTTTATTTATACCTATAAACAAAGGGATTCCAAGGTATTTTTTTGGTAGAGGTTCTTGTTAAAATGAAGATGTTATCTCTATTTGAGCATTTAAGATTGTCATTAGTATCAAAGACATCGGTTGGTTACCTATGCTACTCTAGTCAGTAAAAGCAAGCACTTCAAGCTAGTCGGTCAAGTCCTTTACACCGAGCACCAGAGCAGTTTTATCAAGCATCATTGTACATCGATACCGAGTGATAGTAAACACTGAGTAGACTGGACACCGAGCACTAATGTAACTACTGAGCAATATATACCGTGTTTACCGAGCACCACAAAAAATGGCATAGTAATCAGTAATGGCACATTTATCTATGCAGATAGTTACAATAGAATCACAAAATGTTTTACCAAGATTGAGGATCATTTATTATAGATATATTCATTAATTACGATGATGATCTCTATCTAATTGCTAGATTTAGGTTAATTTTGTATATCATAGATCTTAGGGTTTTCTCTAAGATATTGTAACCTAATTTTGTTAAGCGGCATAAGTAGTATGCTATATTAATGTAATTCACATCATTTGTTAGCGTGTGAATGGAATGGAGTGAAGAAGTTTTTGAAGCATCAAACCAACTTCAAGATATTAGTTATCAGACAGAGAAGAACAAAATACAAAGATATTAAGATTAAGCAGAATCAGACAAGGCTACCGAGCAGTTCAGAGTTGAGATCTTCACATGAAAAGGTGATATCTATTCAGTATTTCATAGATCTATATTAGACAAGATAGAGTTGTCAATTTTCAGATACTTTCTATTATTTTCTAATCATTGTAACAGAGAAACCCAAAATCTGTTAACAGAGTAGACCTAATAGTCTTTTATGTAAATCTCTTTACCGAGTGCACACTCAAGTAGTGTTGTTTAAATCCTATAACTAGGTAGATCTAATCAATCTGAAATGTTATTCCTAACAAGGTAAGATTGCCATAAGTGATCACCACTTATAGTCCTAATAGGCAAACCTTTTCTATCTACAGTAGTAAAGAATTTGTGGGTGTCATCCCCACCGCAATTTTTACCTTCTAACAAGGGTTTCTGCGTTACCAAAATACTTGTGTTATGTGACAGATATATTGTTGATTTCATGCTATTTACTTTTATAAGTTAATTGAATGAATGATACATACAATTGATTCAAGTTATATATGAAGTTACTACTGTTTGTTGTTTAAGGTTTGAGAGTTGAAATTTTTTGTGGGCACTGATATAAGTTGGATAAGACAATATAAGTAAAGATCTAACCATGGAGAGATATAAGTTGGATAAGACAATATAGAATCAAAAGATTCAGATGCAAATGTTCATAGAGCAGTATAAGAAAGCTAAGGATGACTTGAAAAAGTTACTGGTTCAGAGGAAGAACCTGGGTATTCTGGAGAATGAGACTAGTTACCATGAAGAAGAGATTGATGATATATTTGACAACATTGGATCAAGTTCAGGAAGTATTTCTGATGGATCTAAAAGTGCAATCTCTTATTTGTCTAAAAAGAATCTTCACTTAGTCGAACAAGTGAAAGCCTTGCAAATCGGTCAAGAATCACAAATGGTGAGAATGATAGATGTAATGAACAATGCTAGACAGGCTGAGCAACAAAGGAATCTAGCTATTGAAGACCAAAGATAGATAACTGAACAACTTCAAGCAAAAGAAACTGAGATATAAAGACTCACCGAGCACCATTTCAAAATATCCAATCAGATGATGATTGTAAACCAGGAAGTCAACTGAGTAAAGGGTGAATTGTCAAGAAAACTTGAAGATATTGGAATACTTAGGGAAGAGAATGAGAAACTAAGAAATGAAATAAAGACACATGTACATCACAATGAAATGATGAAATTGGCTGAATAAAGTTCCAAAAAGATTGACACAAGCCAGGGAGCAAGATGGGACAAACAATGACACACCCTAATGATCCAAACCTACTCAACACATGCGGAAGAAACAAACAACACCAATGAGAGAGAGAATGTCAGATCTTTCATGTATTTCATCAAATAGAATGATACATGCTGGGCTGCAAGGCCTTCCCGGTTAGGGCCATATATTACAATGAAACATAAAAATCCTCAAACATGCAAGGATCTGTCAAAATCTCTACTTCAATCTTCTATCAAAAACTGCCTCCTAAACTCTAAACCAAAAACTAAATTTATACAAGAGGCTACTGAGCTAAGTCGGCCTTCAAATCCATAATCAGCGGAAGGAATGGTCAAATCTAGGCCACACACTTCCCAATGATGGATATCAACATTAAATCTATGATCCAATATAAATGCATAAGTTGGCCACAACATAAACTAAAACTAAACTCGTTGGTGAGCAAGATAACCGAGCAGTAGACAGGCAATGCCGAGTGCCAATGAAACAACCATCCACCCAGAAGATAACTGACCACACTTGGTAACCAAAGGAAACTGACCAACTATCGACCAACTACTGACCAACTCAGTCAAAGCAGAAACCGAGCAACACAGACAAACTCCAAATTATTTTTGGTGACACAAGATTGCCAAGGACCCGAGATGCTCTTGCATTAGACACCTGGGGTTATTTTGAAATGATTCTCTAAATCATTTGGTAGGTCTAGTCCAAGTTGCATCTAACTCAGATTGTGAAATCCAAGAACTGTCTTCCATCGGTCTATTCTTCTACTTTACCAGATATTCCATATACTATTTTCCTCTTGTACTCTTGCCAACTATTTTCTTCAAAATCTATTCAATTTATTCATTCTGCTTCTTAGGATATTCTGTCGGTACTGTCACTTCTTCATCAGGTTCATGATACTCATACAAATCAGCAATGTTGAAAATGGGTGATATGTCCATGTCATCAAGTAACTCAATTTCATATGCATTTCCACTGTCAAATTTCTTCAAAATCTTGCAAGGTCCAAACTTCTTCATCTTCAGCTTCCCATAAGTTCCAATAGGAAATCGACCTTTCTAAATGAAGCATCACTTCATCACCAACATCAAAATTTTTATGTCTTCTAGATCTATCAGCTCTATCTTTGTATTTCTAATTACTGTCTTCCAGCTCCAGCTTCACATCTTCATGCAATGTCTTCATGTACTCAGCAAATTTTACTCCTTCAACACTTTTCTTATTCTCATCAGCAATGTCTCTCAAATAAGATATTCCTCTTGGTTATGTGCTATTCACAATCTCAAATGGTGTCTTTCCAGTACTCCTATTCATTGAATTATTGTATGCAAAATTTGCTTATGCCAACACAGAATCCCAATTACTCGGTGTGTCTCCAACTAAACATCTCAAAAGATTTCCCAAACTTCTATTCACAACTTCAGTCTGTCCATCGGTTTGTGGGTGAAATGTAGAACTATATTTCAACTCAGTGCCAAATTTCTTCCAAAGGGTTTTCCAAAAGTATCCAACAAATTTACTGTCTCGGTCAGAGATAATACTCCTTGGTAATCCATGCAATCTGATAATTTCCTTAAAGAAAAGATCTGTTACATGTACTGCATCTGATGTCTTTCTACATGGTATAAAATGTGCCATCTTAGAAAATCTACCCACAACAACAAATATTGAATCATTACCTCTTATTGTCTTTGGTAAGCCAAGAACAAAGTCCATACTGATGTGAATCCAAGGTTTCTCGGGAACAAAAATCAGTGTATACAATCCAGTGTTCTGACTTACTCCTTTTGCAACTTGACAAATTCCACAACTTTCCACAAATTTCTAAACATCTTTATACAACTGCAGCCAAAAGTACTTCTCCTTAAGCAAATTCCATGTTTTATCAATACCAAAATGTCTAGCCAAACCACTACTATGTTTCTCATTTATCAGATTAGTTCTCATTACTCCTCTCATTATACACAACTAAATACCTATAAACAACATACCTTCTTGAATAAAATATTCATCACATTTAGTGTCTTGTTGGTCTTGAATAGGTGCTCTGCACTTTCAACATGGCTCAAAAAAATCAGGGTCAAACTCATAAGAATCTCTCATCTCATCAAAACCAAGAACATCAATTTTCATCTCAGTCATCAAAGATCTTCTTCTACTCAATGCATCAGCAACTTGGTTAGTAACTCCTCTCTTATGCTTTATCACAAATGTAAAACTCTGCAAATACTCAACCCATCTCATATGTCTCTAATTCAACTTAATCTAACTACCCAAATATTGTAAAGCCTTATGATCAGTATACAACACAAATTCACTCGGTATCAAATAATGTCTCCATTTCTTCAGTGCTTGAACAATAGCATAGAATTCTTGATCATACATAGAATATTTCCTTCTAGCATCATTCAACTTTTCACTAAAAAAAGCAATAGGTTTACCTTCTTGACTCAACACAACTCCAATTGAACTTCCAGTTGCATCACATTCCACTTGAAATACTTTACTGAAATTAGGTAATGCCAAAATAGGCAATTCAACAACCTTCTACTTTAGAGTCTCAACACTTTTGTCAGCTCCATGTGTCCACTTGAATTCTCTTTTGTCTCATCTCATAGTCTCAGTCATAGCATTACAAATTGAACTAAAATTCCTTATGAACTTTTGGTAAAAACTTGCCAAACCATGAAATCATCTTACCTCACTAGCATTCATAGGTGTATGCCAATTCAAAATAGCTTCAACCTTTTCAGGATCCATCTTCAAACCATCATCTAAAATAACAAATCCCAAATACACAATCTCCTCTTTCATGAATGAACACTTTTTCAGATTTATCAGCAACTTCTCCTCTTTCAATCTCTGCAAAACTTGTCTAACATGCAACAAATGTTCTTCTTTGGTCTTACTGAATATCAGAATGTTATCAAGATATACAATCACAAACTTACCCAAGAATTTCTTCAAAACTTCATTCATTAGCCTCATAAAAGTACTCGGTGTGTTAGTTAAACCAAAAGGCATAACCAACCATTCATACAAACCTTCTTTTGTATTGAAAGTAGTCTTCCATTCATCACCTTCTCTAATTTTGATCTGATGATACCCACTTTTCAAATCAATTTTGGTGAAATACTTTTCTCCAATCAAACTGTCCATTATGTCATCCATTCTCGGTATAGGAAACCTATACTTCACTATTATCTTATTGATTTCTCTGGAATCAGTACACATTCTCCATTCTCCATTCTCCATTCTTCTTCAGTGCCAATACAACAGGTACTACACAAGGACTCAAACTTTCTCTGATCAAACCTTTTCCAGCAAATCTTGAATCTGTCGGTTCAATTCTTCATTCTCGGTAGGTTTCAACTAATGAGGTGCTTTATTTGGTAAAATAGCTCCAAGGATTAGATCCATACAATGATCAATGCTTCTTTTCAGTGGCAAACCATCAGGTACATTATTAGAAATGATATCACTATACTCGGTGAGTAACTTATCAATCTCCTCAGGGACATTATCCTCTATTTTCTTACTTGGTTTGTTAGGGATCACAAAAAAACATACATCATTCTTCTTCAAAGAGTTAACAAATTTTCTTCCCTCCATCAAACAAATTTTCACAGATGTGCAAACATTACTAACAAGTTCTTCCATCAATGGTAACAAGATTTGTTTCTTTCCATCAGCCACAATAGTATACTTATGCTATCTCCCATCATATATAGCATGTCTATCATATTGCCAAGGTCTACCCAACAAAATATGATAACAATCCATAGGCATGATATCACATAACACCTTATCATAGTACTTTCCAATCTTCAAATTCACATAACATTGTTCACTTACTAGGAGTGTATGCTCAGCTTTGATCCATGAAATCTGATAGGGCTTTGGATGCACCAACCTTTCCAACTGCAACTTTGTGACCATCTCTTCAGATGCTAGATTCTCTAAGCTACCACTGTCAATGATTACATTCCAAACTTTGTCAAAAATTCTACATCCAGTCTTGAAAAAACTTTTCCTTACCGGATCTTCCTTCCCACTTTCATTCCTCAGTGATCTCCTTACGATCAAGTTATTTTCTTTCTCAGGTTCATTCGGTGACTCTTCTTGCACCAAAGCATTTCTACTACTACCGACCTTCTTACTGGCATGTGTACATTCAAAAGATCTATGTCCTTCTTCTCCACAATTGTAACAAGTTCCTCAAAAAATTTCTTTGCCATAACCACCTCGGTAGTTATTGCTTCTACCTCTAGATGAAATTTCACCTTTCCACTCAGTCTTGCCTTTGTCTAGATTTGTCTTTTCTAGTTTATATCTACCATTTTCACCATTATATCTACCTCTTCCTATAGGAAATCTACCACCTTGATCTCTTTGTCTTTTCTCATGTCTCTTGTTCAATTTCTCCTTGGCCTTCAATGCAAATTGATAAGCCTCGTCAATGTTCTCCAGCTTGACCATACTAATTTCCTCTTGGATGGATACTCTCAAACCATTTAGGTATCTACTGATTCTTTACACATCATCTTCATCATGTCCGAATCTGATATCTAATCTATAGAATTCCTTAGTATACTCTTTTATCGAGCTATCTTTCTGTCTCAAACTTTGCATTCGCTGAACTAGGTTAACCTGATAATCACAAGGTAAGAACTTTCCTTTCAACTTATTCGCCATTTTATTCCATACATTGATTTTGTCTTTTCCTTTCCTCTTCCTATCCAGTTGCAAGTGTTCTCACCATAAGGATGCATGAATTTTTAACTTTGTGCTTGCAATCTGCACCTTCTTATCCTCAGGAATGTTTTCATATTCAAAATACTTTTCCATCTCGGTGATCCAGTCTGCCAATTCATCAGAATCTAGCTTTCCACCATACTTAGGAGGATTGAAATGTGGTGTTGACTTCAGACTTGTCAAAACCTTCAAAAATATTTCTTCACCTTGATCCATAACAGGTGCAGGTTCTACATTTGCCTATTCTTCCTCAACTTCATCATCACTAACATCTTCAAGATGTCTGCCTCTTCTCTGGGCTGTTTCAATAGCTTCTAACCTAGTAGTAATCCACCTTAGCATATTTGCTAATCCTGGATCTGCATCTTACCTCCCATGAACCATCTTGACAACCCTCTACAATTACAGGTTAGATCACAATCTGCTACCCCACAACAATCAACTAGGGCTTCAAGAGGAACCTACAAACCTAGATCTATAGACCTAGATCAAGATCTAACCTCAATTTGATACCACCTGACACAAGGTAGGGATAAAGAGGGGCCAAACAATGGTGCACCCTAATGATCCAAGCCTACTCAACACATGCGGAAGAAACAAACAACAACAATGAGAGAGAGAATGCCAGATCTTTCATATATTTCATCAAATAGAATGATACATGTCGGGCTATAAGGCCTTCTCGATTAGGCCCATATATTACAATGAAACACAAAAGTCCTCAAGCATGCGAGGATCTATCAAAATCTCTACTTCAATCTTCTATCAAAAACTACCTCCTAAACTCTAAACCAAAAACTATATTTATACAAGAAGCTACCAAACTGAGTCGGCCTTTAGATCCACAATCAATAGAAGGAACGATTAGATTTAGGACCACACGCTTCCCATTGATGGATATCAACATTAAATCCACAATCTAATATAAATGCACAAGTCAGCCACAACAAAAACTAAAACTAAACCCGTCGGTGAGTAAGATAACCGAACAACAGACAGGCAATGCCGAGCGCCAGTGAAACAACTGACCACCTAGGAGATAACCGACCATAGTCGGTAACCAAAGGAAACTAACCAACTATCAACCAACTCGGTCAAAGAAGAAACTGAGCAACATGGACAAAGTCCAAATTGTTTTTAGTGACACAGGATTACCAAGGACCCGAGATGCTCCTACATCAAATATTGATGATTTTTTGACTAATCAAAGAAGATTTCAAAGTAAAGCTAGATTAGGTTACACCGGTGAAGGAGAATCATCCAAACAAGCTGAACAAGTGAATAATCAAAATCAAATAACTAAGACACTGTCATGCTATCACTGTGGAAAACTAGGACATACCTTAAATGTCTACAGAAGAAAAGCACAAGGTAAACCTCAAGTCACTCCTAAGTTTAATGGTTACTGTTATTACTGTGGAAAATCTGGACATCAAGCTTATGAGAGTAGAGAAAAGTTGAATAAGAATGCTAACAATCCTACCATGGAGAAACTCTATTTTACTTGCAACAAACATATACACACTGCACGAGAGTGTAAAGCTAAGATGAAGCAACTCTGGACACCAAAACAGAAGAACGAACCCAAACCTTATCAATTGAAGAGACAAGGTAATTCTTATGTTTGGGATTACAACACATGGGTTAACTGTATAACATGTGGTAGATATGGACACATCGTAGCAAAGTGTATGAGGAAGAGATGGGCTGGACAATCATGAAGCTGGACAATGATGTGTGTGCTTCTAAGTTTGCTTGCACAATTGCTAAGAAGACCTTTCTTGTCTTCTTCAAGGATCCTAATGTCCTCTAGAATCTCAAAACTTTTAGATGATTAACTAATGCCTTGACTGACTCTTCTCTAAGAGTCTAACTCCTTGTGGTTAACCTTGAAGGACAAACACCCTTTAGTTACTTCAATGCTTTCTCCTACACTTAGAAGGCTCTAAGTGCCATCTTCACACAAACCTTCAAACTCATTGCAAGGGTGCCAAACATTTTTAAAACATTCCATATATTTCCATTTGGATCCATCTTGAAGGATCTTCAAGCCCTTTTATACCATGTTCAAGAACTTGTCTTAAGGAGGCCTAATTAGGCCTAATTCCTAGTAGCCCTTGACAGGGTCTTTTTCCAATTTCCTGCCAAAACTTCCCAAACAACTTGCAAAACTAATCCCACATTCAGGTACCCTTTTGGATTTTATGAAGGATTCAAAAGGTTTTAGACTCCTAGGTCTTTTGTACACAGGCTTCCTATTATCTAGGTCAAATAGGGCTAAAAGGCCTAATTTATAGGACCTTACTAGGATTGGTAGATTCTCAATCCTCCTAGCATGTCAAGATATGTTCATATCCCACCTAGAACTATGATTATTCCATACTATACTTTAATCCCTTGCATAAAATCTTCAATTCTTCACTGTCAAACCTCTAATCGGGCACTCTAAGCTCACCTAGGGCTTGATCTTAGAAATAGAAACTTGACTCTTCATGACTCCTAACACTAAATATATATAGACCAATGACTCCCCTAAAATAGTCATCTACCCTTATGAAGATTCCGCAGCTAGATTTCATGGGGGACCCATAGAAAGACAAACTAGTCAGGACAGGACCATGAAAACCTCTAGACCTTAATCTATTTATTCAAGACACTAAATCAACTCAAATAAACTTTCTTACAAAATGAAAAAGTCTTATAACTATCCTATGAACATAAATATAACACTAAATCAAGGCATTCAATCCATTAGATAGCAATGTCACTCAATAAAGCTCGGTATCCTCACATAACCGGAATTGTAGAGTTGCTTCACTATTCTTAAACTTGATTACAATACTCTCTACCTCAGGATTCAAGCCTAAGAGAGTCTTAGATGTCATTCTCCATGTTTCTAGGCCATGTTAGTTTATCCACATGTCTATCTTTTAGGGAATCCAATGCTGCCAATGTTGTCATGACAACTTTTGGCATCTTTTACATTCATTAGGCCAACTAGAATATAGGCCTCTATGCTATGTGGTTCAAAGAAATAACCTCATTAATGACCCCAATGCATATTTCTTACATCTCTCATGTGTTTAGAACACATTAATAATCTCAAATCCAAACTTTAAGCTTCTAAGGCTAAGCTATCAAAAACAACTAACAAAGACTAATTAGTGACCTTAGTTATAATACTAACTCACCTAGTCCACATTTTTGCAAGACCTTATAAGGTCCAAAACAAACTCAAAACTCATCTCCCAACTCTAACTTGGCTAATGTTAGATACAAGCCAAAATGACATAAGATTAGGAGGCTAGCCTAAGTGCTCCTGCACCATCCTCCCCAAGTACAAACTTTCAATCCACCCTTGGATTGAGTAAGTTGAGGTCAATTCCCAACTTCTTGAACTCTAATTCTTTGATCCATACTACATTAGCATCAGATTGACCATGCCACTTGATCAGATGTTCCTGGTAGTCCCCTTCTTCCTAGTCTTTTTGTAGACTCTTGTATCCAGTATACTGTCATCCTTTTTTACTGTGGCAAAAGGTAATTGGAGTTCATCCACATCTTGGATAACTTCAATCAAAATTTGATCCAGATCAGGGGTGGGTCCTTTGTAAGGAACTAGGTCTGCAACATTGAAAATAGGGGACAATCCACTATCCTCCGACAGCTCCACTTTATAGGCATTGTCTCCATACCTTGCTAAGATAGGGTAGGGACCTATCCTTCTCATTTGCAACTTGTGAGGGACTCCCTTTTGTAATCTAGACTTGTTTAGATGCACCATCACCAAGTCTCCCACATTGAATTGGATTTGTCTTCTACTCTTATCAACCTTAGTGTTATGCTTCATAGTGTTCTTAGTCAAAGTCTTCCTGACTGTGTCATGAATCTCCTGCATCGCATAAGCAAAATCATCAACATATCCACTCCCTTTAACTCCATCCTTTAAGTCTCTTAGCTCATAGACTCCTCTAGGATGTAGGCCATATACAATTTAAAAGGGACTCTTCCCTGTGGACCTATTTATAGTGTCATTATATGCATACTCAGCCTATCTAATCAATTGATCCCATTGTTGACTATACTCTTTGGTCAAGCACCTTAATAGATTTCCAAGGCTCCTGTTTACCACCTTAGTTTGACCATCTATTTGAGGATGGTATGCAGATCCAAAGGACAAATTTGCACCTAATCTTTGCCAAAGAGTCTTCCAAAAGTGACTCATAAACTTGGTCTCTCTATCTGACACTATGCTCAAAGGTAACCCATGTATTCTTACTATCTCTTTGAAGAACATAGAGGCTATTTGGCTGGCATCATTAGTTGTCTTACATGGCACAAAGTGAGCCATCTTGCTGAATCTATCCACAACTACATAAACACTATCCATGCCTTGTCTTGTCTTGGGTAACCTAACTACAAATTCCATGCTCAAGCATTCCCATGGCCTAGTGGGAATAGGTAGTGGTTGATATAGGCCTGCATTTGCAGAAGTACCTTTGGCCTTTTGACACATAATGAAACTTTCAACATACCTCCTAACATCAAGGTTCATTCTTGGCCAATAATAGAACCTTTGAACAAGTTCTTGTGTCTTAGTGATCCCAAAGTGACCACTCAATGCACCATTGTGCTTTTCCTAAATCAAATTCTCTCTAATAGACCCTCTAGGGACACATAACTAATTTCCCTTAAATAAGAGATCACTTTGCAAAGTATATTCAACATATTTTCTATGAAAATGATTCTTATATTCTTGGATAGTGAGAGCTCTTCTACTCAAGGCATCTACCACCTTGTTGAGTACTCCCTTCTTATGCTTGATATTAAATGTGTATGCTTGCAGGTATTCAACCAACTTCATGTGCTTATGACTTAGTTTCTCTTGAGAGTTCATGAAACCTAGAGCTTGTGATGAAGGGTGCTCCCCTTAGTACCACAAACACATAACATAAATAGAGAAACAACAACAATAATATGCAAGAACAGAAAATTGGCTTCTTATTATCTCCACAAATGTGGAATTACAAACTTTCAGAATTACAATATGCAAAGCCACATAGGAATTCCCTTACAATATTCTGTAGGAAAAATCCTCGAATCAATACCCAGATCTACTACCCAGAACTGCCCTAGACAACACTACAGGCCTTCTTTATATAGGCAATTTCCACCGCCCGAGAAGGTTCCAGAAATTTAGCCTTAAGGGCCGACCCAACTTAGAATTATTTTATTTTTCAATTTATTACATCAAAGTCAGCTCAAAATAAATTTTGAAACCCGAATAAAATTTTTGAAGAAAAATTATTTTCTGCCATTTCGGGTGGCCTGACTTTCGGAGACCATAAGTCATCACCAGTTGACCCAATTGACTATTATAACCCCATTTCAGAAATGCCACGAAGTGCTCTACAGGCTTAACTTGTGCAAAGCACCCATCACCCAATTTTTTGACCTCATCTGGGGCCTCTAAAGCCTTCAAAACTGAGTTCAAAGTTTCTGTACTCTGCTGCCAATACCGAAAATCTTCAATATCTTCAAAACTACACATGATCTAGCCATGAAACTTTGCTGGCAGGCTGATATGACTGAGATAAACCTCCACATGTAAAATCAGAACATTCTGAGATCATAAGGCCAACTTACTAAAAATAGCAAGTTTCCATAAATAGCAGCTCTACACAAGATAGCCCTTATTGAATACAAAAATAAAAATATTTTTGGATGATGCAAGATTGCTCTTACACCTGGGATGCTCCTACATCAGACACCCGAGGTAATTTGAGAAGTGACCCTGTCACGACTTAGGTGTGCAGAGGAAAACCAAGGTGGTTAACCTCCTCCTTTGTTAGCCATGATGAATCTTCAACAGGTTATCCTTTCCATTTGACCAAATACTCTTCATATGTCCTGTTCCTTGTGCTTCTGCCAACACGACTGTCCAGTATGTCTTCAATCTCCTTGATATCTGAACTGGTTGCTGGAATACTCCACTATGCTGCTGCAACCTCATCTTCAACACCTCCTTCATGATACTCTATCAAATTTGAAATGTTAAACACTGGTGAAATATTTAGCTCAATAGGCAATTCTACCTCATATGCATTTCCTGAATCATGCTTCTTCAGTATCATACATGGTCCAAACTTCTTCATTTTCAACTTGTTATATGTACCAACCGGAAATCGCTCCTTCCGCAAATGAACCATGACTTCATCCCCAACCTGAAATTCCTTATGCCTCCTTTTCTCATCTGCCTTAGTCTTATACTGCACATTCATCTTGGTAATATGCTTCCTCACCTCCTCATGGATGTTCTTCAAATGTTCTGCAAAATCCTCAGCTTCAACACTACTTATTTCTCCTTTATCTATCTTTCTCAACTCAGATGCATTTCTTGGATTACTTCCATATACAATCTGGAATGGTGATTTACCAGTGCTCCTGTTGAAAGAATTATTGTATGCAAATTCTGCCTATGGTAAAATCAAATCCCATCCTGTTGGCTTATTTCCAACCAAACATCTTAGCAAATTTCTCAAACTTCTATTCACCACCTCTGTCTGTCCATCAGTCTGTGGATGATGTGATGAACTGAATTTAAAATCTGTCTTCAACTTCTTCCACAATGTACACCAGAAATATCCAACAAACTTAGTGTCTCTATTTGAAACTATGGTCTTTGGCAAACCATGTAGTCTCACTACTTCTCTGAAAAATAATTCTACTACATGAACAACATCATTAGTCTTCTTGCAGGGAATGAAATGTGCCATCTTTGAAAATCTGTCAACTACTACAAAAATTGAATCATGTCCCTGCTGTGTCCTCGATAAATCAAGAACAAAGTCCATACTGATATCCTCCCAAGGCTTCTCTGGTATAAGTAATGGCTGATGCAACCTTGTATTTTGCTTCACTCCTTTCGCCATCTGACATACTCTGCAACTCTATACAAACTTCTTCACATCTTGCTGCAATTGTGGCCAATAATAATTCTCACCAACCAAAGTAAGGATTTTATCACGACCAAAATGTCTAGCCAATCCTCCACTATGCTTCTCCTTGATGAGATTCTCCCTCATAGAACTTCATGGAATGCACAACTGACTCCCTCTGAATAGCATATCATCTTGGATGATAAAATCCAGCCATTTCATCCTGTCTAGAGTAACAGGTTCTGTACAAGCTTTCCAAGCTTCACCAAAATCAAGATCCTCTGGATACAAATTCTTGAGTTCCTTGAACCCAACCACTTCAATCTACATCTCTGTCAACAATAGTTGCCTTCTGCTAACAGCATCTGCAACTCTATTAGACTTTCCACTCCTGTGTTTCAAAACAAATGTATAACTCTGCAAAAACTCAACCCATTTCAAATACCTCTGATTCAACTTTCCTTGACTATTCAAATATTGCAACGCCTGATGATCGATATACAAAACAAACTCCTTAAGAAGCAGATAATGTCTCCACTTCTTTAATGCCTGAACTATAGCATAAAATTCCTGATCATAGATAGAATATTTTCTCTTGGCATCATTCAACTTCTCACTGAAATAAGCAATAGGTTTACCTTCTTGACTCATAACAGCTCCTATTACAGCACCACTAGCATCACAATCTACTTGAAACACCTTATTAAAATTTGGAAGTGGTAAAATAAGTTGTTCTGTAACTTTTTGTTTCAACAATTGAAAACTCTTTTCTGCCCCATTAGTCCACTTAAACTCTTTTCTATCCCCTCTCATTGTTTCAGTCAAGGGTCCACAAATACTGCTAAAATTTTTGATAAACTTTCTATAAAAGCTAGCCAAACCATGAAAAGATCTTACCTCTGTAGCACTCCTTGGAGTAGGCCATTCAAGGATAGCCTGTACCTTCTCTAGGTCCATTTTTAGACCTTCTGCTAAAATTACAAATCCCAAATACACTAACTCTTTCTTCACAAAATTGCACTTTTTCAAATTAATCAACAATTTCTCATCTCTCAACTTCTCAAACACCATACGAATATGCATCATGTGTTCTTCCAATGTCTTGCTAAAAATCAAAACATCATCTAGGTAAACAATTACAAACTTACCCAGAAATTCTTTCAGAACCTCGTTCATGAGCCGCATGAAAGTGCTTGGTGCATTGGTCAGCCCAAAAGGCATGACTAACCACTCATACAATCCTTCCTTTGTCTTGAAGGCAGTCTTCCATTCATCTCCTTCTCTGATCCGAATCTGGTGATATCCACTCTTCAGATCTATTTTTTAGAAATACACAGCTCCACTCAAACAGTCCATAATATTATCCATTCATGAAAATGGAAACCTATACTTGATTGTGATCTTGTTTATTGCTCTAGAATCTGTACACATCCTCCATTATCCATTCTTCTCTGGTGCTAATACCGCTGGTACAGCACAGGGACTCAGACTCTCTCGGATCAACCCCTTCTGCAATAACTCATGTACTTGTCTGTTCAACTCTTCACTTTCTACTGGTGTCATTCTGTGTGGTGCCTTGTTTGGCAAACTGGCTCTTAGAATCAAATCCATCTGATGACTGATCTTCCTTACCGGTGTTAATCCATCAGGTACATTATCAGATACAATATCCTGAAACTCATTCAACAAATCTGCAACCTCTACAAGTACATTCTCTACTTCCTCTTTATCAGCTTTTGGAATTAAATCAAAACACACATGCTCATGCCTCATACCATCTAGGAATTTTCTTCCATCAACAAAAGTTATTCTTGCATTACCACATACCTTTTCTTCGGTCTCCTTCAATGGCTTTAGCTTATGTCGCACTCCATCCTTTGTCAGGGAATAGGTATTTGCACGACCATCATGTACAACACATCTGTCAAACTACCACAGTCTACCCAACAACATATGACATGCATCCATAGATATTATATCACATAGTACCTCATCTTGGTACCCGTTGATCTTGAACTTTACCAAGCACTGTTCACTGACCATGACCTTGTGGTCATCTTGCACCCAGGCAATCCGATATGGATGTGGGTGTTTCTGTCTCTTGAGCTTCAACTTTGTCACCATCTCTTCTAACACCAAATTGTTGGTGCTTCCACTATCGATAATCACATCACAATATTTACCTTCACACTTACATCTAGTGTGAAACAAGATCCTCCTTTGTTCAGGTTCATTCTCACCACTCAGCAGGACTCTTCTGTTAATTAGCATTTCTCCTCTTTCAGCATCTTCAGAATTTGATGATCTGGCATCTTCATCTGCATGTGCAACTCTGGCCTAGCCTTCATTTCTCCTGTCTGTTCTGCCTTGGTGCTGAGGACATTCAAATGCCCTATGACCTTCTTCTCCACAGTGAAAACATGTTCCACGGAAGCCTCCTCTTCTAGATCCTTGTCCTCTTCCTCTTCCTCTCTGATCTCTATTATTCTGATCTTTAAAATGATTGGAATTGTTTCCTCTCTAATTCTGGCTGCTACTAGCCTCATCCTTCTTTTTCAAATCTTTATTTCGGCCACCATATGACCGTCCACCAGATCTTCCACCATGACCTCTTCCTTTTTGTCTGCTCTCAAACTTTTTTTTCAGCTTTTCCTCTACTTTTAGGGCAAACTGGTATGTCTCCTCAATACTGCTCATTCGAACCAGATTCAACTCCTCCTGAATACTTGGCCTTAACCCATTAAGGTATCAAGCAACTTTCTCCTTATCAGCTTCTGTATGGCCTGTTCTGATGAGGAGTCGATAGAACTCCTCTGTATACTCCTAAACAGATCTTCCTTTTTACTTCAAACTTTGCATTTTCTTTAGTAGGTCAAGCTCATAATCAACAGGAATGAACTGTCACTTCAATTTATCCACCATCCGATCCCATCTTGTGATTCTATCTTTCCCTCTTCTATTTTGCTCCAATTGAATCTCTTGCCACCAGATCTTCGCATGACTTTTCAGTCTGGCCTTCACAAATTTGACCCTATCAGGATCCTCAACATCTTCATACTCAAAATATTCCTCACATTCATTGATCCAATCGATCAATTTCTTTGGGTTAAGATTTCTAGAAAATGTAGGAACCTCAATCTTAGGTCTTTTCCCAATCTTGGAAATCGCCCGAAAAAGTCTTTCTTCCTCCTGATTCACAACTTCAGCTTCTCCTTCTTGATATTCTTCTTCGGCTTGATCCTCACTTTCATTTTTGACATTAAGATTCATTCATCTGCGAATCTCTTCTTGCAATGCTCACACTTGTCTCTGTAGCTCTCTAACCTCAGGTGTCACAGCACCAGCTCTTCCGCCACATTCTCTTTGTGGAGTCATTTTCGTGATGTGCGCTGAAACCCTAACCACGATCCTGGTGCAAACTACCTCACAGTCGGTGATCTATTTACACACTCAAGAACTTGTGCTCTGATACCACTTGATGAAGGGTGCTCCCCTTAGTACCACAAACACATAACATAAATAGAGAAACAACAACAATAATATGCAAGAATAGAAAATTAGCTTCTTATTATCTCCACAAATGTGGAATTACAAACTTTTAGAATTACAATATGCAAAGCCACATGGGCATTCCCTTACAATATTTTGTAAGAAAAATCCTCGAGTGAATACCCAGATCTACTACCCAGAACTGCCCTAGACAACACTACGGGCCTTCTTTATATAGGCAATTTCCACCGCCCGAGAAGGTTCCAAAAATTTAGCCCTAAGGGCCGACCCAACTTAGGATTATTTTATTTTTCAATTTATTACATCAAAGTCGGCTCAAAATAACTTTTGAAACCCGAACAAAAATTTTGAAGGAAAATTATTTTCTGCCATTTCGGGTGGCCTGACTTTCGGAGACCATAAGTCATCACCAGTTGACCCGATTGACTATTATAACCCCATTTCAGAAATGCCACGAAGCGCTCTACAGGCTTCACTTGCGCAAAGTGCCCATCACTTAATTTTTTGACCTCATCCGGGGCCTCTAAAGCCTTCAAAACTGAGCTCAAAGTTTCTGTACCCTGCTGCCAATATCGAAAATCTTCAATATCTTCAAAACTACACCTGATCTAGCCATGAAACTTTGCTGGCAGGCTGATATGACTGAGATGAACCTCCACATGTAAAATCAGAACATTTCGAGATCGTAAGGCCAACTTACTAAAAATAGCAAGTTTCCATAAATAGCAGCTCTGCATAAGATAGCCCTTATTGAATACAAAAATAGAAATATTTTTGGATGATGCAAGATTTCTCTTACACCCAGGATGCTCCTCCATCAGCTTGATTGTTTGAATAGACTATGAACTCCTTTGGAAGCAAATAGTGCCGCCATTTCCTTAAGGCCTGAACTAATGCATACATCTCAAGGTCATAAGAAGAATACTTCTTCTTAGCTTCACTTAACTTCTCTGAATGAAAAGCCTCTGGTCTACCCTCTTGGCTTAAAACAACTCTAATAGCCACATTTCTTACATCACACTCTATAGTGAATAGCTTCTCAAAACTTGGAAAAACTAAAACAGGCTATGTAGAAATATTTTCCTTCAACAACTCAAAACTCTTGTTAGCTTGTTCATTCCATAAAAACTTAGTCTCCATGCCTCCTTTAATGGTGTCCAACATAGGAGCAGAAATAGCACTGAATTGCCTTATAAATTTCCTATAATATTGAACAAGGCCATGAAATTTTTTTACCTCTATTGCTGTCCTTGGAGGAGGCCAATTTATGATGGCTTCCACCTTTCTAATGTCCATTTTTAGATTACCATGAGTTAAAACAAACCCAAGGTATACCAACTCTGTCTTGATGATCTCACACTTCTCTAAGTTGATCATCAACTTCTCATCACGTAGCTTCTTGATGACAATCTCTAGGTGTTGGAGATGCTCAACTTTTGTCTTACTATAAATCAGTATATCATCAAGATATACCACTACAAATTTGCCAATGTAGTCTTTGAGGACTTCATTCATGAGCATCATGAATGTGGAGGGGGCACTAGACAATCCAAATGGCATGAAAAGTCATTCATGTTAGGAATGAATGTTGAATGTTTGGCAGCTATTTTCTAGCAGTTGTTGTTGCATTCATGACTATGATTGTCATTGATGTCAACACAGTGATCTTCCAGACACTTGCAAAGAAGAAAACAATGTTTGGATTAGCGCACATGGGAACTTGCAGTTAGAGCTATGCAATGTTGAGGATATACTTTTTGATATGTTATATGTTTATGGTTAAGAGAGAAAATAGTAATTCATTTATTCATGGAAGTTATGAGCATTTAGGTGGAAGTAATATTCAGGCAGTGTTCCTGAGTAGCGGTTTGTGGAAATCGGATGATATCTCCTAATCAGGATGGAATTTAGTTTTGTGCAATTAAAGGGAAGTTGAAGACACATTGATAGTGACGTGGATGACAACACAAACTTTGAGGTCACACGAGTAAAGAATTATTGTAATTGAAAGCTGACAGTTTGGTGTAATTTTGATGTAGCATGTGCAAACTTTTATTTTGTAATTGGATGCTGACTCATTTGTAATTACTTGAGTGTGGTATAAAGGAAGGAATGTTTTTCCTTGTTGTAATATGGTTTGATGTGATGATGTATGCATGAAGTGAATAAAAGAGCTAATGAGTTGTGAAAATGAAATTGTGAAAGAAGACATGTGAGGTACACAAATCTGAAATTGAGATCTAATGTAGAAGAGAGTGCGGTTTGGCATAGTGAGAGAGGAGGTAACATATTTGCTATTATTTTGTTGAATAATCTAGAGATCAGTTGGACAGTGTGTTCAGTGATCTTGCCATTGAAGCTATATTCATATTAGTGCATCTTTTCACAAGGAATATTCATATTAGTGCATCTTTTGTGGGCATCATTCCCATCGAGGTTTACTCTTTGATCAAGAGGTTCCCTAGTCAACATATCTTGTGTCATTGTGTTATTGTGTATGAATATCTTTCTATTGTTGGTAATTATATTGCTTACATGGTTTAATTCTATTGAAGTTGATAAAAGTTATAATTATTAGATAACTGATTCACCCCCCCCCCCCTCTCAGTTATCTTGGTGGACTTTACTTTCTAACAATTGGTATCAGAGCAGCAGGTCCTTGAAAAAGAAGTTTAACAACTTAAGGATATCCATGACAAATTTCAGAAAAGAAAGCCCTAAGTTTGATGGAGTAAATTTTGACAGCTGGAAAGAAAAGATGAAGACACACCTACTATGTTTAGGACCAGGTTATTAGTTGATTACAAAGAATGATAAGACTATCATTGAAGAGGACAATCTTAAAACATGTACTAGCGATGAGAGAGATCTATTCATGTGTAACATACTTGCAAGAGAAGCACTTTTGACAGCCCTTCTAGAGAATGAGTACAATCAGGTAAAATGTTTGAAAAAATCTTATGAGATTTGGAAGGCTTTACACTCTACTTTTGAAGGTGATGAACATGCAAAGAAAGTTAGATTACATAATTGGATATGTGCATTTGAAGATATAAGAATGATGGAAGATGAATCTGTTAGAAGCTATATTGGTAGAATGTCAGAAACTGTTGTAGGCATAAAATCTTGTGGAGGAATGAAGATAGATAATGAAGTGATATGGTAAATTTTGAGGACATTGACTCCTGTATTTAAGCAGACAACATAGATGATTGAACAAGTTATACCTTGTACTTCAAACTTTACAAGGGAGACTCTTCTTGGAAGATTGGAAGCAGCAGAGATGAACTTGAGGTTATCAGGACACTTGCCTAGAATGGACACAAAATTCAGTGCTCTTAGTGTTCGCCCTACTTTGTCAAGAAGCATCAGTGTTAGCGGAGATTATGCTGGCAGCAATAGATCTAGAAATGAAGAAGATAGGAAGATTGAAGAAGGTATTGCCTTGCTTGTGAAGAAAGAACCGAATGGTAAGAAAATTTTAAAATGTTGGACTTGTCAAGAATATGGTCATTTTGCATCTAAGTGTCCTAAGAGAGTTAAAAAGTAAAGAAACAATTTCAAACCTAGAAGATCTAAGGAATGTTATTATGCTAATGATGAAGATCTTGAAGCTAGTGTAGAGAGAACTGTAAGTGAAAGTGATACCGAGAATAATTATGACATAGGATTTGTAGCAATTAAAGATGAGAATCCTGAAACTAATGTTAAGGAAGAAAAAGCTTTAGTTTTCCAAGTTGAAAAGAAAGCTGATTGGATTATAAACAGTGGTTGTTCACATCATATGATTGGAGACATGAAAAATTTCATAAATTTTAACAATTATGATGGAGGAGTTGTTAGAGTTGGAAACAATGCACCTTGTTTGATTAAAGGTATAGAATCTATTACTCTTGATGGAAAGACTAATACTGATGATGTTTATTTTGTAGATGGATTGAAACATAATCTTTTAAGTGTTGGACAGTTAGTTGATAAGGGATATCAAGTTTGGTTTACTGAAAAAACTTGTGTGATAAAGGATAAAGATGGAAATATGATTGGAACTAGATCTAGAACCAGAGGTAATGTATTTCAGTTGAATCCTACTGAGATGACATGTTTGATTACTAAGATTGATGATAGTTGGTTATGGCATAGAAGGTTTTGTCATATAAACTTTGACAATATTGTGAAAGTGAGTACTACACTTGTAGTAAGGGATTTGACAAAAATTATGAAGCCTACTAACATGATTTGCAAAGAATGTGTGATGGCTAAACAAAAGAGAAGTTCTTTTCCCAGTAAGAAGTTTACATCTGTAGAAAAGTTGGAGATTGTTCATACAGATTTGAGTGGTCCTACCAGGACTAGAGGATTCTATGGAGAAAGGTATTTTATGATTCTTGTTGATGATTTTACAAGAATGATGTGGATTTCATTTCTTAAACAAAAGTTTGAAGCATTTGATAAGTTTAAGATCATTAAGAATAAAGTTGAGAATGAATCTAGAATGAAGATTAAATGTTTGAGATCTGATAGAGGTGAAGAATTTACTTCTAGAGAGTTTAACACCTTTTGTGAAGTAAATGGCATTAAGAGACAGTTTTCATTCCCTTGGACACCTGAACAAAATGGTATTGCAAAAAGAAGAAATAGATCAGTGACTGAAGTAGTAAGAGCCATGTTATTTGATAATGATTTGGCAAAGATATTCTGGAGAGAAGCAGTGAACACAACAGTGTATACAATGAACATAGTACATATCAAAGCAGACATAGACAAGACACCATATGAATTATGGTTTGGACATGCACCCTCAATTAAGTATTTTAGAATTTTTGGAAGCAAATTTTATATAAAGAGAGATGATGATATTGGAATGTTTGATCCTAGAAGTGATGAAGGTATATTTATTGCATATTCTTTGAAAAGAAAAGCCTATAAATGTTACAATAAAAGAACTAAGACTATTGTTGAAAGCGCAAATGTTAAAATTGATGAAAAGTTCAAAATTCAGGAAAAAATTCTTGATTATGAATCTGATGGAGAAGCTCATCCTAAACCTAACACTGGAACTACTAAATTATTTTATGAGACTGAAAGTAATTTGTTAAATGAAAGCCACAGTGAAGTCATTGAAGAACGTACACCTGAAGTGAGATCTGATATAGTGACACCTAACAAGAATTTATCAAAAAATCATCCTATTGAAAAAATTATTGGAAGCATTAAAAGAGGAGTTCTAACTCGGAATAAGGTACAAGAACAGTTATGTTTGATTTCTCAAATTGCACCTAAAACTACTAGTGAAGCTTGTGAAGATGAAAGTTGGATTAATGCTATGAAACAAGAACTAGATCAAATTGAAAAGAAAAAGACATGGGAATTGGTCCCTAGACCTAAAGACAAGAATGTTATTGGAACTAAATGGGTATTCAGAAACAAGATGAATGAACAAGGAGAAGTAGTAAGAAACAAAGCAAGATTGGTATGTAAGGGATATTCACAACAAGAAGGAATTGACTATGAAGAAACCTTTGCACCTGTAGCAAGAATTGAAGTAGTAAGAATGTTTTTGGCTTATGTAGCTTATAAGAAATTCAAAGTATATTAGATGGATGTAAAGTCAGCATTTCTGAATAGAGAATTGGAAGAAGAAGTCTACATTGAGCAGCCTAAAGGTTTTCCTTTGACTCAAGAAGGAGACATGGTATGTAAACTGAAGAAAGCCTTATATGGACTAAAGCAAGCACCTAGAACTTGGTATGCAAGATTGGACAAGTATTTGTTAAAGTTGGGATTTACAAAAGGAACAACTAATAGCAATCTGTACACAAAAGAAATTGAAAATGATTTGTTGATTATAGTTATTTTTGTTTGTTGGTGTAATTAATTATTCCTAATTACACTTTACTTAATCTTACTTAGGTTAATACATTGCATAGTAATTTGTGATTGAGACACCTAGGAGTGTGCACATCTATTAAGCACATGGTGTAGGAGAAATTCCACTTTAGGTGTGATAGTTGTCTCCACATACCTCGTTGTGTGTGAGATCCACCTTTCGTGCTCTTATCACATTATCATCCTAATCCAATGCACATACTTTATTTCATATTGGAGGATGATCCACATTTGGTGGACATGTGATTACACCTAGCATAGGTGATAGCTTATCAGCTCCTTATCATTCTCTCACATTGTCTTTCCTATATAATGAGGCCTATTATGTAATCATTTCACTCATTAACTTTGATTAAGCATTGAGGATCATTAATTCATTGGATCTATTCAATCCATCCTTGCATTCATATTTTCTCTCTTGTGCTTTTCTTCAACCTTTAGATCCTTGGTTCAATATTTGCTATTTGCAAATTCTTACATTGTTGATGACATTATTTTTGGAGGAGAAGATGAAGCTAGTGACAAATTTGCTGATGAAATGAAGACTGAATTTGAAATGAGTATGATTGGTGAAATGAAATACTTTTTAGGATTACAGATAACACAGAACAATGATGGTATCTTTGTAAGTCAAACAAAGTACCTGAATGACTTGTTGAAAAGATTTGGAATGGAGAACTGTAAACCAGTTGGAACACCTATGGTAACTGGACATAAATTATGTAGCATAGATGAAACACCGACAGTTGAATAGAAGAAATACAGATCTATGATTGGAGGATTGTAGTACTTGACTCATACAAGACCTAATATAGCACATTCAATTGGAATTGTAGCAAGATTTCAAACTGAACCTAGAGAATCACATTATGTAGCAGTAAAGAGGATACTGAGATATCTAAGAGGCACAATGGACTATGGATTGTGGTATGAAAAATATGATGATTTTACCCTTTGTGCATATACATATGCTGACTGGGGAGGTAGTGTTGATGATAAGAAGAGCACCAGTGGTGGAGCATTTTTCCTTGGTGGAAGATTGGTTTCTTGGCTAAGTAAGAAGCATAATTGTATCTCATAGAGCACAATAGAAGCAGAATATGTAGCAGTAGCAAACAATTGTAACCAGATAATTTGGATGAAGCAAATGCTGAAGGATATTGGAATAAAGTTTGTTGAACATGTTATCATACATTGTGACAACACCAACACAGTTAGTATGTCTAAGAACCCTGTATTACATTCTAAGACAAAACATATAGAGATTAAGTATCATGTAGTAAGAGAGAAAGTTACTGAGAAAGAAGTCAGACTTGAGTACATAAGTACAAAGGAGTAGATAGCACACATATTTACAAAGCCTTTGCCTAAGGATACATTTGAGTATCTGAGAGGTATGCCTGGGGTTATGCCCCATCATACTTTTGAGAAGTGATGCAATTTGTTGCATGCATCTAGTGGTATATGAGCCTTATCTTTCTTCTAGACTGGATGTTGGTACTTCCTCTATGGGGGAGTATGTGTATCTGAGCTAAGTCATGAGGACTCTAGTGAATGTATTTTCTGAATAGTGTCTTTTGAAATTGGAGTTGTTGTTGACATAATGATGAGATTTCTGTCATTGATGTCAATGGGGGAGGAGTGTACATGAAAAAAAACCATTTGTACTATTTGAACAGGAAAACAAAGCAAGATTTGATTAATGAAGAGGACTTGAAATATTTTTTTAGAGCAGCAGTATTGCAGTATTGGATTTTTGGAACATTGGATTTTTTTCATCTATGTTGCCATCAATGCCAATGGGGGAGATTGTTAGGAATTAATGCTTCTGTTTGACATCTATTTTGTAGCAGTTGTTGTTGCATTCATGACTATGATTGTCATTGATGTCAACATAGTGATCTACCAGAGACTTCCAGAGAAGCAGACAGTGTTTGGATTAGCGCACATGGGATATTGCAGTTGGAGCTATGTGATGTTGAGGATATAATATTTGATATGTTATATGTTTATGGTTAAGATCATAGACATTAATTCATTTATTCATGGAAGTTATGAGCATTTTGGTGGAAGCAGTATTCAGGCAGTGTTGCTGAGTAGTGGTTTGTGGAAATTGGATGATATCTCCTAATTGGGATGGAATCTAGTTTTACGTAGTTAAAGGGAAATTGAAGACATATTTATAGTGACTTGGATGTTAGCACAAACTTTGAGGTCACATGAGTGAAGAATTATTGTAATTTAAAGTTGACAGTTTTGTGTAATTTTGATGTAGTGTGTGCAAACTTTTATTTTGTAATTGGATGTCGACTCATTTGTAATTACTTGAGTGTGGTAGAAAGGAAAGAATGTTTTTCCTTGTTGTAATATGGTTGGATGTGATGATGTATGCATGAAGTGAAGAAAAGAGCTAATGAGTTGTGAAAGCGAAATTGTGAAAGAAGATACGTGATGTACAGAGATCTAAAATTGAGATCTGATGTAGAAGAGAGTGCGGTTTGGCACAGTGAGAGAGGAGGTAATATATTTTCTATTATTCTATTGAATAATCTAGAGATTAGTTGGACAGTGTGTTCAATGATCTTGCCATTGAAACTGCTTGGGCAGTGGGTCCATCTGTCTTCCATAACTCTTAACAAGGTTAGAATCTTTTAACAGGGATTCAAAATCTCCTAACAAGGATTCATATGTACTGAATGTATTTCATAAGACTCCTAACAGAGTCCATCCTTTCATAAGGAATATTCATATTAGTGCATCTTTTGTGGGCATCCTTCCCACTGGGGTTTACTCTTTGATCAAGAGGTTCCCTAGTCAACATATCTTGTGTCATTGTGTTATTGTGTATGAATATCTTTCTATGGTTGGTAATTATATTTCTTACATGGTTTAATGCTATTGAAGTTGATAAAAGTTATAATTATCAGATAACTGATTCACCCCACCCCCCCTCTCAGTTATCTTGGTGGACTTTACTTTCTAACAATTCATACAAACCTTCATTATGGTTTTGAAGGTTGTTTTCCAATCATCTCCTTCATGTATCCTAATTTGGTGATAACCAATCTTTAAGTCTATCTTGTTAAAGTACTTGGCTTCCCCTAGAAAATCCATTAGGTCTTAAATCCTAGGAATAGGGAACCTATATCTAACGGTTATCCTATTTATGGCCCTTGAATCGGTACAAAGCCTCCAAGTTCCTCCCTTTTTAGGTGCTAGGATAGTGGGTATGACACATGGGCTAATGCTCTTTCTAATAAGACCTTGGCTTAGGAGTTCTTTTATTTGTCTAGAAATTTCCTCATTTTGTTCAGGGGTCATTTTATAGGCTGGCTTATTGGGTAGGGTAGCTCCTGGTATGAAGTCTATCCTATGACTTATGTCTCTTTTAGGGGGTAATGTTGATGGTTGTCCATCACTTACTATACCTTCATAAGTCTACAATATGCTTTGTATCTCCTTAGGTAACTCTGGCTTCTTGGTTACCTTACCTTCATCTATCTCCCTTGGTCTTAACACCAATGCAAAGCCAACTCCTTCACCTTCTTCCAAATCTTCTATGAACTCTTTTTCACCAACCATGAGCACATTAGGACCTGTTGTCTTCAACTTTGCATCCTCTAACAATGATTGAATTTTAAAAGTCACATTATCCTTCTTGAAAGTATAGGAGTTGTTCACTCCATCATACATAGCTTGGCGGTCAAATTGCCATGGTCTACCTAGGAGAAAGTGATATGCATCCATAGGTAACACATCACACAATACCTTGTCTTTATACCTTCCAATTGAGAACTCCACCCAAGCTTGCTCATTTACTAAGACATGTTGGCCTTTATTCAGCCATGTGACCTTGTAAGGATTAGTGTGGGGTATCCTTATCATGCTTAGCTTGTTGACTGCTTCCTCTGACATAATAGTATTAGTAGACCCTAAGTCAATGATGACTGTACACACTTTTCCCATCATCTTACACTTTATCCTAAACATGGACCTTCTTTGGCTTGGCTATTCTTTAATTGGCTCCTTGATTAATGTCCTTTGATGTCAGTGGTACCTTAGGGTGATTCACCACTACATTTGTCTCCTCATGAACCAAATTAGTTCTTTTATCACCTCCTTGAGAAGTACTACCCTTCTTTGGACACCTATAGGTAGGTTGTCCCATTTTGGTTACAATGATAGCATTTAATATTGGCAAAATAATTGCCTCTTCTTTGTCCACCACTTCTTCCTCCAAAGTTAGAGCTCCTTCCTCTACTACCTCTACTAGAGATTCCCTCTTTCTACTTAGTGTATTTGACTTCTCCTCGAGTCCTTGGCTCTGAACTTCTTCCACCATATCCACTTCTTTTCACTCTACTATCTCTTCCTCTACCTCTTCCCTTAGAGGTTTTTTCTTGCTTTCTTTTGCCTTTCTCCTCAATTTTCAAGGCCATCTGATAGCATTGGTGGATAGTTTTGAAGTTAATTAGACTCATGTCTTCTTTTATAGACCACTTGAGACCATTCAAATACCTAGCTAATTTGATACTTTCATCCTCTACCACTTTTGATCTTAAGCACAACTTTTGGAACTCTTCGATGTATGCTTGGACATCCAAATATTTTTTTCTAAGATTTTTTCTCATTCTATGTAACTGAACCTCATAGTCATCAAGTAAGTAGGTCTGCTTCACCTTAGTCACCATGCCCTTCCATGAAGCTATAGGACTCTTTCCCTCTTTCTCTCTTTTAGTTTGAACAAACTTCCACCAGGTGAGTGTTGAACCTCTCAACCTAGATTTGGCCACCATCACTTTTTGGGCCTCTGAGATACCATCACATTCAAAGTGATTTTCTATGCTATCAATCCAATCCATGACTGAATCTGGATCCATTTGTCCACTGAATAGTGGTACACCCTCCAAAGCTTTGCCACTTAAGGCCTTTAGTGCCTTCAACAAAGGTTCTTCAGGAATAACAGGGTCAGGAGTTGGAACTTCCTCCTCCAATTCCAATTCCTTTTCCCTTTCTTCTTTCTCTTCCTTCTGATCTATTTTATCCTTCACCTTATCTGCCTTATCTTGGACTTCACCAAAGAGTTGTTCTATTTGATCCAATCTTTCTCTTAGCAATCTATTGTCCTCTTTCTTGTTCTTCCACCTTTTTAGCTAACTTAGCATTAGTCACCATTTCTTTATCTTCTACTGACTCAAAAGATGTATTCTCTCCTACTGATTCAGTAGGTTGCAACATTAACCACAAGCTTGATCAAAACAAGCTCTGATACCAATATGATGTGTGTGCTTCTAGGTTTTCTTGCATAATTTCTAAGAAGACCTTGCTTGTCTTCATCAAGGATCCTAGTCTCCTCTAGGATATCAAAAGGCTTAGATGATTAGCTAAGGCCTTGACTAACTCTTCTCTAAGAGTCTAACTCCTTGTGCCTAACCTTGAAGGAAAAACACTGTTTAGTTACTTCAATGCTTTCTCTTACACTTAGAAGGCTCTAAGTGCCATCTTCACACAAACCTTCAAACTCATTGCAGGGGTGCCAAACGTTTTAAAAATATTCCATATGTCTCCATTTGGATCCATCTTGTAGGATCTCCAAGCCCTTTTCTACTAGGTTCAAGAACCTATCTTGAGTGTTAGGAATAAGGTGTCTCAACCTTGGATAATTCCTATTCTTATTATTTGTTTTGTAAAATGTATTTCTTGCAAATAATGTTGATGTGTCAACATCTTGAATTGTGTGTAAGGAGATCATGGCTAAAATGGTTATGATGGATTCCTATGACATGTAAGAGCTATGTTAGGAAGATTCAATGACAGGTGAAGACATGTGGCAACTGATAAATTTGAGTACTGTACACTCTTCCCCAATTATGGGGTTCGGGGCATCACCCTGAAATTTTTTTTGGGGTTCTTATTTTCTTGGAGAATGGTAAAACCCTAATACTGTTATCTTTGGGAGTAACCCTAAAAAGTGCAGCGCATGATATAAGATTTTTTAGGGTTGCGAAGAGATATGATGCAAGTTTATTGTTGGAACATTTTATGCTGACGTGATTTGTCTTCAAGGGTTTAGAAATCTTCTGAAAGAACTTACATTGCAAGTGTATTGTAAGCTGTAATAGTTTTTTATCAATACATTGTGCAGGTTTTGGAGTGTTGGGGTTTTTACCGAAAGGTTTCCCTAGGGTATATCATTGTGTCATTCTCTATTTTTCTGTATGTATGGTATGTGGTTGCAATATCTTTGTTAAAGTAGTTAACGAATCTAAAATTGTAAGGATTTAAAACAATTTGCACAATACTCTCCTATAGAGATTAGCGTAGGAAGCTATTTTCGCACCTGAGTTTCCTTACAAGTGGTATCAGAGCTTGATCAACTTTTGATCCTAGTTGTTGGGTAGGGTTTTTTGAGTTGATCTCAAGTTTGAGTAGAAGTTTTTTGCAGAGCATTCTTAATCTTATTTGCAGATTGAGATGGCAAGTTCATCATATGGAAGAATGGAGGTGGAGAAATTTAATGGCACTAATTTCAAGTTGTGGAAACTCAAGATGGAAGACATGTTGGAAGATCGTGACCTATGGGAAGTGACTTCAAATGCTACAAGACCAGCAACTATAGCTCAAGCAGATTGGGATATCAAAGACCGTAAAGCTAAGGGTCTCATAAGACTCTGTTTAACCAATGTAGTTCTTCTGAATGTTCTAGATGAGAAAACCGCAAATAGTTTGTGGGAAAGACTTGTGGCCATGTATCATTCCAAATCTCTAGTGAACAAGTTGTTCTAAGTAAGAAGTTGTACTCTCTACGAATGGAGGAAGGTGGATCCTTAACGGATCATTTAAATGCATTTAATCTGCTAGCTGCATAGTTGACATCAGCTGGTGTCAAGTTAGAGGAGGAGGATCGTTGCTACACACTTTTATGTTCTTTACCAAATTCATGGGACCATCTTGTGATGGCTCTTAGAAGCATGTTAGTCACCTTCAAAATGGATGACGTGGTGTCTTCACTTCTATCAGAGGAGATGCGAAGAAAGGCTTCTATTTCAAAAAAGAAGCCCTTACTGTTCGTGGGAGATCCACTGAAAGAGGGAAGAAAAATGACAATAAGTCTGACAATAAGGGTAGATCCAAATCTTGTGGGAAGTCAAAGACTTCCAATAAGTCCAAGGCAAAATGTTGGAACTGTGATAAATCTGGGCACTTCTGTAAAGACTGCAAAGAGCCGAAGAAGAAGAAGAAAGGTTTAGATTCAGCTTCAGAAAGATCTCAAGAAGATGGCGATGCATTCATTGCAGCTTTGGCAGCCCATGCATCTGATGATGTGTGGTTGGTTGACTCAGGTGCATCTTTTCACATGACCTCTCATCGAAACTGGTTCTCAAAATATGAAGAGTTCGATGGTGGAAAGGTGTACTTGGGTGATGATTCTCACCTAAAGATAGTTGGACGTAGAAGGGTCACTATCAAATTTCCTGATGGACGAGTAAAGGGAATCAACAGAGTTATGCACATTCCGAGTTTGGCATGAAACCTATTATCTGTAAATATGCTGAATGATGTAGGTGTGCAAGTTGTTTTTTCGAAAGAAGGATGCAAGATGATGAGAGGATCGATAGTGCTTGCAAGGGGTACTAGGAGAGGTACCTTATTTTAGCTAGATGCATGTATTCCTCTATGTAATAGTTCTTCATCCTCACCATCTGAACAAGCAGTGAAGAAGTCTGTGGCTATTGGTTCTGATGGTAGTGCAAACACTTTGGAAGGTAAGTTTCCTACAGAAAAGACAATGTTGTGGCATATGAGATTTGGCCACATTGGTGAAAAGGGTCTCAGAACCCTGAAAAATAAAAATCTCATTGAGGGGTTAAATGATTGCAATCTCGAGTTTGACTTTTGCGAACACTGTGTCTATGGTAAACAAAATCATGTTCATTTTTACTCTAGTTCTCACAAATCTTTTGATGTTTTGGATCTTATTCATTCTGATGTATTTGGTCCTGTAAAAGTTCCTTCAATCTCCAAGTCTATATTTTTTGTATCTTTCATAGATGATTACAGTAGAAGGACATGGATTTATTTCCTTAAAATTAAGACACAAGTCTTTAGTCGGTTCAAGGAATTTAAAGCTCTTGTAGAGAATCAGACTAGTAAGAAGATTAAGTATGTGAGAACTGACAATGGTGGTGAGTTTTTCTCAGTAGAGTTTGAACAGTTCTATAAAGAACAAGGTATCGAGAGGCATAAGACAACTCCTTATACCCCACAACAAAATGGAGTTGCAGAGAGAATGAATAGGACACTGATGGAGAAGGCTAGGAGTATGCTTAGTGGAGTTGGTTTAGAATAAAGGTTTTGGGCCGAAGCTGTGGCCACTGCTTTCTATCTGGTTAACAGATCTCCTACATCAACCCTTGTTGGTAAGACACCCATGGAGGTGTGGTCTGGTAAGAGGCCTTCAATTAGACATCTTCATATTTTTGGTTGTGAAGCTTATGCACATGTTCCAAAGGAGAAAAGATCTAAGTTGGAAAACAAAGCTGTTAAATGTATTTTCATCGGATACAGTGCTGGTGTGAAAGGATACAAGCTTTGGGATCCTGTGACTAGTAAGGTGTTGTATAGTAGAAATATTATTTTCAGAGAGCTAACATCTTCTCCTATTGTGCTACAACCAGATGAAAAAGAAAAGGAAAAAGATGTTGTTTAGTTGCCTCCTACCCCTGAGAAGATTGAACAAAGAGACCATGTTAGGCCTAATGATGAGGAGAGCTCTAGCAGCTCTGATAGTTTGGAAGAAGAGGAAGAAAAACCTCAACCACAGCCCTTGAGGAGATCCACAAGAGAAAGAAAGCAACCAGAAAGGTTTGGTTATTCTATGTTAGATTCCAGTTGTGCCTTTGCTTTGATTACTAACACTGATGAGCCTAGATCTGTGAAAGAGGCTTTGGGCATGGAAGATACAGGTTCTTGGATTGAGGCTATGGATGATGAGATGGCTTCATTGGAGAAAAAAAAAACTTGGGACCTTGTACCTTTGCATAAAGGGAGAAAATTTGTTGGCTATAAATGGGTGTTCAAGAAGAAATTTTGTGCAGATGGCAGTGTTGAAAGGTACAAAGCTACATTGGTTGCAAAGGGGTATTCATAGGTAGAGGGAATAGATTATGGTGAAATATTCTCTCCTGTTGCAAAGTTGACATCCATTAGATTTCTATTATCTCTTGTTGCATCATATGATTTAGAGATAGAACAGATGGATGTGAAGACAACTTTCTTTCATGGTGATTTGGAAGAAGAGATTTATATGTCACAGCCTGAGCACTACATTGTTAAAGGTAAAGAATCCTTAGTTTGTAGATTAAAGAAATCTCTATATGGTTTGAAGCAATCTCCTAGGATGTGGTACCTTAAGTTTGATGCCTTTGTGTTGTCAATTGGATTTGTAAGATCAAAATCAAATCATTGTGTTTATTTCAGAGTTGAAAATGATCACCCTCTTATTGTTGCATTATATGTTGATGATATGCTGCTGTTTGGGAAGGGTAAGGGTATGATTTCTGATTTTAAATCTCAGTTGTCAGCACAGTTTGAGATGAAAGATCTTGGGGCAACTAGGTACATCTTGGGTATGGAAATCAGTAGAGACAAGTCTAACAGAAAACTTTGGTTGAGTCAGAGTAAGTATGTGAAGTCTATGTTGGACAGGTTCAGCATGGTAGATTGTAGACCACTATGTGTTCCTATTTCTGTGAGAACAAAGTTATTTGTAGATGATTGTCCAAAATCTCCTAGTGAGGTGGAGGACATGAGTAGAGTACCTTATGCTAGTGCAGTTGGTAGTCTTATGTATGCTATGGTCTGTACTAGACCAGACATTGCCCAAGCAGTGGGAGTCTTGAGTCGGTTTATGGCTAACCCTGGACGGGTACATTGGGATGCAGTTAAGCGAGTATTCAAATATTTGAGGGGTACATCAGATTACTCCATATGTTATCATGGTAACTCTTTTGGATCTCCACATTCAGTTTGTATTCGTGGGTTTGTGGATTCAGATTGGGCAGGTGATATTGACAGCAGGAGATCCATCAGTGCTTATGTGTTCACTATGTTTGGTGGTGCCATTAGTTGGATGAGTAAGCGACAACCTGTGGTTGCTTTGTCCACTACAGAAGATGAGTACATGGCTGCTACTCATGCTTGTAAAGAAGCCATTTGGCTTAGAAGATTGTGTTCTGATGTTGGTGTTGATGCAGAACAAATTACTATTTGGTGTGACAGTTAGAGCGCTATTTGCCTTGCAAAGAATCCAACTTTCCATGCCAGAACGAAGCACACTGATGTGCAGTTTCACTTTGTGAGAGATATGGTGGAAGATGGAAAGGTAAATTTGGAGAAGGTAGATACTGTGAAGAATGTTGTAGATGCATTAACGAAACCAATGGGCACTGAGAAGTTCAGATGGTGTTCGGAGTCTATGGGCCTTTTGGCTTATAGCGGTTAGTTCCTGTTATGTTCTTTTTGCTCTTACAAGGTGTTCGAAAAGTGGGAGAATGTTAGGAATAAGGTGTCTCAACCTTGGATAATTCCTATTCTTATTATTTGTTTTTTAAAATGTATTTCTTGCAAATAATGTTGATGTGTTAGCATTTTGAATTGTGTGTAAGGAGATCATGGCTAAAATGGTTATGACGGATTCCTATGACATGTAAGAGCTGTGTCAGGAAGATTCAATGACAGGTGAAGACATGTGGCAACTGATAAATTTGAGTACTGTAACCCTAAAAAGTGAAGCGCATGATATAAGCTTTTTTAGGGTTGCGACGAGATATGATGTAAGTGTATTGTTGGAAAATTTTATGCTATCATGATTTGTCTTCGAGGGTTTAGAAATCTTCTGGAAGAACTTGCATTGCAAGTGTATTGTAAGCTGTAATAGTTTTTGATCAATACATTGTGCAAGTTTTAGAGTGCTGGGGTTTTTACCGAAAGGTTTCCCCAAGGTATATCATTGTGTCATTCTCTATTTTTCTGTATGTATGGTATGTGGTTGCAATATCTTTGTTAAAGTACTTAACAAATCTGAAATTGTAAGGATTTAAAACAATTTGCACAATACTCTCCTATAGAGATTAGCGTAGGAAGCTGTTTCCGCACCTGAGTTTCCTTACATTGAGGACACCTAATTAGGCCTAATTCCTAGTAGCCCTTGACAAGGTCTTTTTCCAACTTCCTGCCAAAACTTCCCAAACAAATTGCAAAACTAATCCCACATTTGAGTACCCTTTTGGATTTTATGAAGGATTCAAAAGGTTTTAGACTCCTAGGTCTTATGTACATAGGCTTCCTATTATCTAGGTCAAATAGGGCTAAAAGGCCTAATTTATAGGACCTTATTGGTTTCTTGCTCAAATCTCAATCAAATGGATTGGTAGATTATCAATCCTCATAACATGTCAAGATATGTTCATATCCCTCTTGGAACTATGATTATTCTGTACTGTACTTCAATCCCCTACATTAAATCTTTAATTCTTCACTGTCAAACCTCTAACCGGGCATTCTAAGCTCACCTAGGTCTTGATCTTAAAAATAGCAACTTGACTCTTCATGACTCCTAACACTAAATATATATAGACCAATGGCTCCCCTAAACATTCGTCTACCCTTAGGAAGATCCCGTGGCTAGATTTCATGGGGGAGCCATAGAAAGACAAACTGGTCAGGACAGGACTAGGAAAACCTCTAGACCTTAATCTATTTATTCAAGACACTAAATCAACTCAAATCAGCTTTCTTATAGAGTGAAAAAGTCTTAGAACTATCCTATGAACATAAACCTAACACTAAATCAATGCATTCAATCCATTAGATACCACTATCACTGAATAAAGCTCGGTATCCTCAAATTAACCAGAATTGTAGAGCTACTTCACTATTCTCAAACTTGATTACAATACTCTCTACCTTAGGATTCAAGCCTGAGAGAGTCTTAGATTTCATTCTCCATTTTTCTAGGCCATGTTAGTTTATCCACACTCCTATCTTTTAGGGAATTCAATGCTGCCGAGTTGCATGCAACATTTGCCATAAATTGCCAATGTTGTCATGACAACTTTTGGTATCTTTTACATTCATTAGGCCAACTAGAATATATGCCTCTATGCTATGTGGTTTGAAGAACTAACCTCATTAATGAACTCAAGGCATCTTTCTTACATCTCTCATGTGTTTAGAACACATTAATAATCTCAAATCCAAAATTTAAGCTTCTAAGGCTAAGCCATCAAAAACAACTAACAAAGACTAATTAGTGACCTTAGTTCTAACACTAACTCACCTAGTCCACATTTTTGCAAGACCTTCTAAGGTCCAAAACAAAATCACAACTCATCTCCCAACTTAGACTTGGCTAATTTTAGATACAAGCCAAAATGACATAAGATTAGGAGGCTAGCCTAGGTGCTCCTGCACCAGACAAGCACTGGAATGGCATGCTTACATTGTCATAAGGTCGGTCATCTAAGTAAGGACTGCAGACACTGAGCACTAGAAGAAGGACATGTATTTGAGAGTGGAAACATTGTTGCAGATATCATGAGGATTAGAAACACTATGTGGAGAAAGGCATCAAATTAAAATGTTGAGTCAAGCAATGTTGTCGATGAAACCTCGTCCATTGGATTGGATGACATTGGTACCTCCACCTAAGATGAATTAGGTATGTATGGAACTGACATTTCAAAAGATCTTATTTTACATACAGTTCCTTATATATGATGAGCACATACCAAATCTGCATAAATAAAGATGCATTATGGTTTATATGCTATGAGGTAACAAAGTCACATAGTCGGTATATGTATGACTGTGCATTGTGTTACTTGTCGGTAAAAGTTATTCATGGTTAACCAAGTATGAGTATCAATTGAGTAAGAAATAATGTGTTAACCGAGCTATTGGAATTTTATGGTATTTTTCAAGTTGATAGTTGTCACCAAGCTGGAAGTAGGTCAAGCATTAATGACAAAATGTTTTAAGAGGGAAAATAGAAAATGCTATAAATACACGGAGGACTTAGATCATTTTTCACCTAGCGATTTTGAAGAGTGATTATTTCATAGAGCGAGTTCGAGCTAAGAATTTTCAAGATCATCTAAAGCAATTGCAGATCAAACTGAGTGTACTCTTTGCATACTCTTAGTAAGCTGAAACCCCTACCAAGCACATTCACCACTTTTTGCCGAAAACCTAGTTTGTTAAAATTGCATCTACTGAAAGCAGTTCTAAGATTGTGGAAGAGGAAGTGAACCTCATTGTTTTAGCTAACTATGATGAACCTAAATACAAGTTACACCTAGAATTTTCATCTAAAACAAATTCAACGGGAGCTTTCTCAAGCATCCCACCTAGGGTTTTTCTAATCGAGGATGTATGATCTTACATTCATTGCAAGATAGGTGAAATAGGAGATTTTGAGATGTATGCAACATATCAAAGACTCTGAAATGGAGATGGGAAAATTAAAGAAGAGAACAAATAGGTTGAAAATATTGGATTCACTCAAGCCCTAAATTTTTTGAAAGGTTTCAAAAATGAATGGATTAGGGTTGTACTCAGTCGCTATCATGAGGGAACATTTTAGCTGGATAATCCGATTAAAGTAACTAAGAAAATGATTCATAGGGTTACAGGTTACCCTATAACAGATAAGGCCAAAGCTTTCTATAGTGCCTCCCGAGTTGAAATTGAGAAGAATACTGGCGCAACATGGGACGGATGAGCATTGAAGATTGCTTCAATTGAGGATCCAGAAGTTAAATTTGCAGCTCATGTAATTGGTTACAAGTTCTATCAGTCAAGTAGACTAAATAGTGTTTCTTGTAGTGTTGTGGACATGGCATATAAACTAAAAAAGAAGGGTCATCAGTTGGACCTTGTCGAGTTACTATTGAAGCAGTTAGATGAGAACATGAAAACAATTAGGTTGGCAAAGTCTAACACGTGTAAGTTCGGATCACTGCTAGTGTGTATATTTTTCTACTTTCATAAATTTTTTTCCTTCTGTCAGTCACATAGTTTGGCCTACCAACAAACCAGTTGCTACTCAAATTTATGATATAATGAGAAGTCTGGAAGATAATTTAAATAAATTTATAGATGACTATTTTGAGCAATTTAAGATTACGATGAATCTTCGGAGTAGAATTCCTAGCTCACTGGTCAAGAAATATGAAATGGATATTTGTTTTCTAATAGACACTGACCACACTTTAATCAAAGCCATTGAGACAAGAACAAAATGGCTAGCCCCCATGGGATACAAAAATGATATTGGTTTCACTTCAAAATCAATCAAGGCTTTAATGGCTCTATCGAAGGACAAGAAGGCCAAAAGGTTTGGAATCTATGAAGAGGCAAAGAATAGAATAAAAATAGGTCTTGTCATCGATAAAATAACTAAGAAATCCAGGAAGATGATGAAGACACTAGTTGAATAGTTTGGAGATGAATCTGACTCATCTGACGATTCACCGGTTGAACTTGCAACCGAAGGTTAGTTACTGTTGACTGACAAAGCACATGATAGTGAAGAAATTGAGTCTGATAATGAAAAAGATTCAATACCGATTTCTCTCACTCTAACTCCAAAGAAGAGGCAGTTTCCAGTGTAGTCTAGAGCACAAACAAGGTCAGCAATCGCAGCTTCACCACCTTTGAAAAAGGGAGTTGTGAAGGGAACAAAACCAAAGGCAGATACACCGACCAAGACATATGCAAAAAGAGGAACCAAGGTCATAGATGAGGCACCAAGGAAAAGGAGAAAACTAATAAGAGGAAGAGAAGACCTTGAAGACGAAGAAAATGACACAAATCAGTTCAAGGTTGTCAGAAACAAGAACAGAAAAATTGATGAAGTTGTTGTAGACATAATAAAAAATGGAGAACTCATAGATCCAGAACTTAGTTGGTTTGACAACATGTCTATCGAGGATCAAAATAAAATTGAGGAGGCAGTCATCTAGATGATGATAAGCTTCAAACAAGTTCCATTGGAATTTTTTCAAACATGCATAAAAGATCAGCCAAGAAGTGGCAATCAATAAGGTAAAGTTATCTGAGGTAATAACTGACATTCAGTCTATTACTCAGTTAATTATTCAAATTTTGATAAAGCTATGCACTGTGGACAGTCTCACTACCGAGGTCAGTGAAAATATAAAACAACTTGATAAAAAAATCCAAGCCAGTGCACAAGCAGCCTTAATCGAGCCTCAAGCATTTGCCAAGCACATCTTGAAAGTTCAAGAACTCCGATGGTTAAGAGCAGACCTCAGAAAGCAAGAAGAAATAATAAGTGACCAAGTCACAAAATTGCAAACTGAGTTGCTTCCATATTTGAAAATCTTTGAGAAGCATATTGTCAAGGCACAAACGCTTGTTGCAACACCAGAAATCTTTGTGTTGGATAACATCTTTGACATGCATGCACAAGTCGGTCTTGAGCACATTGCTCTCACCAACTTGAAAGAGGAATGGGAAAACCTCTTGGAATCATTGAAGAAAACCCATAAGCACATTTTTCATAAGCTGTAAGTATACATTTTTGCATTTGGTATTAATATCAAAAAGGGGGATAACAATGTATATGCCAAATATGTAAATAAATGCTAAGTATACTACACATTATTGGGAGCATGCACCGAGGGGGAGTATAGAAATTTTTTGTTGATAAGTATCCATGTATATATGACGGAGATAGAAAATATTTTGAGACATAAGATCTATATACATTTAAGGTTTTGATACTAATGCCAAAGGGGGAGATTGTTATCTCTATTTGAGAATTAAAGATTGTCATTAGTATCAAAGACATCAGTCAGTTACCTATGCTACTCTAGTTAGTAAAAGAAAGCACTTCAAGCTATTCGGTCAAGTCCTTTACACCGAGCACCAGAACAGTTTTACCGAGCATCAGTGTACATCGATACCGAGAGACAGTAAACACGGAGTAGAATGGACACTGAGCACCAGTGTAATTATCGAGCAGTATATATAGTGTTTATCGAGCATCATAGAACATGACATAGTAATTAGTTATGGCACATTTATCTATGCAGACGGTTACAACAAAATCAAAAAACATTTTACCAAGATCGGGGATCATTTATTATAGATATATTCATTAATTGCGATGATGATCTCTATGTAATTGCTAGATCTAGGTTAATTTTGTACACCATAGATCTTAGGGTTTTCTCTAAGATATTATAACCTAATTTTGTTAAGCGATATAAGTTGTATGCTATATTAATGTAATTCACATCATTTGTTGGTGTGTGCAGAATGGAATGGAGCGAAGAAGTTCTTGAAGCATCAAGCCAACTTCAAGATATCAGTTATCAGATAGAGAAGAATAGAATACATAGATATTTAGATTAAGCAGAATCAGACAAGGCTACTGAGAAATTTAGAGTTGAGATCTTCACATGAAAAGGTGATATCTATTCAGTATTTCATAGATCTGTATCAGACAAGATAGAGTTGTCAATTTGCAGATACTTTCTGTTATTTTCCAATGATTGTAATAGAGAAACCCAAAATCTCTTAACATAGTAGACCTAACAGTCTTTTACGTAAATCTCTTTACCAAGTGCACACTCAAGTAGTGTTGTTTAAATCATATAACTAGGTAGATCTAATCGATCTGAAATGTTAATCCTAACAGGGTAAGATCACCAGAAGTGATCACCACTTGTAGCCCTAACAGGCAAACCTTTTCTATCTGCAGTAGTAAAGAATTTGTGGGTGTCATCCCCACCATAGTTTTCACCTTCTAACAAGGGTTTCTACCTTACCAAAATACTTGTGTTATGTGACAGATATATTTTTGATTTCATGCTATTTACTTTTATAAGTTAACTAAATGAATGATACATACAATGGATTCAAGTTATATGTGAAGTTACTACTGTTTGTTGTTTAAGGTTTGAGAGTTGAAAGTTTTTGTGGGCACTGATTCACCCCTCCCCTATTAGTACCCTATCTCTCCATCCCAACAGGAGATACTTTGATATTCTTGATGAAACCAAATGGGGACAATTCTTAAAAAAACTTAGATTTATCAACATTGATTTTCTGGCCTAATACTTGACAATAATTGCCCAATGTTTGTTTTAATATCTGGGCTTCCCTCATAAAGGCTTCATGAAATAAAATGGTGTCAGATTTGAAAATAGAATATGAGTGGCATTGATTTGGGATTGAGGAATATTAATACCTCTCCACAAATTTTTATTGTTATTTTCTGTAATGGAGGAACTAAGTGTCTCTTCTATAATTATGAACAAATATGGGGACAAAGGAGCTCCCTGTCTAATTAATTGTGAGGGAGAGAAGAAGCCACAAGGCTACCAATTGGTGAGAATAGATAATTTGACCCTTGAATGCAAGCTATAATCCATTTACACCACTTAGGGGAGAATCCAAATTTGATAAGAACTTGATGCAACAATTTCCAATTTACCCTATCATAGGCCTTAAGCATATCAAGTTTGATAATCATGGATTGTAGTTTATGTTGTTTAATAGAATGAAGCATTTTGTGAGCTACTAGAGCTCCTGTATATGTCTCCTTACCAGGAACGATTCCCTCTTGTTCTTTAGATATAATTTTAGGAATCAAATTTTCCATTCTTCTTGCTATAGCTTTTGAGAACATCTTATAAATCATGTTTCAAAGTGAAATGGGTTTGAAATCTACAATGACCTTGGACTCTTTTTGTTTGGAATGAGTGCAATAAAAGTAGTTTTTAATCACTTGGAGCTGACCAAACATATGATCCAATAAAGTTCCAACACTTCTAATAGAAAAGAGTTGATCGACCATTCGGTCTTGAAGCCTTTTTCGGGCCCATGGAGAAAACTACAGATCTGATTTCTTGAAGAGAGAAGGGTTTTGATAAGGCAACATTTTCTTGCTCATTTACTAGCTGGGGGATATGGTTTAGAAGGTCTTGTCTAACCACAACATTTGAATTTTCATCATGCTAGACAACTGAGAAAAAATGTGAAATATAAGACCGCCCCATCCTGCATTTTGCCAAAATTTGTTAAGGTATTACCAATAGAGTCTTATATTTTGAGATTTGAAATGTGAATAGATGTAGCTTTGGCTAATGCATGAAAGAAGCTAGTATTTCTATCATCATCTTTGAGCCATAATTATCTAGATTTTTGTCTCCAAAATATTTCTTCTCTTGACAAGATCTATTCATTCTCTTTTTGAAGTCTTTTTTCCTCATTGTAAAAGGTTGAGTTTATGCCAAATCTAAAGATCTCATTGGTGATAGCTAACTTTCAATATTAGATTTGTAGATAAAAAAATTTTTGAAGAATTTTCTATTCTAATCTTTGATTTTCATTTTGATATGTTGAAGTCTTCTACTAAGTTGGTACATTCTAGAGCTTGGAAAGAAGGGCATGCTTTGCCACCATGACTTCAAAAGGGAGATAAAAGAGGGGTCCCTAGACCATGTATGTTCAAATTTAAATGAAGCTTTATGTTTCTTGAAAGTGATAATACATGATAATTTTCCTTGAAGAGGAAAGTGATTTGACCTCGAAAATGATAGAATCTATGTGTAGCAAAAAACCATATTTTGATATCTAATTAGGATTTAAAAATAGTCTATCAAGCCTCTCTACAATATACATAAAGTTATCTCTTTTGTTGGTCCATGTAAATGTTTGAAACAATGCAACACAAATGGTTGAGAGGGGGGGGGGTGAATCAATTGTGTCCCAAAACTCTCAAAACATAATACTTTATCCAACACATCAAATTTATAACTCAAATATGCAAGATAAATAATAGATAACAAAAGTAAACAACACCATAACACATAACACCATAATTTTTTCACATAGAAACCCTATTAGGAGAAAAACCATGGTAGGAATCAAACCCAATAGATAATGTACTAGCACAATAACCCTATTAAAGGTAAGAAGGAATGCACATGCATGCATGCATGCTTCCTAGAGCTCACTGCTCAAATATAAGAGGGAAACAACCCTAAGATTACAACAAGGGAAACAACCCAAGGTGAACTAAAATCTACTATGGACAAAAATCCACTATGGACAACAATCCAATGAATTATGAACTAACCGATAGCATCTCTAATATGCCAATATGTTAATATTATTTAGAACAATAGAGAGGGGGGGTGAATCAGTTGTTCTCAAGTCCAGATGTACCAATTGAACTTTTAAACACTTCAACAATCTCAGATCTAATCACCAAAACAACTCGGTCTCTAAAGTATATATACCAGAAATATATAACATGTAGGCCATTGTCCAAAAGTATTTATTTTGCAAAATATAGAGACATACACATCAAAACATTCACACAAGTATAACACCAGGATTTATAGTGGAAACCCAATTTGGGAAAAACCACTTTGTAACATGTTACTGATATTTTCACTCTTCTGAAGTGAGCTCTGTGAAAAGCCAACCTTGTTAAAGGTTTACAAACACACTGCTAGGTGTGACCTTGTTAAAGGATTTAAACACTTTGTCAAAAGTGACCTGGTTAAAGGATTTAAGTGCATTCAATTAGAATGCCACCTTGATTAAAGGATTTAAACAATGACTGTTAGGTCAACCTTTATTAAAATATTTAGACTGATACAATGATTAGAAAGTAGCAATAGTATCTGATCTCAAAAACATACAACTCACTTTGCAAATAACAGATCCAATTCACACATATATGTTGATTTACTGACTGAGTTCCATTTCCATCTCCATCACTGATCTACTCAGAATTCACTTCAAGCAATCACAAATCTAATACACTCCTTCACCTTCAACCTTCTACTTAGACTTATCAGTCAATAACATCAACAACTCCAGCATTCTCTGTAACCTGAGAATTAGGTTTTCCTATATACCTCTTTAGTAGGTAGTTCCATCTTTTGCCGCTTAATCTCCTTTGTAGATCTTAGGTTTAGTTAAGATTCATCAAATCCTCCCAACATTTAAGTTCTTCATCCTTCCTTCTAGATACATCCTTAATCTTCTTATTAAATCCATAATAAAATGATTTACCATGCATTAAATTCTCCATACAATCAATTAATAAAGTCAACATGATTTACATAACCCAAGAATTCAACTATGTCGGCTGGGGATCTAAATTCTTCCTCCAAATGTAAATTACTAACACTCGATCAATACTATGTTCATCTCCTCAGTCATCACTGCATAACTCGGTCATCTCTACAAACTGTCTTCCTTGGCTAACACTGTTGCTTGACAATTTCCAGTCACTCGGCATAAACGGATGTTCGGTCAACACTAAATTTACTCAGCATATACTGGTGCTCAGTCGAAACTAACATCACTCGGCTTAAAATATATTTCTTCACTTTTCTTGGTTAAGCCTACATCTTCAGTCCTACTTCTTACTTAGATAAACAATATGTACATTATCTTATCAATGTGCTAAATAATCAAGTACTCATTGAAGTATCAAATAAATCAACCTTTCCCTAGGTTCTATTGTTATCTCCCTTTCCCTAATCCTTTTCATAAATCAATAGATATAGTACTTTCTTAGATAGAAACTATCTTACCAGTTAAGGTTTGACATCAATGACAATACAACAATTGTTTCAATTGCATTTTCCAATAATCTCCCTCTTTGGCATTGATGGCAACACCACATGAATAACACATAATTTACCAACCAATCCAAAACTTTGTCATTGCATCATAAGTATTTATAATATCCATAGCTTCATTCTAATTCACAATAACTTAGCCTTGTTTGACCATTCACATAGTTACTCCCTCTGAATCTTTTTTGTATCTCTCTCCCTCTAATTCTCTAAATCTATGAATCTTGAAACATATACCTTAGTGTTCTTTATATCTATGTTTTCATCTAAATCTCTCCCTCTTTGACAATAATACCAAAGAAGTATCTAGAACTTACATCTTTCATATTTTTGGTAAATAGATTGTTCTTTTTAGATTTAACTCTTTATTTGCCCAAAATATCCTTAAGAAACAATGTGAATACGAACAGTTGGAAAGTTGTTAACTGTTCAAGTGACTTTCCTCTGAATTTTAACAGGTACAACTCCCTTATGTGAAGATATGAATGAATTTTGTTTGTTCTAAAACCTAATGGGGTATGTTCTTAACTAGATAAAAACAGAGGTAACCAAATTAGCCCTTGGTGAGAAACTAATCTAGGTAGTGAATTTAATTCTAAATTCTAATCAACTCCATGATTTCACAGTGCTTATGAATTCACACTAGCAGTGATTCATCAATGAACTCTACTTGAATTAATAAAATGTAGTAAAACAATATGGATGAAACTAATCTAAAACATGACATATATGTATTCCCCCAACCTTCAAGTGATACTCTGATTACTGTCGGTTAGCTGCACTAAAGAAGAGAAATAGAACTCCATCTATTTTCTAATTTCAATCCAGCTTTAAGGAAAACAAACATTCCAACTCACACATGCATGGAACAATAAATAAATGGCACAAAAAACATTCTAGATTGACTCTGAAACAAGAGTATTTCACACCAAAATTTAGCTGACCATTTCATTGATTTTTAGAGTATTACATATAGGCTTCAAGAGTTAATCCATTACAAAATCAACTAAATCGATTCATATTCTACAGAGTTGGTAAATGACAAGTAGCCATTTACTGATTTTACAATGTATATCCAAAAGAGGAGGGGAAAACTATTTTCTCTTCACTGGCTTCTTCACTTTCTCCAACTTAGTCTTATGAGCTTTGGCAGCCATAAGAATCAGAATCTGGGAAGTACACGTTCTTCAACCTTATGAGCCAGTGAGCCTGATCCTTCTCTATGCATTTTGCAGAGTCTTTTCGGGGTTGCATCTTCATCATGGCTTTGTATATGCATCCACCGAGTTGTTGAAGATCAGGTATTCTATCTAGGTGGGATCCAGATGATTCTACAAGCTGGTCCAAGTAGTCAGAGAATGCCTTCTGCATGTTGATTATACCGATTGAGCTCTTTCCATCTCTGCTAGCTTGAGACTCCAAGTGAAGACCTATCAAGTATGCAAAGATTTTACTTTGTTCTTTAGTGACTTCCTCATCAGTCACCTTCATTCCTTCCTCTTCTTTGATTATCATCTCCATTTTGAATTCAACTCCTTGGAGCCATTCGATCAGAGGTTCATCCCCTTTCTACAATATGTTGGCTTTGATTGCATCTTTAGTATTCATCGCAACCAGCCAATGTAGAAGCACCATGCACTCTTCACACCTCAACCTCTCTACTGTGAGTGTCAGCATATTTCCTTTGAGAGATTCTTTTTATGCTTCTAACTATAAAAAGACATTTCCAAGCTGCTCAATGGCTACCAGACCTTCAGACTTGAGTCGTTCAATCCACCTCCTGCCAATATGCTCGAAATGTCTATCTTCCTGCAACTTAGCAAGTATCGCTTGGTTCTCAGCTACAACAGGATCAAACATTGTCAGAGAACTAGGTAGGCTTGCTACAGGAGTGGCCAACTACTTGATGAACTTAGTCATTTCTTTGATCTCCACCTTGAGTCAAGTCTTTGTAATTTTGAGCTCTTCGAGCTCTTCTTTGATCAAGACATTGCTAGACTTCCATAGGTCCACTTTCATGTCATGGCGGACAAGTCCCATGTCTAAGGACTCGAGTGCAAAATTTGAGGTAGTAAGATCTTCAATTCTGCCATCTGTTAATGGCTTGGCTATTTCCATATTCAAGTGACCTATGTTTGGATCTTGACCAAGAGTGGTTAGAGTCCTAGATATCTTAACCTTGCTTTCGTCTGGGCCTAACTACATTGCTTGTGAAAGCATCTCGCCACTAGGAGTGCCTATCTCATCTCTCTTTCTCTTCCACTCTATAGTGTTATCAATCCATGATTCTACACTTGTAACCTTTGTCCTAGAAAGTAGGTCTTCTACGAATAATTTCCTAATAATAGGAGGAGAGGCTTTTAGCTTGGAAGCGAAAGGATTAATCTGCGGAGAAGAAATGCTCTTTTCCCTTTGAGGAGACCCCAAATGCTCATCTGTCTCATCAGTTTCTGAATTGCTACTATCATCACCCATCTCAACAATGGTAGGGGCCTCTTGAGTGGGAGTGTCACCTTGTGTTTTAATGGTTCCCCCTTGTGCTTGTTGCTCTGGTTTACTGGCCCCAACAATTTCTTCCGCCAGCTTGTCAGGTTTCTCCACTTCAGCTTCTTCATTCAAACTAATGATAGGAGATGAACCTACCCTGCAAGTCTTTTCAAGTGGGATTTCCTTTTCAAGTAGTTTATCATCTCCACCTACTGATTGAGCTGGTCCTTTGGCCACAGATGACATTGGCAAAGAGGAGGATGCATGAGCACTTGTCGGCTTGACTACAAGAGCTTGTTGAGGAGTAGGCTTCCTAGACCTTTTTCTCCTTCCATCATCCATTGAACCCACTTATCAGTCCTCTTAATGAATTTAGCCATTAAGGTCTCCAAATATTCTATAGCTTTACCTTGAACCAGCTTTGAGCTCACAGGATAGGGCTTGATCTAATCTCTATATGTGTCAGTATACATATGTTCTCCATCATCAACAATGCCTTTAACATTAATGTTGACATTGATCAACTTGATTTGTTCAATAGTCAACCTGGAGTAAAACCTCTCCCAGATTTCTAACTCATCCTTGCAATTTGCCCAATAATCTTTAAGTTCAAGGACATGCTTGACCATAGTACCAATCTAGAGGTGATTCCTGGCATAGCCTACTGGAACGAATTGAGGCCTCAAAACTTCATACACTTCTGGCTTATATCTGCTCTCAAATGCCTTCATCATGTTCTTAGCATTTGACCTCGACGTGTAACTGTAAGCTCCAATGGTAACAGGGAATTCATAGCCTTTCTTCTCGATTCCCACGCTGATCAAGTTCACTTGCAACATTTGTTGGATCACTTCTACGAGCACGATCATGTCATCGGGGTACCTCGGCAGCTTCATGGGGAAATCATCAAAACCTGCAAGATGAAGTTATGAGAAACTAGCGAATTGAATAAAGAAGCTCCCAAATTGGGTGATGAATTCCATGGCCTCTGGTGAGAACCTCCGCTCTAAGAATCCTTGCAATTCTCTGCACAACCTCATTGTGAACGAGTCATTAACTCTAATGAACTTGGCATAGCTATTTTGTAACTTCCAATGAGGGAAGAAATCATAAATTTTGACATCATCTTCATATTCTTCTAGCCTAGGGAGTCCTAGCCATACTTGCAATGTAGCTAACACATATATCAAACAAGAAGACATAAAATTTGTTCTAGAACTTGGTGAGACTCAAGGCATTGGATAGATTTTCACTTACCACTTGAGCCCAATCTATATAATGGTTCTCAACACATATTACCTGGACCAAGAAGAAGTAGTGCTCTATGAAATTCAATGCATCACTTTGACCTTTTATCCTATGAAGGAGCACCAGGATGTCGATGATCTCGGCCTTTAGATCTGTCCCAAAAAGTGTCTTTGGTACTTTTCCCTTTATGCTCCTAGCCTTCTGAAACCACGAGTTCATGATCTCTTTCCTCCATCTCATCTTCTTCTCATTGTTTTCATAAATTGCGATTGAGAAGTTCATATTTGAAAACTTCGCTCGCTCTGGGATACGAAGGTTGTTTTGTACAGACTCTTTATGAATGGAGATGAGAACTGTGTCATCCGAAAACAAAATCTATTTTGTATCCAAGTTGAATCTAGTTATACATTCCCGGATAAGCTCGGGAGCTTGCACTGCAATAGGAAATCTAGTAGCTTCAACCAAGCCACTACTTTTGAGCTTCTGCATCATGGGATGGAGGTTTTCCTTGTTCAATCTTCTGTGTAGATTTCCTAGATCATAGAATCTAAGGGATGTATCTATCAAATTCTTCCATTCAGATGTAATCCCATTCAATCCATTGAAACCCATCAATCTGGTGATCATAGCTTCTGACTATGCTTTTTATTTACTGCTAAGAGCTTTGGGGAACCCCGTAAGATGATTTGAAAAATTGTGGGAAATCAAGGGCATATGAAAAAGATGTTAATAAATGGTAATTCTGCTTGATTTTTTGAGTCTTTTATAAACAACTTGCTTCCTTACCGTTACTTTCCATATCTCACGCCACACAAGTGATAGATTTTCAAAAATATTCATTAAAGTTCTAACGTTAAGATTTGAATTAAATGCACCTTATGAACGGCCTTAAGAAATCACTTTTACCCATTTGGGGTAGATGTGAGAGTAACTTAATTAGCGTAGTGGATTTTTTATTTTTCGCTTCTCTTCATTCACGCCTTTATCAAAAAACTCACTTCGAAGGTAGAAACCCGACCGTGTAGAGGTTGGGAAGTGATTTTCTAAAACTCCGCAACTGACCCATTCCTTTATCAGTTCTTTCTAAATATCAAAGCGGACTATCTTCATCATACCAGATCATTCAATTCTTGTGACTTCTTGTGCTTATTTCTTCATAAGCTATTGCTTTTCTGGAATCGACCTCCTCAGGTGATTCTCTGATAAGGGAGAAGTTAACAGCCAATTCTCTGAAAAGGGTCTCTTACTTGCTTCCTCATATTCTTAGACTATATTATATGCGGCAAGGGTTTGATATTATTCCCTCAAAATCTAGACATGTGGCTTTCTGGAATCTCTGATACACTTTGTACTATCCTCCGAAAAACAACCTCTGTAGGAGAAATTCGGCAAGTAGGGAAGTTCATTACAGCTTCTTCACCAAGCTACTTTTATGGACCTGATTTGTTCTTAAACCGTGAATCTAGATCTCCAGGCCTTGTAGATGTGCTTGATGATCCCAATGTTCTCTTATCGTGGAAAATTACCTTCATGGGTTGAAACCCACCGAGGAGAAGGCTATGTTCAATTTTCTGAAAAAGGAGAAAAATGTCATTTTAGAGCTTCACATTCAAATGAATACCATCAATTAGAAATGAAAGATATAGATTCTTTATCGAATTGGGGCTATAACTTACCCACTCCTAGGGAGGAAATAAAAACCAACCCGGTTTAAAAGCAAGAAGAAGGCATGAAGGGATAATTTGATAAAGACCTCCTATACTAGGGGAATTCTAGACTTGGCCTCCAATTTAAATACCTCAAAATTCATGACTCAGTCTAACACAAGGTATCCACCTTTGTTTTCAAGGGTGAAGAACAAAAGTGGGGCAATACATATGTAAATATCATCTTGTCATTTCAGTATCAATATTTATCCCTCTCTCATCTTGCTTATGACTGATTATCATCTTTTCTACTCTTTTCAAAACTCTAGGAAGCTCCTAAAGTGTGACCTTTCCTGCATCAATTTGTCAGATACTCTATGTAGCATTTTTTATGCAGTGCTCCTAGCTTGACCAGGAAGCCTCAATTAGGGGAGCACCCCTAATTTACCTCTAAGATATTAATGAGCATCCTTATGTAAAGGTTTTGTGAATATGTCTACTAGTTGTTCTTTTATATTCACATATTTCATTCTCACTTTTTTATCTTGCATCAATTCCCTCAAGTAATGATACTTGATAGCAATATGTTTAGTCTTTGTGTGCATCACTGGATTCTTTGATATGTTGATAGAACTTGTGTTATCACAGAAAATAACAACTGGATTAGTGATTTCCTCTTTCATTCATTTCAACAATTGCTTAATCCATACCAAATTTGAACAGTTCACTGCAGTTTCTACATACTCAACTTCTGCTATAGATTGGGATATACAGTTTTGTTTCTTGCTTGTCTAGGAGACTAATCTTTTTCTCAGAAAGAAAGCTCAACCACTTGTACTTTTCCTATCATCAACATTTCCTACCCAATCTGCATCAGTGTAGACTCTCAGTTCAAATTTCTCATTCTTCTTGTAGTACAATCCATAATCTTTTGTCCCTTTTAGATATCTTAGTATTCTCTTCACAACCATCATATGATTTTCCTTAGGATTGGCAGAGAATCTTGCCACAATCCCAACTGCTAGGGCTATATTTGGTATGCTATGGACAACATATTGTAGCTTTCCAATAATGAATCTATACAGGGTTTTCTTTACTTTAGCAGTATCATCAGTTTTAGATAGTTTCTATCAGGTATCCATAGGAGTACTTACTGGTCTAGAATCCTCCATACCAAAAGTTTTCAGTATCTCTTTGACATATTTAGATTGTGTGATAAAGATACCTTTCTCCGTCTGATAGACTTGCAAACCAATAAAGAATTTTATCTCACCAAACATAGACATCTCAAACTCAGTTTGCATCTCATTTGAAAATTTCTGACATAGGGCATCTTGTCCTCCAAATATGATATCATCTACAAAACTTTCAACTAACAAAATCCCTTTACCTTCTCCAGATTTCATGTACAGATTATTGTTTTCATTTGTCCTTGTAAATCCAATCTTTAACAAATAATTGTGCAGCCTTTCATACCATGCTCTGGGGGCTTTCTTCAATCTGTGCAGTGCCTTGTTCAGTTTGCAAACCATATTTTTCTTGTTTAGATCAACAAATCCTTCAGGTTGTTCAATGTATACTTATTCTTCTAATATATCATTCAGAAATGAAGACTTGACATACATCTGATATACCTTGAAGTCTTTATAAGTAGCATATGCAAGTAGTGTTCTCACTCCTTATAACCTTGCTACAGGGGAAAATGTTTCTCATAGTCTTGTGCATAACCCTTGCATACTAGTCTTGCCTTGTTCCTTGTGACTTGTCCATGTTCATTGAGCTTGTTTCTGAATACCCATTTTGTTCCAATAATATTCTTATTTTCTAGTCTCAGCACTAGAGTCTAGGTATCATTCTTTTCTATTTGATCTATTTATTTATTCATAGCTTGAATCCATTCTTCATTCTCTAAAGCATTTCTTACAGTCTTAGGCTTAAACTCACATAATAAACATGTAGGGTCTTTCAAATTACTTCTGGTCAAGACTCTAGATTCCTTATCTCTAATGATTTTCTCAGGCTTATGATGTCTTCTCACATACTGTGCCAATGTAGGTTCATATTTCTTTTCTTCTTCAGGTTCATCATGAAAATTATCAGTTTCTGATTGCTCAGCAACATCCTCCTGATGCTTGACATTGCTTACCCATGACTCTACATCTGGTGCAGGTGTGTTACTTGCCTCTCCTTCTTCCATATAGACAAAAGATCTATAATCTTCAGGTTCTTTTTTACCTTCTTGTTCATTCTTCTCTGCATATTCATCAACTCTCACATTTTTAGATGCATGAGCATATTGGGTCTTGAGCAATCTTGCATCACCAAAAAAAAAATATTTCATTTTTCTGTACCTGTCTATTGTTTTTTTAGTCATCATTGTTGCTATTGGTTTCTTGCCTTGCATAGTTAATGCAGTGATGTGGACCTAATATTGAGCATTATCCTAAGGGCACACATCCTAATTCAGTTGGATCTAGAAGTTATCACAATTTTCCTCGGGCATCGATTTTCCATCAGTTTTGCAGATGAAGCATGTGGTATTTCACCTTGCATGGTTCCGTACAGGGAAATTGGAGCTTGCGCAGTTGGGGATCTATTCTTGGATCATGTGTGGACCTAAATGCAACTTCACATCATGTTTTTTTATCTCTTGCTTTAGTTTTGGTTTCTCCTCCTAAGTGGACCTATAATGTAATTAAATGCCTAACTAGCCGACTTGTGGCTTTGCTAGCTATATATTTGGAGCTTAGGTTGATGTAGAGAGGCAATGCTAGTTAGAGGATAGTAGAAGAAGAAGATAATATGCAAGTTGTGATTCTGATTTCATAATTCATTGTATAAGGCCAAAATTTGGAAGGCCTCATAGTCGAGCATGTTGAATGACTTAATATAATTATGCCTGTGTTTTTTCCAATTGGTTGTCTCATATCCATTGTGTTTTTACTTCTTTCATGTCCTTTTCATATTGCTTCTGTGTGTAACTCTCTTCACAGGGCATGTTTGTAGGTTTAAGAAGTCTCAATTAACCCTGATTCTGCCTTCACCTTCCCTGCCCATGCATCAAATGGTATCAGAGAAAGTTCTTTCTTGTGGATTGGTTGTAGGGTGGAAGATCTAAGATTTGACCTATAACTTGCAGAAGGTTACGATCTTTCTGGAACCTGATTGTCAAGATGGTTCGAGGTAGAGGAAATGATAATGCTATCATGGATATGTTGAGGCGGATTGCAACTAGGCTTGAAGTTGTAGAGACAACCCATAGAAGAGGTGCACATCTTGAAGATGTTAGTGATGAAGAAGAAGTAGCACCTAATCCTGAACTTGAAGTTGAATAGGATGAGGAAAGACTCTTGAGAGTTTTGTCTAAGGCTAACTCCAGACCTGTAGTTGAAGTTACTTGCCATGTTGAAAGACTTAATATAATTACACCTATGTTTTTGCTAGTTGCTTGTCTCATATCCATTGTGTTTTTACTTCTTTCATGTGGTTTTCATATTGCTTCCGTGTGTAACTCTCTTCGCAGGGCATGTTTGTAGGTTAAAGAAGTCTCAATTAACCCTAATTTTGCCTTCACCTTCCTTGCCCATGCATCAATTTTTATGATGGAAGACTTGAGACTAATGCACTTTTGCATTGGATCTATGAGATGGATAAATACTTTGAGTATGAAGGTACTCCTGATAACAAGAAGGTTAAGATAACAATCACAAAGTTGAAAGGTCTTGCATCTCTTTGGTGGGATCATTTGCAAACTGAGAGACAAAAGAGAGGAAAAGAAAAGATCAAGACATCGATGAAGATGCTTGGAAAGATGAAGAAGAAGTTCCTTCCAGCTGACTACCAAGTTAGTTTGATCAGAAAAATACAAAATCTGAGACAAAAGGACATGAGTGTGAAAGAATATACTAAAGAATTTTACAAATTGGATATCAGATCTGGACATGTGGATGATGAAGTAGAGAATGTGGCTAGATACCTGAATGGACTAAGGACATCAATTCAAGATGAGATCAGTTATGTTAAAATAGATAGTGTGGAAGAAGCATACCAATTTTATTTAAAGGAAGAAGAGAGTTGACAAAGAAACATGAACAAAGACAGAGAGGACGAGGTGGAAGATTTTAGAGAAGTACAGGTAGATCTTATGGACAAAGTAGAAGATCTAATAATGCAGTACAAGATAAAGGATGGAAAGATGAACCTGCTAGAAAAAGAGGTAACTACCATCTATGTTGGTTACTCTAGGAACAACAATAGTGGGAAAAGAGAAGAGAAATCTTGGTTTAAAGGTACTTGTTACAAATGTGGTGAAGAGGGACATAGAGCTTTTGAATGTACTAACTCTAAAAAGAAGACTGGAGGTAATGGAAGAAATAATTTGGCTTTTGAAGAAGTTGAGGAAATGTCTAATGAATCTGAACATGGTGAAAAATTGATATTAAGAGATCTTATGGAATGAAGAACCTGATGAGGATCCTATTCTGAGGAAAAGTTTGTTCAGACCCAGATGTAAGATCACTACAAATGTTGCAAAGTAATCATTGATAGTGGAAGTTCTGATAATTTGGCATCCAAAGAACTGGTTAACAAATTGCAGTTGCAAAGATTGAGACATCATAAGACTTACCATGTTGCTTGGATCTAGAAGGAGCATAAAATACTTGTAAGTGAACAATGCCTTGTTAAATTCAAAATTGGAAGTTATCATGATGAAGTTTTGTGTGATATTATGCAAATGGATTGTTGTCATATTCTTTTGGGTAGACCTTGGCAGTATGATAGGAAAGCTTTGCATGATGGTAGATTGAATCACTATACTATTTGGATGGATGGGAAGAAACACATGTTATTGCCTTTAGTAGAGAATTTTGATGAACGTCATTGTACTACGGTCAGAGTATGTTTGGTTGATGGTAAAAAGTTTGCAAGAGAAATGAAAGAATAGAGTGTTTGTTTTTCTTTAATTCCAAGGAAAATTGAGAAACAAGATGAGTTAAAACATGCACCAGATCAGGTTAAACCTTTGTTGACTGAATTTCATGATATCATTTATGATAATGTACTTGATGGTTTACGACCTATGAGAAGTATAAGTCATTGTATGGATTTGATACCTGGAGCTAGTTTGCCTAATAAAGCACCACATAGGTTGACACCTGATGAAAATAATGAGTTGAATAGACAAGTGGAAGAATTGCTTGAGAGAGGTTTGATTAGAGAAAGTTTGAGTCCTTGTGCAGTACCTATTGTGTTAGAACCTAAAAAGAATGGGGAATGGAGAATGTGCATTGATTCTAGAGCTATGAATAGGATAACAGTAAAGTAAAGATTTCATTTGCCTAGGATGGATGACATAATGGATAGTTTGAGTGGAGCAAAGTATTTCAAAAAGATTGATTTGAAAAGTGGATATCATCAGATTAGGATTAGAGAAGGCGATGAATGGAAAACCACTTTTAAGACTAATGAAGGTTTGTATGAATAGTTGGTTATGCCTTTTGGTCTGACTAATGCACCAAGTACTTTCATGAGGCTGATGAATGAAGTTTTGAAAAGATACTTGGGTAATTTTGTGATTGTATATCTTGATGAAATTTAGATATTCAGTAAGACCAAGGAAGAACATTTTGAACATATTAGACAAGTATTGCAGAGATTGAAGGAAGAAAAGTTGTTGATTAATTTGAAGAAATGTTCATTTATGAAAGAGGAGATTGTGTACCTTGGTTTTGTAATTTCAGCTGATGGATTGAAGATGGACCCTGAGAAAGTGAGAGCTATACTTGATTGGCCTACACCAGAGAATGTTGGAGAGGTAAGATTATTTCAAGGATTTGAAAGTTTTTATAGGAAGCTCATTTGAAATTTTAGTTCTATTTGTAATTCTATGACTAAAACTATGAGAGGAGATAAAAGGGATTTCAAATGGACACATGGAGCACAAAAGAGTTTTGAAACATTGAAACAAAGAATTGCAAAGTTGCCTACACTTGCTTTGCCTAATTTTAGTAAAGTTTTTCAAGTTGAATTTGATGCTAGTGGAAGTGCAATTGGAGCTATTTTGAGTCAAGAAGGAAGACCTGTAGCTTTCTTTAGTGAAAAGTTGAATGATGCTAAGAAAAAATATTCAGTTTATGACTAGGAATTCTATGCTATTGTTCAAGCTTTAAATAAATGGAGAAATTATTTGATGCCTAAAGATTTTGTGTTGTATACTCACTATAAAGCTTTGTAGTATTTGGGAAGTCAGACTAAATTGAATCAGAGACATATGAAGTGGGTTGAGTTCTTGCAGAATTTTTCCTTTTCATTGAAGCATAAAAGTGGACAGTCAAATAAATTTGTTGATGCCTTGAGCCAAAGAAGAAATTTGTTGACAGAAATGAGAGTTGAGGTACTTGGTTTTGATGATTTGAAGTGTTTGTATGAAATTGACCTTGATTTTGCAGAGCCTTGGAAAGCTTGTAAGGAACAAATAGTGAGTGATAGTGGACTAATTATTTCATTCAAGAAGACATGTTGTTTAAAGGAGTTCAGTTGTGCATACCTAAAGTATCTATGAGAGAGAACATAATGAAAGAAAAACATAGTGGTGGACTTGATGGAAATTTTGGGATTGATAAGACTGTGAAATTGATTTCAAAAAGATACTTTTGGCCACAAATTTACAGAGATGTACAGAGAATGGTTAGAGGTTGCAGAATTTTCCAAACAACAAAAGAAACTAGTTAGAATGTGGGATTGTATACACCTTTTCCTGTACCTGATAGACCTTGGGAAGATGTGAGTATGGACTTTGTTCTTGGATTGCCTAAAAATCAGAGAGGTAATGATTCTATTTTGGTAGTGGTTGAAATATTTTCAAAGATGACTCATTTCATACCTTGTAAGAAGACATCTGATGCATTACATGTAGCTGAATTATTTTTCAAGGAAGTGGTAAGATTGCATGGATTGCCTAAATCTATTGTTTCAGATAGAGATACTAAGTTTACTGGTTACTTTTGGAGAATAGTTCGGAAGAAGATGAATACTGAATTGAAGTTTAGCTCTACATTTCACCCTCAGACAGATGGATAGACTGAAGTTGTGAACAAAATTTTGGGAAACTTGTTGAGATGTTTAGTTGGAGATAAGCCTACTAATTGGGATTTCATTTTGGCACAAGTAGAGTTTGCATATAATAATTCTATGAAAAGAAGTACTAAGAGGACACCATTTGAGATTGTTACTAGATTTAACCCTAAGGGAACCATAGAGTTGAGAGATTTTCCCACTGAGACTAGAAGAAGTGTTGAAGCTGAGGATTTTGCAATCTTCATGAGAACTTTTCATGATGAAGTTAAAAAGAATTTGGAGGACAGTAATTTGAAATATAAACAGAGAGCAAATAAGAGGAGACATAAATATTTTGAAGTTGGAGATGAGCCTATGAATCATTTGAAGAAGAATACATTTCTAGTTGGTACTTATAACAAGCTAAAAATGAAGAAGTTATGACCTTGTAAGATTTTGAAGAAGTTTGACAGTGGAAATGCTTATCAAGTGGAATTACTAGAGGACATGGATATATCACCTATATTCAACATTGTTGATATATTTGAGTACTTTGAATCAAATGATGAGATAGAAGATGATCTGAATTATCTTAAGAAGGACAGAGACATCATTGAGAAGATCTTGAATAGTAGAGTGAGCAAGAGTACAAGAGGAAAAGACTACATGGAATATCTAGTTTAGTGGAAAGACAAGCCGGTTGAAAATAGTTCTTGGATTACACAAGCTGAGTTGGATCTTTATGATTCAGGTCAAAATATGAGAAGTGCTTGATGTGGACATCTATTCTTTTGTTATCCCAGGTGTCTAATGTAGGAGCATCTTGGGTCTTGAGCAATCTTGCATCACCAAAAAAAAAATATTTGATGTTTTTGTACCTATCTATTGTTTGTTTTGTCGTCATTGTTGCGATTGGTTTCTTGCCTTGCATAGTTAATGCAGTGATGTGGACCTAATATTTAGCATTCTCCTAAGGGCACACATCCTAATTCATTTGGATATGGAAGTTATCACAATTTTCCTCAGGCATTGATTTTCTGTCAATTTCACACATGAAATGTGTGGTATTTTGCCTTGCGCGGTTCCGTACGGGGAAATTGGAGCTTGTGCGGTTGGGGATCTATTCTTGGATCATGTGTGGACCTAAATGAAAATTCTCATTGTGTTTTGTTATTTCTTTCTTTAGTTTTGGTTTCTCCTCCTAAGTGGACCTATAATGTAATTAAATGGCCGACTGGCTAACTTGTGGATTTGCTAGCTATATATTTGGAGCTTGGGTTGATGTAGAGAGGTAGTGCTAGTTAGAGGATAGTAGAAAAACAATATAATATGCGAGCTGTGATTCTGATTTCATAATTCATTATATAAGGCCAAAACCTAGAAGGCCTCACAATCGGGCATGTTGAAAGACTTAATATAATTACATATGTGTTGTTGCCAATTGCTTGTCTCATATCCATTGTGTTTTCACTGCTTTTATGTGGTTTTCATATTGTTTCCATGTGTAACTCTCTTCATAGGGCATGTTTGTTGGTTTAAGCAGTCTCAATTAACCCTGATTCTGCCTTGACCTTTATTGCCCATGCGTCATTTGCACTTTCCACAATTTTGTTAGTGTTAGAATTCAAACACTTATAAGCTTTTCTCTTAGTGGAATAACCTAGGATTATGCCTTTATCATTTTTTGTATCAAACTTTCCATTTCTATTATCTTTCAGTATATAGCATTTACTCCCAAAGATTCTAAAGTATTTCACATTAGGTGCATATCCATGCCATAATTCATAAGGTGTATCATTTGTACCTTTCTTGATTTGTACCCGGTTTAAGGTATAAACAACTATACTTACAGCTTCTCTCCAGTACTTTTGTGCAACATTCTTCTCAATCATTAGTGTCCTTGCACAATCCATAATGGATTTGGTTCTCCTCTCAGCTATACCATTCTATGGAGGTGTTCTAGGTGCAGACATCTATCTCTTGATTGCTCTATCATTGCAGGACAGATTGAACTCATTTGATATAAACTCTCCACCTTGGTTAGATCTTAGACATTTCAGGCTTCTACCTATTTCTTTTTTAACTTTTTCCAAGTACCACTTAAACAACTGAAATGCATCAGATTTTTCTTTCAAAAACATTACAGTCATCATCCTAGTGTAGTCATCAACAAATAGAATAAAGTATTTGGCATCATAATAAATTTGTACACCCATAGGTCCACAAAGGTCAGTATGAACCAAATCCAAAGTATTTTTAGAAGTAAATGTCTTCCTCTTGAAACTAGACTTTGTCATTTTTCCCAACTGACATTTTTTACGCATCACATTATCAGGTTTCTTCAATCTCAGTAAACATCTAACTTTCTTCTTTTTACTAATATTTACCAAATTGTCAAAGTTAACATGACATAGCCTCTTATACCATAACCATACATCATCAAATTGTGCAAACACGCATGTCTCTTCAGATAGATCTAGATAGAACAAATTACCTCTAGTCTATTCTCCACTTTCAATTTGTTCACCGGTAGCATCAAATATTTTAGCCTTTCTATGATAAAACTCCACTTGGTAACTAGTGCTAGTAAGCTATGCAACACTCAAAAAATTATAGTTAAGACCTTCAACCCAATAGGCATTTTCACATGTGATCTTATCAATTAGCTTAATTGATCCTTTACCCCTCACATGACATGGTACATCATTACCAAAATTAAAACTTATACCTTTGTAATGATCTAGGGTTTCAAATTTACTTTTATCACCAGTCACATGATGTGAGAAACCACTATCAATAATCAATTTATAACCTTTAATCACATAAGAAATAAGTGTGGTTTTCTCATCTTCATCAGAATCATCTTTTATAGCAACATAAACTACTTCAATATTAAATTCATCACTATCACTATCAGTTTCCTCTTCAGCAATATAACATGATTTCATACCTTTATCCTTTTAGTCTCTGTACCTTCAGTGATCTCTGTTATCTCTCTTATCTTTGTACTTTCTTTCTCTTTCATCATCCTTGTCATTCCTATCAGGACATCTTGTAACAATATGGCCAACTTTGTTACATGAAATGATGCAGGGGCATTCTTGGTCCTCGGTGAATCTGCATGGTGGTGTGTTACTTGGCTGGTGTTACTTGGTTGCAACCTTAACCGATGGTCTCAGTTATTGAAGGAAGCTTGGTAGTTGAAGGAACTCGGTGAGACTTCTTGTGCTTGATGGAACTGGTGCTTGGTAATGCTTGTGTTGCTCAGTGTTTCTTGGCTTGGTCAGTTGTTTAACTAGTGCTCGATTGTTTCTCTAGCACTCAGTAGTTCTAGTTTACCGACTAGAGTTCTATGTGATTTTCTTGGTCGACTTGGTACATTTATTGTTGGTAGTTGTTATTATAGGCCGACATGTTGAATTTAATTATTGTAAGGCTATTTGAGAGATGACTTGTATTGCATTTAATATTTGTTACAAGGAGTTCATGGTTTCATCCATCCGACTTGTGGCTGATGATTAGTATTTAAGGGATGTTTGGGGTAGTTTTTAGTAGGACTTAGAGCATGACTTAGAGAGATCATGAAAGTAGATCTAAGGGTAGGAGATAAGTGAAGTTGTGGAAAAGATCCTGCGAGATCTTGCAAATCAGATTATTAACTGATAGTTTGTGATACCAGAGCTAGTGGTTTGCACACTTGGAGACAAGGAGATTTATTGGAGGCTTGCGAGCTCAAGTTTAGATCTTCCTTAGGGTTTCCATCAATTCCTGATAGTTTTCAAAGCTAAACTAGCTGGAGTTGTAGTGGATCTTGTTGATCTTGCATAATTGTTTCTAATTGTAATTGGCCCTAACCCGGAAGGCCTTACAGTCGGGCATGTTAATGAAAATATGTTTGAAACAATTGTTGTGTTGTGTATTTTTGATGTGTTGTTCTGAAGCTACAAGGTTTGGACTATCCTTAATTGGATCCACCATCCCTTGTCTACATCAGGTGGTATCAGAGCAGAGTTGATCTTGAGGAGTGAAGGTTGACCTAGCAAGGTTGATCGTGTGAAGTTAATCTTGTTAGTGAAGAGATCATATGATCTGAGTTATAGATCTGGAGCACTGAACTTGTGGAATCTTGCCCTAGTTGTTTTTCCATGGTGGAAGGCTGATCTAACTTGCATACAACTTGGAGGTTGTCACAAGGTGGTCGGTGTAGGGTTTGTTGAAGAGGGTTTTCTCTTATCCTTAAGGATTCCTCCGAGAAGATTGGACCCTAGAGTGATTGATGACCTCTATGATACTATGGAATCTAGGATTATAGAGAAGGTGAAATCAGATTTCAAATCTGAGATGGAGTTGATGAAGAATGACATGGTCGCTGAGATCATGAGAGCTATTACTAGTGTACCTCAGAATGTTGGTACTGAGGATGGTTATGAGGAAGCTACTGAAGACTTTGAAGTTGCTAGATCTAGTGGTGATGACTGGAGGGATAGATCTAGAGAAGATAGAACTGCTCGATTGCCTAGATCTAGAGCTCAGTTAAGTAATAGCTACCGAATGGAAGTTTCTACTTTCTCTGGTACTTTGAAGCCTGAGAAATTGATTGACTAGATTGGTGAACTTGAAGATTTCTTTGAGCTGGAAGAAATTGAAGATCCTCTTTGGGTGAGGTTAGCACAGACAAAGTTGAAAGGAAATGTTTCTCTTTGGTGGAAATAATTACAAAGAGATAGAGAAGATGAAGGTGAAATGAAGATCAATCGGTGGAGGTTGATGGTGACTAAGTTGAAAGCTAAGTTCATACATGTTGACTATGAGCTTGACTTGTTTAAGAAGTTATGGAATCTAAAACAGAAGAATCTGTCTATTGAAGATTATACCGAGGAGCTCTACAAACTTACTATTTGGTCTGGAGATAGAGAACTTGGTAAGAAAAAGGTAGCTCGGTATGTGAATGGTTTGAGATTCAATATTCAGGATGAGCTTGGTATGTTGAAGATTGATTCTGTTGAAGATTCTTATTAGTATGCTCTGAAGGTAGAAGATAAGTTGAAGAGGAAACAACATAGTAATCCCCGTAGGAGGGAAAATATTTATCACTCGGTGAAGGATAAACCAATGACTGCAAAAGATGAACAGAAACCTATAGAACCAAAGAAGAAGACATGTAGAGCTATCTTTAAGGGTACTTGCTATAACTGTGGTGAACAGGGACATCATTCTTTTGAGTGCACACAGAAGAAGCTTGGTGACCAACGAACTACTATGGTGAATGAAAATGTTGAGAATGAACCTGAATCAGAGAACTTTCTACTTCGGTGAACATTGCTTGGTACAAAGGGGGAACCTTGTCAAATGAGTAACTTGTTTAGGACTCGGTGAAAGTCTAGAGGTAAACTTTGTGATGTTATTGTTGATAGTGGTAGTACTATTAACCTTGTTGCTGAGGACATCATTCAGAAACTTGGTTTGAATAGAATGAGACATTCCACATCCTTGTAGGATCGTTGGTTGCAAGATGATCATGCTCTAGAAATAAGAGAACAATGCTTTATTGATGTTCAGATTGGCCAGTATAAGGATCTTGTGCTATGTGACATTGTGGAGATGAATAGTTGTCATATATTGCTCAGTATACCTTGGCAATATGATTGTAGAGGTATGTATGATTGTGTGAAGAATGTGTTTATTGTTGAGAAGGATAACATGAAGTTTTCCCTGATGCCTTTGATGGATACAACACTTGGTAGGAGAATTCTGAGTATTGGTAGCCGAGTTGAGTTGGTAGATCCTGAGAGAATGAATGATGAGTTTGGAGAATAGACCTGTGTGTTATCAAGGAAAGACTTGAAGAGACAAAGGAAGCTGAAGGGGAAGAGTATGCAAAGTGAAAAGGTGGAGGAATTGTATGTGAAGAACCAGTTCAGGATTTATGTGCTAAATCTTGGAAGATGTTCTTCTCATATATGAACATCTTTTCAAACCCGGGGTGTCTGATGCAGGGGAATTCTTGGTCCTCGGTGAATCTACATGGTGGTGTGTTACTTGGCCGGTATTACTCGGTTGCAACATTAACCAATGGTCTTGGTTATTGAAGGAAGCTCAATCGCTGAAGGAACTCGGTGAAACTTCTTGTGCTCAGTGGAACTGGTGGTTGGTAATGCCTGTGTTGCTCAGTGTTTCTTGGCTTGGTCGGTTGTTTCACTAGTGATCAGTTGTTTCTCTGGCGCTTGGTAGTTCTAGTTTACCGACTAGAGTTCTGTGTGATTTTCTTGGCTGACTTGATGCATTTATTGTTGGTAACTATTATTATAGGCTGACATGTTGAATTTAATTATTGTAAGGCTATTTGAGAGCTGACTTGTATTGCATTTAATATTTGTTAGGAGGAGTTAATGGTTTCATCTAGCTGACTTATGGCTGATGATTAGTATTTAAGGGATGTTTGGGGTAGTTGTTAGGAGGACTTAGAGCATGACTTAGAGAGATCATGAAAGAATATCTGAGGGTAGGAGATAAGTGAAGTTGTGGAAAAGGTCTTGCGAGATCTTGCAGATCAGATTGTTATTTGATAGTTTGTGATAGCAAAGCTAGTGGTTTGCACACTTGGAGACAAGGAGATTGCTTGGAGGCTTGTGAGCTCAAGTTTAGATCTGCCTTAGGGTTTCCATTAGTTGTTGATAGTTTTCAGAGCTGAGCTAGCTAGAGTTGTATTGGATCTTGATGATCTTGTAGAACTTTTTTTTATTGTAATTGGCCCTAACCTGAAAGGCCTTACAGCTGGGCATGTTAATGAAAATTTGTTGAAACAATTGTTGTGTTGTGTTTTCCACTATGTTGTTTGAAGCTGCAAGGTTTGGACTATCCTTAATTGGATTCTCCATCCTTGACTGCATCATGAAAAACATATTATAGGAAGTTTACCTTTATATTTTCCTTTTCCTCTTTTCAATCTTCTAGCCATGAGTGCCTCAAGATCATCTAGTTCCTCATCAAAAGTGTCACTGTCACTTTCATTATCACATTCACTTTTCACACATTTTTCTTTTTCTCTCTTAGATTTATGAAAAGCCATTTATGACTTGAATGCAGTTTCAACATTAGGAACAATGTAGTTATCATAGTTAGAAAGCTCAAAAGCAGTAAGCTTATCAACAAGACTTTCCAGAGTTAGAACATTACCAGGGTTACATCCTGATTCTTGAATTGATTATATTCTAATAGCATAGATAGGAAGCAAAGTATTTAATACCTTTCCAATGAAATTCTCATCATCAATGATTCCATTAGCTCCTCTAACAACATTCACTATCTCCTTAATTCTACAACAATACTGAACAATATTCTCACCTTCTTGCCTTTTCATTTCATCAAACTTACCTCTCAAGCTTTCAGCTTTTTCTCTCAATACATTTGTATCACCACCATAGATAATTGCAAGAGTATCCCACATTTTCTTTGCAGTAGTTCAATCTTTGATATCTTCAAATTCGGGATAGCTTAAGGCAGATGCAATCTCCAATATTGCTTGATTATGTTCCTATTTTTCTTTCATCTCCTCAGCAGTCAAAGTTGCAGTAGGTATAACATAGTCATGTTCAACATATTATTTCACTGAATCACCAATACCAACTAGATGTAGTTTCATCAGACTTTGTCATGCAGGGAAGTTCTCCTTGTTCAACTTTGGTACCTCCTTTTTATACATCTTGATCATTAGCTTCAAGTACCTTGAAACTTTTTCTCTGTAAGCACCAACAGCTCTGATACCATTTTTTAATATTATTTAGAACAATAGAGAGGGGGGTGAATCAATTTTTTCTCAGGTCCAGATGTACCAATTGAACTTTTAAACACTTCAACAATCTCAGATCTAATCACCAACACAACTCGGTCTCTAAAGTATATATACTAGAAACATATAACATGCATTCCATTGTCCAAAAGTATTTATCTTGCAGAATATAGAAACATACACATCAAAACATTCACACAAGTATAACACCAAGATTTATAGTGGAAACCTAATTTGGGAAAAACCACTTTGTAATATGTTATTGATATTTTCACTCTTCTAAAGTGAGCTCTGTGAAAATCCAACCTTGTTAAAGATTTACAAACACACTACTAGGTGTGCCCCTGTTAAAGGATTTAAACACTCTGTAAAAAGTGACTTGGTTAAAAGATTTAAGTACATTCCATTAGAATTCCACCTTGATTAAAGGATTTAAACAATGACTGTTAGGTCAACCTTGATTAAAGGATTTAGAATGATACAATGATTAGAAAGTAGTAGTAGTATCTGATCTTAAAAACACACAACTCACTTTGCAGATAACATATCCAATTCGCACATATATGTTGATTTACTAACTGAGTTCCATTTCCATCTCCATCACTGATCTGCTTAGAATTCACTTCAAGCAATCACAACTCTGATCAACTCCTTCACCTTCAACATTTTTCTTAGACTTATCAGTCAATAACATCAATAACTCCAACATGCTCTATAACCTCACAATTAGGTTTTCCTATATACCTCTTTAGTAGGTAGATCCATCTTTTGCCGCTTAATCTCCTTCGTAGATCTTAGGTTTAGGTTAGATTCATCGAATCCTTCCAACATTTAAGTTCTTCATCCTTCCTTCTAGATGCATCCTCAATCTTCTCATTGAATCCATAATAAAATGATTTAGCATGCATTAAATTCTCCATACAATCAGTTAATAAAGTCAACACGATTTACATAACCCAAGAATTCAACTATGTCAGCTGGGGATTTGAATTCATCCTCCAAATGTAAATTACTGACACTCGGTCAATACTGTGTTCATCTCCTTGGTCATCATTGCGTAACTCAGTCATCTCTACAAATTGTCTTCCTCAGCTAACACTTTCTCTCGGTAATTTTTTGTCACTCAACATAAATTGATGTTAGGTCAACACTAAATTTACTCGGCATATAATGGTGCTCAGTCGACCCTAACATCACTTGGCTTAAACTAGATTTCTTCACTTTTCCTCAGTTAAGCCTACTTCTTCAGTCTTTCTTCTTACTTAGATAAACAATACATTATCTTATCAATGTGCCAAATAATCAAGTACTCATTGAAGTATCAAATAACTCAACCTTTCCCTAGGTTCTATTGTTATCTCCCTTTCCCTAATCCTTTTCATCAATCAATAGATATAGTACTTTCTTAGATAGAAACTATCTTACCAGTTAAGGTTTGACATCAATGACAATACAACAATTGTTTCAATTGCATTTTCCAACAAATATAGTTTTGATGAAGTACACAAATCTTGTCCTCAATTATAGATTCCACTCATACCTCTTCACACAACCAATGATATAGCATGCTCATACATATACACACTCTCTCCTCTTCGCTCATACATATGATTACATCTTTATACACATTTCATCAACTCAACTCTACAAGGTCAACATCAACCTTAACTCCTCAATTAAAAAATATTTATTCAATTGCAATGCAAAAAATAATGTGATCCAATAAATGTCAGAAAAGTCATATCTAGGACCCAAGTCTTCAACCTTGAACATTCTATGATCCATAAATCATGCCTCAAATATTCCCAACATGCTATCTCACCAAGTCGTCCAAGATCAACACTAAAAATATTAACATGCCTCATAAAGTTATTGAATCCAATCACATAGCCTAATCCTATCCATCAATATGAATAGGATATAATCAAGAAACATCAACAAGCAATACGAAATACCACAACAATGACATAAAATTTTTTGACTCAAAATTCATCACTGTCTCTGCATTGTTCATCATGAACAATAGACAACAACCTCTTTCATTCAAGAAAAATAGCGTGCCAACATCCAAATCATGAACCATTTGAGTTGAGGACACACATCCATGTCCTAAACTCACCACTAGGTTAGCGACCAAAAATATTGCATAGCTGATCCATATTGATCCAAAAACTACAACATTGTTACTTCCTCAACAACCAGAAAATTATCCTCTAATAAATCACTCATAACTTCCCCAAATCTCAATGTGAACCTCTGCAACTTGAACAAGATCAAGTACATACATTCCTCAACACATATACAATTGTGCAATAGTTTATACTCAATACATTAGCCAAACTAATAAAAACACTTTACCGAACAAATGAGGAATACTATCCAAAATAATGAAATATGTTAACATCAATGTCAGCACATATATGAAATATCCCAACATTTCCTAGGATTGATTTGGTTTATGTCCCTAAGGAGGCAATTCTTTCTTTAGGACTGATAACATTTTTTGGATCCCTATGGAGATAATTATTTCCATAAGACTGATCCCATAAGCTACCTTTGAGCACAAAGTTTTCCAAGCTGCCCCTTTGTGCATACATTTTCAAGGTAGAATTGACTTTCATAACACAACTTGCTAGACCATCAATTCTTCTTCCCTCTTTTTTTAGGATGATTGAAACTAGCATAACACAACTTGATAGCCTTTCCTTCTCCTCCTCTTCTTCTGTGAATCACCTAGCATAACACAACTTGCTAGCCTATTGGATTCATGGTCTCTCTCTTTCTTTCTATGATCTCATAGCTATGCAAGTGGATTAGATTATGGAGTTTTGTCCCATCTTTAGAAATGCTCTTTCCCTTTCTATGTGGTCACTTATGATCTTGTAAAATATTTCTAAACATGATATTAGTGGTTGAGACACTTCTCGATAGAGGTTTCTTCTACTAGTTGATTTGAAGATTTATTTTGGTACTAACCCCTTTTTTGTTGGTGTTTTGTTTGTTTTACTTTTTGTGTCCTTGTGCATGGATGTCTAAGTTAAGATGCTCCGTTTGGGGGCTCACATCCTTAAAATTTGTGATGTCTTCTCTCTCTCTCTCTCTCTCTCTCTCTCTCCCTCTCTCTCTCTCTCTCTCTCTCTCTCTCTCTCTCTCTCTCTCTCTCTCTCTCTACCATAAGAATGAATTTGTCTCATACTCTCATTAAAGTGGAGGCTAAATGTACCATCCTAAATTGTAAACAACTAATTAGTATACAATTTAAGAACTATTTTTCACCCACCTTAGTGTGGTTTCTATAACTAGACCTCATATGACACTTAATGAACACCTAAATTTGGATATAGGTCCTCTCTCAATTAAATATTATTGAAAATTGAGGTTAGCCCTTATTTTAAAGTGTGCTCCTCTACTTTTCATCCAATCCCATAGTTCATTACATCACTTAGGCCCTATATCACTATTTGTATCCTTTGTGTTTTGTCCTAACCTCACAATTAGTTGTAATCGATTATCTTTCACTTACGCTATCTTCCCAACACCTAGTTCAAATTTGGGTTGATTTTCCTAGGTACAAAATGTTTCAAATGTTTTGTACATGTCCTTTTTGGCCCAAATTTGGCTTGAAGCCCTATGTTAGGATTTTAATGGGAGATTAGGTCCCATGGTCGACCTGCCTAAGTTTTAACCCCTAATGTTGTGAGAGGTATATAAACACCCTATCTCTCATTTTGGTAACTGCATTCAAGATTATTAAGCATTTGCATTCATTTCCAAGATATCAAGTGCAAGGAATCAAATCAAGTCTAAACATTCAAGATATAGCATTCTTATCAAATATTCAAGGTGTTTCTCTTCATAGATCTATCTTCTTTCCCCATTGGAGGCCAAGAAAAGTATTTTTATATCAAGGAAGGAGATACACCCATCTCTTCAAGTATTCTTCTTTCTCTGTCAATCAAACATTATGGAAAATTACAACATCAATTCCATGAATTTTTTCTTTCATGATTTCCTTTTTGGTTTTTGTGTTAAGTGAAAGCTATTGCATCAACATATATGATCACATTCAAAGAAGCATGTTTGCCAGGGTCTGATATACTTCATTTCTTAGATCTAGCCTCTTCTACATGACATCACACTTTCCTTTATTTTATTTCATTTCAAGTTTTCTTCCTAAAAAGTGGTTTGATTGATGCAAACCCCGTTATCCAATCTTCTTCCCCATTTTTTTGTGTGCAGGAATAGGTTATGGAGCTACCAAAACTTTTTTTGGGAAGATCAAGAACAATCAGAGCATCATTGTAAGTTTTAGGCAGAAACCCACGGTACATAATGTTTCATCTACCTTGCACTTGGGTATAGAATGTTTTAGCTTCCCTATACCTCCTAGATCCAACTCAAATTTGACTGGAAAATAGGTTACAACTTCAAGATCTTAGAATAGTAGGTGCATTTATTTTTAGGATTCCATCTGTTTGATATTTAGATCTGAAGTAGCATATCTCCTATTTCAATTGTAAGTTCTTATAGATCCTTCTTACTCTTCATTTCTTATCTCATTATCATTTACCATTTCAATTTTACATATTTAGTAGAGGATGATTGACCCATTCAATGTTCGGGACCTTCCTAGTTTATTGGGACATCTTCCTTCCAAATGTGCAACCTTTAAAATAAGAAGTGATCTTCCTCTTTGAATTTATTCCCTTTTCACATTGTACACTTTGTAAGGACCAACACCTTGTTTTGTTTCATGTTAATATAAAAAAAATCTTAATATATTAAAATTTCATAATACTTAGAGTAGAAGAGAAAATATGAAAACTAGAATGCTCAAGCATTATATCTACTTCACTTTTTTAATCATGTATTCTTTAACATATTTAACACATGCAACCTTTCACACTAACCCTCACCCTCCCTCCCCAAAAAATCATCGATAAATTGAAAATAAAAATCCCAAAAAATGAAAATTTAAAACTAAGATTTAAGTGAGAAAGCACGACCATGTTTAGTAAAAGACTAAGTGAATAATAGTATTTCTTTTAGAAAATAGGAAATTAAAAGTAATAATTATTAATCATTAAACCCCAATTAAAAAAATAGAATACATGTATCTCTCATCCACTTTTCCAACCACAAAATCTTCAAAGGAATTTAAAAATATTTTTTCATAATAAAGTAGTGTAGAAAGCATAAGGTAATAGGTGACTACTAGTAAAAATGATGACACCCCACTAATCTTGTATATTTTAAATGTGTAATAGAACAAAAATTGTATATCAACCTAACAAAAAAAATATCAATTTGTATCATACAAACCTAGATATAGTACCATAACTCTCTTCAACTATAAATATGTGAATTTTTTAAAACAACAAATGTGATCATGTAGTTTACTAGTTTTCACCTAAATAGAGAGATGAAGTGTTAGGAATAATAGTCCACAAAACAACTAAGAGGGGGGCTGAATCAGTTGTATAATAGATTATTAAACTTTAAACTTTAAGCACCACAATATCAGATCTAATGAACACAAATGCCAACACAATAACACAATATTTTGGTCTCGGAGAAACCCTGTTAAAGGTAAAAACCCTGGTGGGAATTAGAACCCACAAATGATGTACTGAGAGTATAGTTATCCTTGTTAGAAGATATAGCCCTGTTAGGAGCTTATTGAAACATTACAGTACATAGTCCGTGTTAGAGGACATACCCTATTAGGAGTCAAGAATAAAAGGGAGGGCTCACTGCCCAAAGAAGGTTAAGTCCACCTTCAGAACTCATTGTTCACAACACAAGTGTATATGAAGAAATACACAATCTTTTGAACTATTCGGTAGCAACTTTCTTTTCTTGATCAGTTCCAATAAAGTCCACCAATAAACCTCTACTCTACATACATCAGATACAAGCTCACAACTTTCACAACCTATCTATATCATCTTCTTTTTCATACATATCTTTTCCAAAGAAAAGACCTTTCATTTATACCTTATTACAATTCTTATAAACAGGCTGGCCCATAAGGCTTTCTTAATTACAAACAATTACATAAATCCTTGCTAAGATACACACGGTATCTATAACAAGTCCACAATGATTATATTATAACAATTAAAGACCGACATCCTTAATTCAAGTTCATCATCCATTATACACATCCTTAATTCAAGTTCGTCATCCATTATACACATCCTTAATTCAAGTTCGTCATCCATTATACATGCTACATCTCTGTAGTTGGCTTCCAAATAGATCAACTTCTAGAGTACACACCACAGCTGATGTCATCCTCCATTCCCAACCTTGCGTAGTTCATAGAACACTCTTCAATACTCTATCTTTCATCTTTGAAGTTTGCATGCACTGATTCCATATCTCCTATAAGCTATACACAAAACACAGAGACTAACTTTGTCATTTCTCACTATCACAGTCAGTGACCAGTCTTCACTAAAACATCTGTAATTCATCCAATATGAAGCAATAAATTATGCAATCTTGGATATAAGATCACAACATCCTCTTGAACTCTCATCTGTTTTTGCAACATCTAAAACATCTGTACAGTGTTCATACACTGTGATAACCAGTTTGATTCCCTCATAGAAACATATGTTGACATCAGTGACAAAATATAAATGATGATAGTATGAGTGCCCATTCAGTAACGTAGTGATTAAACATATTAAATTTCTTAATCACCTCCCCATGCATTAGCAATATCCAACAATCTCCCCCTTTGGCATTGATGTCAACATATGGGAAAATCTTATCCCAAATTTATATCATTCCAAAGTCCTACAACCAAACAATCTCCCCACACAGTAGGGATTTTCTCATAGAAACACTCCCCCTTTGACAACAATGGAAAAGGGTTCCATGAGTCATCAACTATTTTTTAACATCTTTCTTCCACGATCACTCCCCCTGAGGAATAGATCCCTACATCCAGTCTAGATTATGATAAGGCTCTAAAAATCCCTAGACTGATGCATCTCTGCATCATTTAATTCTGACTAGGAGGGGCCTAAACCCCCAGCATACCTTTGAGATATTCAGAGGTATCTTTCGGTAGTGGCTTTGTGAAGATGTCTGCAATCTGCTCTTTTGTGCTAATATATTCTAATTTGATTTCCTTTTCTGTCACCTTATCTCTCAAGAAGTGATACTTGATAGCAATATGTTTAGTTTTGGAGTGCATTGCCAAATTCTTTGACATATTCACTGTATTGGTGTTATCACAATGGATAACCACAGGCTCATCAAAATTTATTCCAATGTTTGTCAGCATTTGTTTCATCCAAATGATCTAAGTGTAGTTTATAGTAGTAGGAACATACTCTGATTCAACAGTAGATTGTGCTATACAATCTTGTTTCTTAATTAGCCAAGAAACCAACTTTTTCCCAAGGAAAAATGCACCACCACTAGTACTTTTTCTATCATCAATATTCCCTGCCCAATCAGCATCAATATAAGTATGAAGTTCAAAGCTATCATTTATGTCATACCATAAGCCATAGTCTATGGTTCCTCTTAGATACCTCAGTATCCTTTTCACAATAGCTAGATGTGTTTCTTTAGGTTCTGCCTGATATCTAGCCATAATTCCAACAACATTAGCAATATTTGGTCTAGTGTGGGTCAGATATTGTAGTCCTCCAACCATTGATTTATACAAGGTCTGAAAAACACACTTTGATTCATCATCAATTGTTAGCTTGTTACCAGTCACCATAGGTGTTCCTACTAGTTTACAATCTTCCATTCCAAACTTTTTAAGAAATTCTTTGAGATAATTGGTTTGAGAAATGAAAATACCATTTTCATTCTGAGTTATTTGCAATCCAAGAAAGAACTTCATTTCACCTATCATGGACATATATAATTTACTTTCCATTTCTTTAGAAAATTTCTTACATAGATCATCATTACCTCCAAAGATAATATCATCCACAAAGACTTCTATTATCAGGACTCCATCTTCACTAGTTCTTAAATACAAATTATTGTCTGCATTACCTTTTCTAAATCCAAGCTGAAGTAGATACTTGTGTAACCTTGAATACCAAGCCCTAGGAGCTTGCTTCAGCCCATACAAAGCTTTCTTCAATTTGCACACCATGTCTTTATCTTCGCATAGAGGAAATCCATCTAGTTGTTCTATATAAACTTCTTCTTCAAGATCTCCATTCAAAAATGCAAATTTCACATCCATCTAATACACCTTGAAGTTTTTATGTGCAGCATAAGCCAAGAATAATCTTACTACCTCTATTCTAGCAATAGGAGCAAATGTTTCTTCAAAGTCTATGCCTTCTTTCTGTGAGTATCTCTTACGCACTAGTCTTGCTTTGTTCCTTAAAACAGTTCCTTCTTCATCCATTTTGTTTCTAAAAACCCATTTTGTTCCTATTACATTTTTATTTTTAGGTCTAGGAACCAGTTCCCAAGTATTATTCTTCTTTATCTGATCTAACTCTTCTTTCATAGCATTTATCCAAGATTCATCTCTAAATGCTTCATATGTAGTTTTTGGTTCAACTTGAGAAATCAAACAAATTTCTTCTCTAACCTTTGATCTAGTTAGCACTCCCTGACTGGTATTGCCAATAATTTGATTTTCAGGATGGTTATTCTTTACATACCACGGTGTTTTAGGAGTCTTAGTAGCCTTACTTGTGCTAGCATCACAAGCCTCTTTTTCACTTTCTTGATCAACAAGTTCTTCTCCTTCTACAGTAGTAGTAGTTTCTTTTATCTTTGCAATCTTATTACTGTCATACATTCTTTCTTGTATCTAAAAATTCTCATCTATTATTACATTGTTACTTTCAATCATCTTCCTCAATCTTAGATTGAAACATTTTTAAGCCTTGATTTTAACAGAGTAACCAAGGAAAATTCCTTCATCAATCCTAGCATCAAACTTCCCTATCTCATCATCTCTCTTGATATAACACTTACTACCAAATATTCTAAAATACTTTATAGTAGGAGTATGATCAAACCATAGTTCACAGGGAGTCTTACGTGTACCTTCTTTGATTTGAATTATGTTCAATGTACACACTGTTGTTCCAACAACCTATCTCAAATTTACATGAGATACATTTCCTTCAATCAACATTGTCCTAGCAGCATCAAGTATAGTCTTGTTCCTTCGCTTTGATATCCCATTATTTTGTGGAGTCCTAGGAGCAGATGTTTGTCTCTTTATCACATGATCTTCACAGTATGAATTGAATAAGTCTGAAGTAAACTCTTCACCTATGTCTAACCTTAAACACTTAATCTTTAAACCTAATTCATTCTCTACTTTTTCTTTGAACAACTTGAATTTATCAAAAGCTTCTGATTTCTCTCTTAAATAAGTAACCCACATCATTCTAGAAAAGTCATCAACAAAGAGTATAAAATACCTCTCACCATAGTATGATTTTGTTCTTGTCGGTCCATATAGATCTATATGTACTAGATCCAACTTTCCTTTTGATGTATATACTTTGCTTTTGTAACTTCTAGTCTGCTTTCCCATAACACATTCTCTGCATACAGTGTTAGATGGTTTCAGAATCTTTGGCAGATGTCTTACTACATTAGCCATATTTGCCTTCACAATGTTATCAAAATTAACATGACAAAATATCCTATGTCATAACAAACTGTCATCTACCTTTGCAACAAAACAAGAGGCTCCAGATGTGTTTAATTCAAATACATTACCTCTAGATTTTGTATTGGTTGCAATCAACTTTCCTTCCTTACTTCTGATAAAACATTTACCATTAATAAAACTTAACTGAAACTCTTTATCCATTAACTGTCCAATACTCAACAAGTTATGTTTCAATCCTTCAAAAAGTAGTACATTGGATGTATTAGTATTTCCATCCAGAGTAATGGATCCTACTCCTCTGATAGATTTAGGGAGATTGTCCCCAAACCTCACAACACCTCCATCATACTTTACTAATTTAACAAACTTGTTCTTATCACCAGTCATATGATGAGAACAATCACTATCAATTATCCATTCAGTTTTCTTGTCAACATGAGATACTAAATCTTTTTCTTCATGTACTGGTTCATCTCTAATAGCAACAAATCCGATCTCTTCACAATCTAAATCATCATCATCAGAGATTCCTTCACTATAATAATAACATTCTCTGTCCCTTTTAATCTTTTCATAATTAGGTTTGTACTTAGAAACTCTTGTAGGACATCTAGATGCAAAATGACCTACCTTATTGCATGAAAACCATTTCAAGGGTAACTTGCCTTCAAACTTGCCCTTACCTCTTTTTTCTCTTCTAGCAATCAGTGCAACAAGTTCATCCATCTTTCTTTCTTATGTCATTATCTATTCCCATTCCTCAACATAGTCCCCAAGATCTTCTTTTAGGTCTTCTTTGCTGGTGCTCGGAAGTGTGGACAATTTCTTGTGTGCAGATGCCTTAAATGCAGATTCAACTTTAGGCATAGCTTCTCCTAATTCCACAACTTCAAAAGTAGTTATCTTTGTAATCAACATCTCTTTGCTAAAGTTCAGAGTCAAAGGTATAGTTTCTTGAATAGACACAGCCTTGAACTTGTAAGCAAGTATTAGTGATCTGAGGATCTTCGCAATAACTTCTTCTTCATCATAAGTGCCTCCACAATTTCTGATTCTAACTATAGCTTCTGTAACCCTTTGAACATAGGCCCTAATGCTTTCATCCTCATTCATTTGTAGCTTTTCCATATTTGTCTTCCAATTTTGTAACTTCTCTTGTTTGGTATACTTGTCTCGTTCATATAGTGCCTCTAATATTTCCCAAATTTGGAATGTCGAATCCAAGTCTTTAACTTCAATAAACTCTCCTTCAAAGAGTACGTTGATAAGTGCTTATCTTGCAATCATGTTCAATGAAAATGTCTTCTTTTCATCCTCAGTAGTAGTTGTCAATTCATCTTTGGTCTTTATAGCTATCGTGTTCCTTGTAATCAACCAATAGTCGATGATGCAGGGGCATTCTTGGGTACTTGGTGAAACTGCATGGTGGTGTGTTACTTGGCCAGTGTTACTCGGTTGCAACCTCAACCGATGGTCTCGGTTATTGAAGGAAGCTCGGTTGTTGAAGGAACTTGGTGAGACTTCTTGTGCTTGGTGGAACTGGTGCTCGGTAATGCCTGTGTTGCTCAGTGTTTCTTGGCTTGGTCAGTTGTTTCACTAGTGCTTGGTTGTTTCTCTAGCGCTCGGTAGTTTTGGTTTACAGACTGGAGTTCTTGAAGATTTTCTTGGTTGACTTGGTGCATTTATTTTTGGTAGCTATTGTTACAGCTCGACATGTTGAATTTAATTATTCTAAGGTTATTTGAGAGCTGACTTATATTACATTTAATATTTGTTAGGAGGAGTTAATGGTTTCATCCAGCCGACTTGTGGCTGATGATTATTATTTAAGGGATGTTTGGGTAGTTGTTTTAGGCATTCAGATGGGACGTTCTGAGAGTAGATCTAAGGGTAGCAGATAAGAGAAGTTGTAGAAAAGATCATGCGAGATCTTGTAGATAGGATTGTTATCTGATAATTTTTAATAGTAGAGCTAGTGGTTTGCATACTTGGAGCCAAGGAGATTGCTTAGAGTCTTGTGAGCTCAAGTTTAGTTCTACATTAGGGTTTCCAATAGTTGTTAATAGTTTTCAGAGCTGAACTAGCTTGAGTTGTAGTGGGTCTTGTTGATCTTACAGAATTGAATCTAATTGTAATTGGCCCTAACATGGAAGGCCTTACAGTCGGGCATGTTAATGAAAATATGTTTGAAATAATTGTTGTGTTGTCTATTTCCGCTATGTTGTTCTGAAGCTACAAGGTTTGGACTGTCCTTAATTGGATCCACCATTCCTTGCCTGCATCAGGTGGTATCAGAGCAGAGTTGATCTTGTGGAGTGAAGGTTGACCTAGCAAGGTTGATCTTGTGAAGTTAATCTTGTTGGTGAAGAGATCATATGATTTGAGTTACAGATCCAAAGCACTGAACTTGTGGAATCTTTCCCTAGTTGTTTGTGCACGGTGGCAAGCTAATCTGACTTGCATACAACTTGGAGGTTGTCACAAGGTGGTCGGTGTAGGGTTTGTTGTAGAGGGTTTTCTCTTATCTTTAAGGATGCCTCTGAGAAGATTGGACCCTAGAGTGATTGCTGACCTTTGTGATACTATGGAATCTAGGATTACAGAGAAGGTGAAATCAGATTTCAGATCTGAGATGGAGTTGATGAAGAATGACATGGTCACTGAGATCATGAGAGTTGTTCCTGGTGTACCTTGGAATGCTAGTACTGAAGATGGTTATGAGGAAGTTGCTGAAGATTTTGAAGCTACTGGATCTAGTGGTGATGACTGGAGGGATAGATCTCGTGAAGACAAAACTTCTTAGTTGCCTAGATCTGAAGCTCGGTTAAGTAATAGTTACTGAATGGAAGTTTCTACTTTCTTTGGTACTTTGAAGCCAAAGAATTTTATTGATTGGATTGGTGAACTTGAAGATTTATTTGAGCTAGAAGAAATTGAGGATCCTCTTCGGGTGATGTTAGCACAGATGAAATTGAAAGGACATGCTACTCTTTGGTGGAAATAATTACAAAGAGATAGAGAAGATGAAGGTGAAATGAAGATCAATCGGTGGAGGTTGATGGTGACTAAGTTGAAATCTAACTTCATACCTACTGACTATGATCTTGACTTATTTAAGAAGTTGCAGAATTTGAAACAAAAGGATCTGACTGTTGAAGATTATATCGACCAGTTCTACAAGCTTACTATTCGGTCTGGACACAAAGAACTTGGTAAGGAAAAGGTAGCTCGATATGTGAATGGTTTGAGATTCAATATTTAGGATGAGCTTGGTATGTTGAAGATTGATTCTATTGAAGATGCTTATCAGTATGCTCTAAAGGTGGGAGATAAGTTAAGGAGGAAACAACATAGTAATCCCTGAGGAAAGGAAATGATTGATCACTCAGTGAAGGATAAACTGATGACTATAGAAGATGAATAGAAACCTGTAGAACTCAAGAAGAAGATAGGTAGATTTATCTTTAAGGGTACTTGCTATAACTATGGTGAAGAAGGACACCGTTCTTTTGAGTGTACATAGAAGAAGCTTGGTGACCGACGAGCTGCTGTGGTGAATGAAAATGTTGAGAATGAACCTGAATCTTAGAACTTGCTGCTTCGGTGAACATTTCTTGGTACAAAGGAGGAACCTTGTTAGAGGAGTAACTTGTTTAGGACTCGATGCAAGTCTAGAGGTAAACTTTGTGATGTTATTATTGACAGTGGTAGTATTGATAACCTTGTTGTTGAGGACATGGTTTAGAAACTTTGTTTGAATAGAATGAGACATCCACATCCTTATAGGATTGGCTGGTTGCAAGATGATCATGCTCTAGAAGTAAGAGAACAATGCTTTATTGATGTTCAGATTGGCCAATATAAGGATCTTGTGTTGTGTAATATTGTGGAGATGAATAGTTGCCATATATTGCTTGGTAGATCTTTGCAATATGATTGCATAGCTATGTATGATTGTGTGAAGAATGTGTTTACTATTGAGAAGGATGACATGAAGTTTTCCTTGATGCCTTTGTTGGATACAACACTCGGTAGGAGAAGTTTGAGTATTGGTTGTCGAGTTGAGTTGGTAGATCCTAAGAGAATGAATGATCAGTTCGGGGAACAGACCTATGTGTTATCAATGAAAGACTTGAAGAGATAGAGGAAGATTAAGTGGAAGAGTATGCAAAGTGAAAAGGTGGAGAACTTGTATGTGAAGAACTAGTTCAGGATTTATATGTTGAATCCTAGAAGATGTTCTTCTTACATATGAACATCTTTTCGAACCTAGGGTGTCTGATGCAGGGGCATTCTTGGGTACTCGATGAAACTACATGGTGGTGTGTTACTTGGCTGGTGTTACTCAGTTGTAGCCTTAACCAATGGTCTCGATTATTGAAGGAAGCTCGGTTACTGAAGGAACTCGGTGATACTTCTTGTGCTTGGTGGAACTGGTGCTTGTTAATGACTATGTTGCTTAGCTTGGTCGGTTGTTTCACTGGTGCTCAGTTATTTCTTTGGCACTCGGTAGTTCTGGTTTACCGACTGGAGTTCTTGAAGATTTTCTTGGCCGACTTGGTGCATTTATTATTGGTAGTTGTTGTTATAGGCCGACATGTTGAATTTAATTATTCTAAGGTTATTTGAGAGCCGACTTGTATTGCATTTAATATTTGTTAGGAGTTAATGGTTTCATCTAGCCGACTTGTGGTTGATGATTAGTATTTAAGGGATATTTGGCTAGTTGTTTTAGGCATTCAGATGGGAGGTTCTGAGAGTAGATCTGAGGTAGTAGATAAGAGAAGTTGTGGAAAAGATCTTGTAAATCAAATTGTTATATGATAATTTGTAATAGCAGAGCTAGTGGTTTGCATACTTGGAGACAAGGAGATTGCTTGGAGGCTTGCGAGCTCAAGTTTAGATCTACCTTAGGGTTTCCATCAGTTGCTGATAGTTTTTAGAGCTGAACTAGCTAGAGTTGTAGTGGATTTAGTTGATCTTGCAGAATTGTTTTTTATTGTAATTGGCCCTAACCCAGAAGGCCTTACAGCTGGGCATGTTAATGAAAATATATTTGAAATAATTGTTGTGTTGTGTATTTTTGTTGTGTTGTTCTGAAGTTGCAAGGTTTGGACTACCCTTAATTGGATCCACCATCCCTTGCCTATGTCAGTCAATCCCCAAACAAAATAGGTGAGTTCGCATCTTGTTCTTCCAACTGTCAAAGTTTTTAGGATCAAACTTCAGACTATCCTTCCTATAGAATTCCATCTCCAAGATGACCTCAAGCTATTAAGCTTTCTCTCTGAGGACCACAAGATCTGATACCAATTGTTAGGAATAACAGTCCACAATACAACTAAGAGGGGGGGTGAATCACTTGTATGCCAGATTATTAAACTTTAAACTTTAAGCACCACAGTATCATATCTAATGAACACAATGAATGCCAACACAATAACATAATATTTTGGTCTTGGGGAAACCCTGTTAAAGGTAAAAACCCCGGTGGGAATTAGCACTCATAAATGATATACTGAGACTATAGTTATCCTTGTTAGAAGATATAGCCCTGTTAGGAGCTTATTGAAATATTACAGTACACAGTCCTTGTTAGAGGACAGACCCTGTTAGGAGTCAAGAACAAAAGGGAGGGCTCACTGCCCAAAGAAGATTAAGTCCACCTTCACAACTCACTGTTCACAACACAAGTGTATATGAAGAAATACACAGTCTTTTGAACTGTTTGGCAACAACTATCTTTGCCTTATCAATTCCAATGAATTCCACCAATAAACCTCTGCTCTATAGACATCAAACACAAGCTTACATCTTTGAAAACTTTTGTATATCATCTTCTTTTCATACATATCTTTTCCAAAGAAAAGACCTTTCATTTATACCTTATTACAATTCTTATAAACAGGTCAGCCCATAAGGCTTTTCCACTTACAAACAATTACATAAACCCTTGTTAAGATGCACACGGTATCTAGAACAAGTCTACAATGATTATATTACAACATTTAAGGACCAACATCCTTAATTAAAGTTCTCCATCCGTTATACATGCTACATCTCTGTAGTCAGCTTCCAAATAGGTCACCTTCCAGAGTACATGCCACAGCTGACATCATCCTGCATTCTGTACCTTGTGCAGTTCATAGAACACTCTTCAATACTCTATCTTTCATCTTTGAAGTTTGCATGCACTGGTTCCATATCTCTTGTAAGCTATACAAAAAACATAGAGACTAACTCTATCATTTCTCACTGTCACAGTCAGTGACCAATCTTCACCAAAACATCTATAACTCATCCAATATGAAGCAATAAATGATGCAATCTTGGATAAAAGATCACAACATCCTTCTGAACTCTCATATGTCTTCGCAACATGTGAAACATTCGTACAGTGTCTGTACACTATGATAACCAGTCTGATTCCCTCACATAAACATATGTTGACATCAGTGACAAAATACAAATGACAACAGTATGAGTGCCCATTCAGTAACGTAGTGATTAAACATATTAAATGTCTCAATCACCTCTCCATGCATTAGCAATATCCAACATGAATTTTTCAATATTGATTAAAACCAAATCACTAAACTAAGTGATGCAGGAGCATTCTGGGTGTAAGAGCAATCTTGCATCACCCAAAAAAAAAATATTTATATTTTTATATTCAATAAGGACTATTTTGTGCAGAGCTGCTATTTATGGAAAGTTACTATTTTTGGTAATTTGCGTATGTGCTTAGAATGATCTGATTTTTTTCTTGGAGGTTCATTTTGGTCATATAAGTCTGCCAGTAAAGTTTCATTGCCAGATCAAGTGTATATTAGAAGATATTGAAGATTTTCGGTATTGGCAGCAGGGTACAGAAACTTTGAACTCAGTTTTGAAGGCTTTAGAGGCCCCGGATGAGGTCAAAAATTTGGGTGACGGATGCTTGCGCCAGTCAAGCCTGTAGAGTGCTTCGTGGCGTTTCTAAAATGGGGTTATAATAGCCGATCGGGTCAATTGGTGATGACTTATGGTCTTCGAAAGTTGGGCCACCTGAAATAGCAGAAAATAATTTTCTTCAAAATTTCTGTTCGGGTTTCAAAGGTTATCTTGAGCCGACTATGATGTAATAAAATGTAAAATAAAATAATTTTAAGTTTGGTTGGCCTTATTGGCTAAAATTATGAAACTTTCCTAGGCGGTGGAAAATTGCCTATATAAGGAAGGCCGTATTATTGTCTTAGGCAGTTTAGAATAGTTCTGGGTAGTAGATCTGGGTAATAGTTCGAGGCTTTGTCCTACAGAATATTGTAAGGGAATGCCCATGTGGCTTTGCATATTGTAATTCTGAAAGCTTGTAATTCCACATTTGTGGAGATAATAAGAAGCCAATTTTCTGTTCTTGCATATTGTTGTTGTTTCTCTATATCTGTTATGTGTTTGTGGTATTAAGGGGAGCACCCTTCATCAAGTGGTATTAGAGAAGGAGTTTCTGAGTGTGTAAATAGATCACCGACTGTGAGGCAGTTTGCACCAAGACCGTGGTTAAGATTTCAGCGCGCATCATGAAAATGCCGCCATGAAGAGAATGTGGTGGAAGAGCTGGTGCTGTGACACCTGAGGTTAGAGAGCTATAGAGACAAGTGCGAGCATTGCAAGAAGAGATTCATAGAGAAATAAATTTTAATGTCAGAGACGAAAGCGAGGATGAAGCCGAAGAAGAATATCAAGAAGGAGAAGCTGAAATTGTGAACCAGGAGGAAGAAACACTTTTTCGGGCAATTTCCAAGATTGAGAAAAGACCTAAGATTGAGGTTCCTACATTTTCTAGAAATCTTAACCCAGAGGAATTGATCGACTGGATCAATGAATGTGAGGAATATTTTGAGTATGAAGATGTTGAGGATCCTGATATGGTCAAATTTGCGAAGGCCAAACTGAAAGGTCATGCAAAGATATGGTGGCAAAAGATTCAGTTGGAGCGAAATAGAAGGGGAAAGGAGAAAATCACAAGATGGGATCGGATGGTGGATAAATTGAAGTGACAGTTCATTCCTGTTGATTATGAGCTTGACCTACTAAAGAAAATGCAAAGTTTGAAGCAAGTAGGAAGATCTGTTCAGGAGTATACAGAGGAGTTCTATCGACTCCTCAACAGAATAGGCATGCAGAAGCTGATAAGGAGAAAGTTGCCCGATACCTTAATGGGTTAAAGCCAAGCATTTAGGAGGAGTTGAATCTAGTTCAAATGAACAGTATTGAAGAGGCATACCAGTTTGCCCTAAAAGTAGAGGAAAAGCTGAACAAGAAGTTTAAGAGCAGACAAAATGGAAGAGGTCGTGGTGGAAGATCTAGTGGACGGTCATATGGTGGCCGAAATGAAGATCCGAAAAAGAAGGATGAGGTCAGTAGCAGTCAGAATCAGTGAAGAAATAATTTTAATCGCTTCCAGGATCAGAATAATAGAGATCAGAGAGGAAGAGGAAGAGGACAAGGATCTGAAAGAGGTGGCTTCTGTGGAACATGTTTTCACTATGGAGAAGAAGGTTATAAGGCATTTGAATGTCCTCAGTACCAAGGTAGAACAGACAGGAGAAATGAAGGCCAGGCCAGAGTTGCACATGTAGATGAAGATGTCAGATCATCAAATTCTGAAGATGCTGAAAGAGGAGAAACGTTGATTAATAGAAGAGTCCCGTTGAGTGGTGAGAATGAACCTAAGCAAAGAAGGAGCCTGTTTCACACCAGGTGCAAGTGTGAAGGTAAATATTGTGATGTGATTATTGATAGTGGAAGCACTGACAATTTGGTGTCAGAAGAGATGGTGACAAAGTTGAAGCTCAAGAGACAGAAACACCCACATCCATATCGGATTGCCTAGGTACAGGATGACCACAAGGTCATGGTCAATGAACAATGCCTGGTGAAGTTCAAGATTGGCGGATACCAAGATGAGATATTGTGTGATATCATATCTATGGATGCATGTCATATGTTGTTGGGTAGACCATGGCAGTTTGATAGATGTGTTGTACATGATGGTCATGCGAATACCTATTCCCTGACAAAGGATGGAGTGGGACATAAGCTAAAACCATTGAAGGAGACTGAAGAAAAGGTATGTGGTAATGCAAGGATAAATTTTCTTGATGGAAGAAATTTCCTAGATGGTATGAAGCACGAGCATGTATGTTTTGCTTTAATTCCAAAAGCTGGTAAAGACGAAGTAGAAGATGTTCCTCTAGAAGTTGTAGATTTGTTGAATGAGTTTCAGGATATTGTATCTGATAACGTGCCTGATGGATTACCACCAGTCAGGAACATCAGTCATCAGATGGACTTGATCTCAGGAGCAAGTTTTCCGAATAAGGTAGCACACAGAATGACACCTGCAGAAAGTGAGGAGTTGAACAGACAAGTACATGAACTGTTACAGAAAGGATTGATCCGTGAGAGTCTGAGTCCCTGTGCTGTACCAGTGGTATTAGCACCAAAGAAGAATAGAGAATGGAGGATGTGTATAGATTCTAAGGCAATAAACAAGATCACAATCAAGTACAGGTTTCCATTGCCACGAATGGATGATATTATGGACTGTTTGAGTGGAGCTGTGTATTTCTCAAAGATAGATCTGAAGAGTGGATATCATCAGATTCGGATCAAAGAAGGAGATGAATGGAAGACTACCGTCAAGACAAAGGAAGGACTATACGAGTGGTTAGTCATGCCTTTTGGGCTAACCAATGCACCGAGCACTTTCATGCGGCTCATGAATGAGGTCCTTAAAGAATTTCTGGGTAAGTTTGTCATTGTTTATCTAGATGATATTTTGATTTTTAGCAAGACATTAGAGGAACATATGATGCATATTCGTATGGTGTTTGAGAAGTTGAGAGATGAGAAATTGTTGATTAATTTGAAGAAGTACAGTTTTGTGAAGAAAGAGTTAGTGTATTTGGGATTTGTAGTTTCAGCAGAAGATCTAAAAATTGACCCAGAGAAGGTATAGGCTATCCTTGAATGGCCTACTCCAAGGAGAGATACTGAGGTAAGATCTTTTCATGGTTTAGCTAGCTTTTACAAAAAGTTTATCAGAAATTTTAGCAGTATTTGTGGACCCTTGACTGAAACAATGAGAGGGGATAGAAAAGAGTTTAAGTGGACTAATGGGGCAGAAAAGAGTTTTTAATTGTTGAAACAAAAATTTACAGAATAACCTGTTTTAGCACTTCCAGATTTTAATAAAGTGTTTCAAGTAGATTGAGATGCTAGTGGTACTGCAATAGGAGCTGTTATGAGCTAAGAAGGTAAACCTGTTGCTTATTTCAGTGAGAAGTTAAATGATGCCAAGAGGAAATATTTTGTTTATGATCAGAAATTTTATGCTATAGTTCAGGCATTAAAGAAGTGGAGACATTATCTACTTCCTAATGCGTTTGTTTTGTATACTGATTATCAAGCTTTGCAATATTTGAATAGTCAAGGAAAATTGAATCAAAAGCATTTGAAAGGAGTTGAGTTTTTGCAGAGTTATACGTTTGTTTTGAAACACAGAAGTGGAAAGTCTAACAGGGTTGCAGATGCTCTTAACAAAAGGCAACTATTGCTGACAGAAATGCAGATTGAAGTGGTTGGGTTCAAGGAACTCAAAAATTTGTATCCAGAGGATCCTGATTTTGGTGAAGCTTGAAAAGTTTGTACAGAACCTGTTACTCTAGACAGGATGAAATGGTTGGATTTCATCATCCAAGATGATATGCTATTCAGAGGGAGTCAGTTGTGCATTCCACAAAGTTCTATGAGGGAGAATCTCATCAAGGAGAAGCATAGTGGAGGATTGGCTGGACATTTTGGTCGTAATAAAACCCTTGCTTTGGTTGGTGAAAATTCTTATTGGCCACAATTGCAGCAAGATGTGAAAAATTTTGTACAGAGTTGCAGAGTATGTCGGATGGCGAAAGGAGTGAAGCAGAATACAGAGTTGTATCAGCCATTACCTATACCAGAGAAGCCTTGGGAGGATATCAGTATAGACTTTGTTCTTGGTTTACCGAGGACACAGCGGGGACATGATTCAATTTTTGTAGTAGTTGACATATTTTCGAAGATGGCACATTTCATTCCCTGCAAGAAGACTAATGATGTTGTTCATGTAGCAAAATTGTTTTTCAGAGAAGTAGTGAAACTACATGGTTTGCCAAAGACCATAGTGTTAGATCGAGATACTAAGTTTGTTGGATATTTCTAGCGGACATTGTGGAAGAAGTTGAAGACAGATTTAAAGTTCAGTTCATCACATCATCCACAGACTGATGGACAGACAGAGGTGGTGAATAGAAGTTTGAAAAATTTGCTGAGGTGTTTGGTTGGAGATAAGCCAACAGGATGGGATTCGATTTTACCACAAGCAGAATTTGCATATAATCATTATGTCAACAAGAGCACCGGTAAATCACCATTCCAGATTGTATATGGAAGTAGTCCAAGAAATGCATCTAAATTAAGGAAGATAGATAAAGGAGAAATAAGTAGTGTTGAAGCTGAGGATTTTGCTGAACACTTGAAGAACATCCATGGGGAGGTGCGGAAGCATATTACCAAGATGAACGCACAGTATAAGGCTAAGGCAGATGAGAAAAGGAGATATAAAGAATTTCAAGTTGGTGATAAAGTCATGGTTCATTTGCGGAAGGAGCGGTTTCCAGTCGGTTCATATAACAAGCTTAAAGTGAAGAAGTTTGGACCATGTAGGATACTAAAGAAACATGATTCAGGAAACACATATGAGGTAGAATTGTCTACTGAGATAAATATTTCACTAGTGTTTAACATTTCAGATCTGACAGAGTATCATGAAGGAGGTGTTGAAGATGAGATCACAGCAGCACAGTGGAGTATTCCAGCAACTAGTTCAGACACTAAGGAGATCGAAGATATACTGGACAGTCATGTTGGCAGAAGCACAAGGCACAGGACATATGAAGAATATCTAGTCAAGTGGAAAGGATGACCTGTTGAAGATTCATCATGGCTGACAAAGGAGGAGGTTAGCCATCTTGGTTTTCCTTTGCACACCTGAGTCGTGACAGGGTCACTTCTCAAATTACCCTGGGTGTCTGATGCAGGAGCATCCTGGGTGTAAGAGCAATCTTGCATCACCCAAAAAAAAATATTTCTATTTTTATATTCAATAAGGACTATTTTGTACAAAGCTGCTATTTATGGAAAGTTACTATTTTTGGTAATTTGCGTATGTGCTCAGAATGATCTGATTTCTTTCTTGGAGGTTCATTTTGGTCATATAAGTCTGCCAGTAAAGTTTCATTGCCAGATCAAGTGTATATTGGAAGATATTGAAGATTTTCGGTATTGGCAGCAAGGTACAAAAACTTTGAACTTAGTTTTGAAGGCTTTAGAGGCCTCCAATGAGGTCAAAAATTTGGATGTTGGGTGCTTGCGCGGGTCAAGCCTGTATAGCGCTTTGTGGCATTTTTGAAATGGGGTTATAATAGCCGATCGGGTCAACTAGTGATGACTTATGGTCTTCAAAAGTTGGGCCACCTGAAATGGCAGAAAATAATTTTCTTCAAAATTTCTGTTCGAGTTTCAAAGGTTATCTTGAGCCGACTATGATGTAATAAAATGTAAAATAAAATAATTCTAAGTTTGGTCAGCCTTATTGGCTAAAATTCTAGAACCTTACCACGCGGTGGAAAATTGCCTATATAAGGAAGGCCTTATTATTGTCTTAGGCAGTTCAGAATAGTTCTGGGTAGTAGATCTGGGTAATAGTTCGAGGCTTTGTCCTACAGAATATTGTAAGGGAATGCCCATGTGGCTTTGCATATTGTAATTCTGAAAGTTTGTAATTCCACATTTGTGGAGATAATAAGAAGCGAATTTTCTGTTCTTGCATATTGTTGTTGTTTCTCTATATCTGTTATGTGTTTATGGTATTAAGGGGAGCACCCTTCATCAAGTGGTATCAAAGCACGAGCACCCTTCATCAAGTGGTATCAGAGCAAGAGTTCCTGAGTGTGTAAAATAGATCGCGGACTGTGAGGCAGTTTGCACTAGGACCGTGGTTAGGGATTCAGCGCGCATCGCGAAAATGCCTCCACGAAGAGAACCTGGAAAAAGAGCTGGTGCTGTGACCCCTGAGGTTAGAAAGCTACAGAGATAAGTGCGAGCATTGCAAGAAGAGATTCGTAGAGGAATGAATCTTAATGTCAGAGATGAAAGCGAGGATGAAGCCGAAGAAGAATATCAAGAAGGAGAAGCTGAAATTGTGAACCGGGAGGAAGAAAGACTTTTTCGGGCAATTTTCAAGATTGAGAAAAGACCTAAGATTGAGGTTCCTACATTTTTTAGAAATCTTAACCCAGAGGAATTGATCGACTGGATCAATGAATGTGAAGAATATTTTGAGTATGAAGATGTTGAGGATCCTGATAGGGTCAAATTTGCGAAGGCCAGACTGAAAGGTCATGCAAAGATATGGTGGCAAGAGATTCAGTTGGAGCGAAATAGAAGGGGAAAGGAGAAAATCATGAGATGGGATCAAATGGTGGATAAATTGAAGTGACAGTTCATTCCTGTTGATTATGAGCTTGACCTACTAAAGAAAATGCAAAGTTTGAAGCAAGCAGGAAGATCTGTTCAGGAGTATACAGAGGAGTTCTATCGACTCCTCATCAGAACAGGCATGCAGAAGCTGATAAGGAGAAAGTTTCCCGATACCTTAATGGATTAATGCCAAGCATTCAGGATGAGTTGAATCTAGTTCGAATGAACAGTATTGAAGAGGCATACTAGTTTTCCCTAAAAGTAGAAGAAAACTTGAACAAGAAGTTTGAGAGCAGACAAAATGGAAGAGGTTGTGGTGGAAGATCTGGTGGACAGTCATATGGTGGCCGAAATGAAGATCCGAAAAAGAAGGATGAGGTCAGTAGCAGTCAGAATCAGCGAGGAAATAATTTCAATCGCTTTTAGGATCAGAATAATAGAGATCAGAGAGGAAGAGGAAGAGGACAAGGATCTAAAAGAGGTGGCTTCTGTGGAACATATTTTCACTGTGGAGAAGAAGGTTATAGGGCATTTGAATGTCCTCAGTCCCAAGGTAGAACAGAGAGGAGAAATGAAGGCTAGGCCAGAGTTGCACATGTAGATGAAGATGTCAGATCATCAAATTCTGAAGATGTTGAAAAAGGAGAAATGTTGATTAATAGAAGAGTCATGTTGAGTGGTGAGAATGAACCTGAGCAAAGAAGGAGCCTGTTTCGCACCAGGTGCAAGTGTGAAGGTAAATGTTGTGATGTGATTATTGATAGTGGAAGCACTGACAATTTGGTGTCAGAAGAGATGGTGACAAAGTTGAAGCTCAAGAGACAGAAACACCCACATCCATATCGGATTGCCTGGGTACAGGATGACCACAAGGTCATGGTCAATGAACAATGCCTGGTGAAGTTCAAGATTGGCGGATACCAAGATGAGATATTGTGTGATATCATATCTATGGATGCATGTCATATGTTGTTGGGTAGACCATGGCTAGGTGCGGAAGCATATTACCAAGATGAATGCACAGTATAAGGCTAAGGCAGATAAGAAAAGGAGGTATAAAAAATTTCAAGTTGGTGATGAAGTCATGGTTCATTTGTGGAAGGAGCGGTTTCCAGTCGGTACATATAACAAGCTGAAAATGAAGAAGTTTGGACCATGTAGGATACTGAAGAAACATGATTCAGGAAACGCATATGAGGTAGAATTGCCTACTGAGCTAAATATTTCACCAGTGTTTAACATTTTAGATTTGACAGAGTATCATGAAGGAGGTGTTGAAGATGAGATCACAGCAACACAGTGGAGTATTCTAGCAACTAGTTCAGATACTAAAGAGATCGAAGATATATTGGACAGTTGTGTTGGCAGAAGCACAAGGAACATGACATATGAAGAATATCTGATCAAGTCGAAAGGACAACCTGTTGAAGATTCATCATGGCAGAGAAAGGAGGAGGTTAGCCGTCTTGGTTTTCCTCTGCGCACCTGAGTCGTGACAAGGTCACTTCTCAAATTACCCTGGGTGTCTGATGCAGGAGCATCCTGGGTGTAAGAGCAATCTTGCATCACCCAAAAAAAAAATATTTCTATTTTTATATTCAATAAGGACTATTTTGTGCAGAGCTGCTATTTATGGAAAGTTGCTATTTTTGGTAATTTGCGTATGTTCTCAGAATGATCTGATTTCTTTCTTGGAGGTTCATTTTGGTCATATAAGTCTACCAGTAAAGTTTCATTGCCAGATCAAGTGTATATTGGAAGATATTGAAGATTTTCGATATTGGAAGCAGGGTACAGAAACTTTGAACTCAGTTTTGAAGGCTTTAGAGGCCCCGAATGAGGTCAAAAATTTAGGTGATGGGCGCTTGCGTGGGTCAAGCCTGTAGAGCGCTTCGTGGCATTTCTGAAATGGGGTTATAATAGCCGATCGGGTCAACTGGTGATGACTTATGGTCTTCAGAAGTTGGGCTACCTGAAATGGCAGAAAATAATTTTCTTCAAAATTTCTGTTCGGGTTTCAAAGGTTATCTTGAGCCGACTATGATGTAATAAAATGTAAAATAAAATAATTCTAAATTTGGTCGGCCTTATTGGCTAAAATTCTGGAACCTTCCCAGTCGGTGGAAAATTGCCTATATAAGGAAGGCCGTATTATTGTCTTAGGCAGTTCAGAATAGTTCTGGGCAGTAGATCTAGGTAATAGTTCGAGGCTTTGTCCTACATAATATTGTAAGGGAAGGCCCATGTGGCTTTGCATATTGTAATTCTGAAAGTTTGTAATTCCACATTTGTGGAGATAATAAGAAGCCAATTTTCTGTTCTTGCATATTGTTGTTGTTTCTCTATATCTGTTATGTGTTTGTGGTATTAAGGGGAGCACCCTTCATCAAGTGGTATCAGAGCAAGAGTTTCTGAGTGTGTAAATAGATCGCCGACTGTGAGGTAGTTTGCACCAAGACCATGGTTAGGGTTTCAGTGCGCATTGCGAAAATACCTCCACGAAGAGAACATGGCGGAAGAGCTGGTGCTGTGACACTTGAGGTTAGAGAGCTACAGAGACAAGTGCAAGCATTGCAAGAAGAGATTCACAAAGGAATGAATCTTAATGTCAGAGACGAAAGGGAGGATGAAGGCGAAGAAGAATATCAAGAAGGAGAAACTGAAATTGTGAACCAGGAGGAAGAAAGACTTTTTCGAGCAATTTCCAAGATTGGGAAAAGACCTAAGATTGAGGTTCCTACATTTTCTGAAAATCTTAACCCAGAGGAATTGATCGATTGGATCAATGAATGTGAGAAATATTTTGATTATGAGGATGTTGAGGATCCTGATAGAGTCAAATTTGCGAAGGCCAGACTGAAAGGTCATGCGAAGATATGGTGGCAAGAGATTCAGTTGGAGTGAAATAGAAGGGGAAAGGAGAAAATCATGAGATGGGATCGGATGGTGGATAAATTGAAGTGACAGTTCATTCCTGTTGATTATGAGCTTGACCTACTAAAGAAAATGTAAAGTTTGAAGCAAGCAGGAAGATCTATTCAGGAGTATACAGAAGAGTTCTATCGACTTCTCATCAGAACAGGCCATGCAGAAGCTGATAAGGAGAAAGTTGCCCGATACCTTAATGGGTTAAGGCCAAGCATTCAAGAGGATTTGAATCTGATTCGAATGAATAGTATTGAAGAGGCATACAAGTTTTCCCTAAAAGTAGAGGAAAAACTGAAGAAGAAGTTTGAGAGCAGACAAAATGGTAAAGGTCGTGGTGGAAGATCTGGTGGACGGTCATATGGTGGCCGAAATGAAGATTTGAAAAAGAAGGATGAGGCCAGTAGTAGTCAGAATCAGCGAGGAAATAATTCCAATCACTTCCAGGATCAGAATAATAGAGATCAAAGAGGAAGAGGAAGAGGACAAGGATCTGGAAGAGGTGGCTTCCGTGGAACATATTTTCACTGTGGAGAAGAAGGTCATAGGGCATTTGAATGTCCTCAGCGCCAAGGCAGAACAGACAGGAGAAATGAAGGCTAGGCCAGAGTTGCACATGTAGATGAAGATGCCAGATCATCAAATTCTGAAGATGCTGAAAGAGGTGAAATGCTGATTAACAGAAGAGTCCTGTTGAGTGGTGAGAATGAACCTGAGCAAAGAAGGAGCCTGTTTCGCATCAGGTGCAAATGTGAAGGTAAATGTTGTGATGTTATTATTTATAGTGGAAGCACTAACAATTTGGTGTCAGAAGAGATGGTGACAAAGTTGAAGCTCAAGAGACAGAAACACCCACATCCATATCGGATTGTCTGGGTACAAGATGACCACAAGGTCATGGTTAATGAACAATGCCTGGTGAAGTTCAAGATTGGCGGATACCAAGATGAGGTATTGTGTGATATCATATCTATGGACGCATGTCATATGTTGTTGGGTAGACCATGGCAGTTTGACAGATGTGTTATACATGATGGTCGTGCGAATACCTATTCCTTGACAAAGGATGGAGTGCGACATAAGCTAAAACCATTCAAGGAGACTGAAGAAAAGGTATGTGGTAATGCAAGGATAACTTTTGTTGATGGAAAAAATTTTCTAGATGGTATGAGGCACGAGCATATATGTTTTTCTTTAATTCCAAAAGTTGGTAAAGACGAAGTAGAAGATGTTCCTCTAGAAGTTGCAGATTTGTTGAATGAGTTTTAGGATATTGTATCCGATAACATGCCTGATGGATTACCACGAGTCAGGAAGATCAGTCATCAGATGGACTTGATCCCAGGAGTGAGTTTGCCGAATAAGGCAGCACACAGAATGACACCTGTAGAAAGTGAGGAGTTGAACAGACAAGTACATGAACTGTTACAGAAAGGATTGATCTGTGAGAGTCTGAGTCCCTGTGCTGTACCAGTGGTATTAGCACCAAAGAAGAATGGAGAATGGAGGATGTGTATAGATTCTAGGACAATAAACAAGATCACAATCAAGTACAGGTTTCCATTGCCATGAATGGATGATATTATGGACTGTTTGAGTGGAGCTGTGTATTTCTCAAAGATAGATCTGAAGAGTGGATATCATCAGATTCGGATCAAAGAAGGAAATGAATGGAAGACTGCCTTCAAGACAAAGGAAGGACTATATGAGTGGTTAGTCATGCATTTTGGGCTAACCAATGCACCGAGCACTTTCATGCGGCTCATGAACGAGGTCCTGAAAGAATTTCTGGATAAGTTTGTCATTGTTTACCTAGATGATATTTTGATTTTTAGCAAGACATTGGAGGAACATATGATGCATATTCGTATGGTGTTTGAGAAGTTGAGAGATGAGAAATTGTTGATTAATTTGAAGAAGTGCAGTTTTGTGAAGAAAGAGTTAGTGTATTTGGGATTTGTAGTTTCAGCAGAAGGTCTAAAAATGGACCCAGAGAAGGTACAGGCTATCCTTGAATGGCCTACTCCAAGGAGAGCTATTGAGGTAAGATCTTTTCATGGTTTAGCTAGCTTTTACAAAAATTTTATCAGAAATTTTAGAAGTATTTGTGGACCCTTGACTTAAACAATGAGAGGGGATAGAAAAGAGTTTAAGTGGACTAATGGGGCAAAAAAGAGTTTTCAATTGTTGAAACAAAAAGTTACAAAACAACCTATTTTAGCACTTCCAGATTTTAATAAGGTGTTTCAAGTAGATTGTGATGCTAGTGGTACTGCAATAGGAGCTGTTATGAGCCAAGAAGGTAAACCTGTTGCTTATTTCAGTGAGAAGTTAAATGATGCCAAGAGGAAATATTATGTTTATGATCAGGAATTTTATGCTATAGTTTAGGCATTAAAGAAGTGGAGATATTATCTACTTCCTAAGGAGTTTGTTTTGTATACTGATCATCAAGCTTTGCAATATTTGGATAGTCAAGGAAAATTGAATCAAAGGCATTTGAAATGGGTTGAGTTTTTACAGAGTTATACATTTGTTTTGAAACACAGAAGTGGAAAGTCTAACAGGGTTGCGGATGCTCTTAGCAGAAGGCAACTATTGCTGACAGAAATGCAGATTGAAGTGGTTGGGTTCAAGGAACTCAAGAATTTGTATCCAGAGGATCCTAAATTTGGTGAAGCTTAGAAAGCTTGTACAGAACCTGTTACTCTAGACAGGATGAAATGGTTGGATTTCATCATCCAGGATGATATGCTATTCAGAGGGAGTCAGTTGTGCATTCCATGAAGTTCTATGAGGGAGAATCTCATCAAGAAGAAGCATAGTGGAGGATTGGCTGGACATTTTGGTCATAATAAAACCCTTGCTTTGGTTGGTGAAAATTATTATTGGCCACAATTGTAGCAAAATGTGAAGAAGTTTGTACAGAGTTGCAGAGTATGTCAGATGGCGAAAGGAGTGAAGCAGAATACAGGGTTGTATCAGCCATTACCTATACCAAAGAAGCTTTGGGAGGATATCAGTATGGACTTTGTTCTTGGTTTACCGAGGACACAGCGGAGACATGATTCAATTTTTGTAGTAGTTGACAGATTTTCAAAGATGGCACATTTCATTCCCTGCAAGAAGACTAATGATGTTGTTCATGTAGCAGAATTGTTTTTCAGAGAAGTAGTGAGACTACATGGTTTGCCAAAGACCATAGTGTCAGATCGAGATACTAAGTTTGTTGGATATTTCTAGCGGACATTGTGGAAGAAGTTGAAGATAGATTTAAAGTTCAGTTCATCACATCATCCATAGACTGATGGATAGACAGAGGTGGTGAATAGAAGTTTGAAAAATTTGCTGAGGTGTTTGGTTGGAGATAAGCCAATAGGATGGGATTAGATTTTACCACAGGCGGGATTTGCATACAATAATTCTGTCAATAGGAGCACTGGTAAATCACCATTCCAGATTGTATATGGAAGTAGTCGAAGAAATGCATCTGAATTGAGGAAGATAGATAAAGGAGAAATAAGTAGTGCTGAAGCTGAGGATTTTGCAGAACACTTGAAGAACATCCATGGGGAGGTGCGGAAGCATATTACCAAGATGAATGCACAGTATAAGGCTAAGGCAGATGAAAAAAGGAGGTATAAAGAATTTCAAGTTGGTGATGAAGTCATGGTTCATTTGCGGAAGGAGCGGTTTCCAGTCAGTACATATAACAAGCTGAAAATGAAGAAGTTTGGACCATGTAGGATACTGAAGAAACATGATTCAGGAAATGCATATGAGGTAGAATTGCCTACTAAGCTAAATATTTCACCAGTGTTTAACATTTCAGATCTGACAGAGTATCATGAAGGAGGTGTTGAAGATGAGATCATAGCAGCACAGTGGAGTATTCCACCAACTAGTTCAGACACTAAGGAGATCGAAGATATACTGGACAGTTGTGTTGGCAGAAGCACAAGGAACAAGACATATGAAGAATATCTGGTCAAGTGGAAAGGACGACCTATTGAAGATTCATCATGGCTGACAAAGGAGGAGGTTAGCCGTCTTGGTTTTCCTCTGCACACCTGAGTCGTGACAGGGTCACTTCTCAAATTACCCTGGGTGTCTGATGCAGGAGCATCCTGGGTGTAAGAGCAATCTTGCATCACCCAAAAAAAAAATATTTCTATTTTTATATTCAATAAGGACTATTTTGTGCAGAGCTGCTATTTATGGAAAGTTACTTTTTTGGTAATTTGCGTATGTGCTCAGAATGATCTGATTTCTTTCTTGGAGGTTCATTTTGGTCATATAAGTCTGCCAGTAAAGTTTCATTGCCAGATCAAGTGTATATTGGAAGATATTGAAGATTTTCGGTATTGGCAGCAGGGTACAGAAACTTTGAACTTAGTTTTGAAGGCTTTAGAGGCCCCGGATGAGGTCAAAAATTTGGGTGACGGGCGCTTGCGTGGGTCAAGCCTGTAGAGCGCTTTGTGGCATTTTTGAAATGGGGTTATAATAGCCGATCGGGTCAACTAGTGATGACTTATGGTCTTCGGAAGTTGGGCCACCTGAAATGGCGGAAAATTATTTTCTTCAAAATTTCTGTTCGAGTTTCAAAGGTTATCTTGAGCCGACTATGATGTAATAAAATGTAAAATAAAATAATTCTAAGTTTGGTCAGCCTTATTGGCTAAAATTCTAGAACCTTACCACGCGGTGGAAAATTGCCTATATAAGGAAGGCCTTATTATTGTCTTAGGCAGTTCAAAATAGTTCTAGGTAGTAGATCTGGGTAATAGTTCGAGGCTTTGTCCTACATAATATTGTAAGGGAATGCCCATGTGGCTTTGCATATTGTAATTCTGAAAGTTTGTAATTCCACATTTGTGGAGATAATAAGAAGCCAATTTTCTGTTCTTGCATATTGTTGTTGTTTCTCTATATCTGTTATGTGTTTGTGGTATTAAGGGGAGCACCCTTCATCACTAAGACTAGTGAATTTAATTGTGCACATTCAATTAGAAATTTTATCTTTATTATAATTGAATAATAAATTGGAATATAGCATTATGTGATGAAAATTGTAATTATGTTTGTTTTGGTAATTTAATATACATCATGAAAGGTAGAGCATAAGATAACACACACAGTACAAGGCACACAAAAGATTTACATAAGAAACCATTATTGTTGAAAACACACTAGCAAAAGGATGGTAACAATCGTATACATAAGAACATACACCTAATACAATAAAGTATCTCAATTTATATATATTATAACATGCAACCTCATAATTGTGTCTTAGAGAACCAAAATATAACACCCTAATCAAAAAAATTATTTCCCTCTACAATCCACCCATACCAATAGTTAGAGATGATTAATGAACCAACCTCATAGAAATCCAACCCTCACTACTATCTAACTACCTTGGAGTATCAATAGTCACAATTATCTCATGATTGTACTATGACATTATCAAATTACACATTATATGAACATAATTTGTCCTCATAGGTAATCACCGCATATAATTTATCATTAATCCTCACACAAAAAAAGGTTTTTGACCATCTATCATTGAACTACATGCATGTCTTACTACACACTACAAACAAAACAAAACCTATGACTTGCAATATTAGAGACAGTTTGGTGATTTCTACTAGATACATGTGGTATCCTTGATCATTCGTAAGAACATCCAAATTCTCTTGATGTCATCTATACTCCAATAGTGATGCATGTACACTTGCTCTACTATAGATGATACAAAAGCTAGTTAGACCAAGATGAAATACCAAATATTAAACCTTATGCCATGCAGTTATAATGAGAACAAAACTAGGATGTGAAAATTCTTCATGATATACCATGAAGTATAAAACTCATAGCAACTCATCACATAGCTTCTTGCAACTATCTATCAATCTAAAATCAACCACTTGAACATTTTTTTCATCTATTAGCTCTTTGCAAATGACTAGCACATTAAAGTTACAACATTATCCCACCTAATGTTTACGATAGGAGAATTTGTAATAAGCATTAAGAAGATGGTACATGCACAAGAAAGAGTTAAACTCATTTCATCCTTGCATCACAAGACTTTTCGATGTTCACAATTTGATCAAAGAATCAAAATCATTTACATGAGTGTTAATTTTCTCCATCTAAAATTCAATCAATTGCACCTTATATTACATAGCTATTGAATTGGATACTCTTACAATATCTTTGTAACAATGTTATAACAACAAATCCAACATGTACTCTATATTTTCATAAATTCCTTCAAGAGACTCCTATTAAAATTAGTTATACATATTGAAACACGTGAAAGTTTCACCACAAAACATGTATGCCTTTGACACACTAGACAATGAGGATGTACCTAAACAACCTTGCTATGATACTAAATATTGAGAATTTAGTCCCTATTATAGTTAATCAACAAACTAGGATAGAGAAGAAAAGAAAACCTAATCATAGATACTATATTATGGTTCTCTATGACAGTATTATGAGATTGTACATTGTAATCTATAAATTGAAATATTGTAAGAGAGAAACTTTATTATATTGGATGTTGTCATCTTTTTTCTAGCAGGTTTTCTCTAGTAATGATTTTTCACATAAACCTTTATCTCATGTGGATATAGCATGTGTATTGTCTCATGTTCATTCCTTCATGTTTATTATGTTTGAATGTGTTCCAATAATTTAATCTCTATTACAATCAAGTATTAGACTATGATATATGAACTATTTATGATTAAGTGATACAAGATCTATTAACCTTTTTTAAAGGCTATTGTAATCACATATATGTATGCTTTATGCATTAAGTTTAACAAAATTGTGAATAATTAGGAAAACACTCTATTTTTCTTCCATAAGTAAATAAAATAATGAAAAAAAGTGTTTCTACCATATAAATCAAGATATGATTTATTTTTTGAAGTGCTTATTTTAGAACACTAAAGTAAGAGTGATACAGATTTAAATATGGGGATTTTACACCCAAGATTATTTATTGTTGAATTATAACTTTTTTATCAATCAAAAAATTGTAAAGGACAACAAGTTGACATATGCATGTGTGTTTGCACATTGAATCTTATAATAATCTAGATGGATCGTAGAAATGTGTCACTTTAAGTTTTTTTTAAAAAGATAAATTCATGAGGGTCAAATAAGTGTGAATCCTATGGTACACACATTTCTATCTAATATTTATCAAGGATTATATTCCATCTAATGACTATTGAGAGATAAATAATCTCACGATTGTCTATACTTTCTCCCAAACCTAGAAATATATGATCTTTGCAAATTAATTATTAGTTAGATCAATTGAAAAATCTAAATTATAGTTCAAACCAATCAACAATTATAAAGGACTACATATCTATGTGTGTAAGGTTGTTCATTAAGTTTTATAGTACCTTAAAGGATTAAGTAAAAAAACCCTTTGTGTGTTCTACTAGTGATAAAAAAGAATATGACAAGAAAATTAAACCATATTAAAGGAAGCAAGAAGCTTGTAGTGTATACATGTTTATCATCATCTTAATTAAAGATAATATTTTGAATAATGTATTGAGAGCTAAACAATCTCAATATTGTTATAGTATTTTCCAAAATGTTATAATCTGACCACACTATTGTATTGAAACCTAAAAAATTAAGATTATTGATTCTATATTTAGCTTATTAATCCTTAAGACGATGCACATACTATATTCTTGGTTATCAAAATGATTAAGGATCCAAAATGAAATACATTATGTGTAAAAAATATTGAACTCTTGTCACAACAATTTGGCTAAGGAAAAAATAAAGAAGATTGTAAACCATAGTATCTTGGTAGCTTGCACTTATGCATTAGAATGATGAAAATTAAAGATTATTTCTTCCAATAGAAAGCTAAAGGAAATCATAGAGACATGAAAAGTAGTCTACTATGAGAAAGAGAACCAATCAACAAATAATAGTCATTAAAATCCTCCTTACTTGTAATCATAGAATTCCATAACACAATGTCTTGTTAAAGCATTTTGTTAAAGATGCCATTGATATCCTAGATAATCCTATTTTTAAGACACATATATGTAAGAGTGCTACCCAATGTTTTTATTTTATTTTTTCTAGAATATAGTATTCTCTCCATGTTCATGGACCTCCCTACAAATCGTTAGCATCCTCAAAATGACACAAGCCAAGAGGACACACATAATGTATGTTGGTTTGGTTGCACTTGAGTCTTCCATTTCATTAAACAACACCAATCTATCTTCATTGTGTCCTTGCTAGACATAAGTTAAAATTACAGAAAACAAAGAGACCATATTATGAAAGAGTATTTCATCTCGACAACTTGAATTGCTAAAATATGAAGGCCAACACAAAGTATACAATTAGAATAGTCTAAGCAATGCCTAGATATTTTACTTTCCCTTCAAATAATAAAAACCATCCACTCTTATTGAATTGAAAATTAAAATCCCTAAAAATAAAATTACACATTAAGTTCGAATGAAACACAATGTTTTATTGAGGCCATGGGAAATCAAAATTAAAGCTTCTATATCTAACTTTTTAAGCATTGAAGAAATGTACATATTGTCGTTTGGTTATCAAATTATTAAAGATCCAAAAATAAAATAGGTCAATCCCTATCACAACAATTATGAGAAAAGACTAAATTAGAATCTTTTAAAAAATGAAAATAAGTCACACATGACTTCAAAAAATTATTTTTCTTTTTTTAATCTCTAAAAATTATTTATGATTTTTTTTAAAATACTATTTAAGATGGCTACTTAAAAATAAGAAGTAAAATTTAATAATCACTAGACCACAATAATCTCTACAAATTTCTTAAAATAAGAATTAAAAATTTTATTTATCAAATTTTCTTAAAAACTCACCTTTAAAAAATATCAAGTTAAACTCATCTAAAATTTAGGTCAAAAGAGTTTTAAAACTTGCTATAACAACTTCACATATCTTATTTATATCTTATAAGCATAAATTCATTCAAATTAACTCATATGTATCTTTTTTATATATTTAATTAGAAAATATTTATAATTTTTTTAATATAATAATCTCCTTAAACTTAAAATTTTAAGATATTAATATCAAATACATGTTCAAACTATATACTCAATTAAGAACACTAAAAAATTGAGTGTAAAATATAAATACCTTCAAATTTAGTTTTCCATGTAACCTCATAAATTTAAACAATCTACTCCTCTCTTTCCTTTAACTAAGTTTTAGGCTTAGTTTACCAACTAATCTTTTCATACTTAAATACTAAAATTTTATTATTACTACTATGAATACATATGTTAGTTTATATTAATTAAAAATATATACATATATTCACAAAAAAAAATTAGGATACAAAGTTACTTCTTAAAGTCATACGGGTGCCTAGATAACAAAAATACTAATAAAATCACTACATAATTCTAATAATACCCGTGAGAGGAGGAGCAAAGTTCGGTCTCCATTTTCCGAATTATCCTATTTCCCCATACATCGGTAGAATCCTCAATAAAATACTAATAAAACCACTACATAATTCTAACAATACCCGTGAGAGGAGCAAAGTTCGGTCTCCATTTTCCGAATTATCTTATTTCCCCATACATCAGCAGAGTCCGAAATAAAATACTAATAAAACCACTACATAATTCTAACAATACCCGTGAGAAGAGCAAAGTTCGGTCTCCATTTTCCGAATTATCCTATTTCCCCATATATCAGCAGAGTCCGAAATAAAATACTAATAAAACCATTACATAATTCTAACAATAAGGATGAGAGGAGGAGCAAAATTCAGTCTCCATTTTCCAAATTATCCTATTTCCCCATACATCAACAGAGTCCGAAATAACTTGAAAACAGACCACCCCTCATCTGTTTTAACTTCTCCCTCCTCTTTTTCTTCCCTTCCCATAAAATTGCCATGTGTTAACCTCCTCTACTGAAAGACAAATTCTCAAAGAGTCCAAGGCTAGAAAAAACAAACCGGCCAACTGACTAAAACAGTTTTACAAATTCAAAATTTATTTCAAAATTCACTTTATTTCTATTAAGCTGTCCCAATGAAAAGACAAATTCTCTTATCCATTCCGATGAGTCTAAACTGCAGAAAGCGAGATTTGCTGAAAAGGAGTGAAGATGTTCTTAATTCTAGTGGTGTTCTCCATGTGGAATGACTTCAAGCCGGTGTTGTCAAGTGGCTAAATTCACCACATTCTCTTACAAATTGCCATTGATACATGTAATCTACGCCATGATGCAAGGGGAAAAACACCAACGCAAAAGTTAAATAATTATAAACATGTTCCTGAAGAAACATGGATCTTATCTTGGCCAAGGTGGGTCACACTTATATCCAGAAAACAAATCCAAATCAACAACTCAAATGTTTTGGGTAAGGAGGATTCCGGAATTCCACATGATCCAAATCAAATTCCAAGAGGTGAAAGACTCCCACATGGCCTATAAATATCCATGGCTGTTGTATCTAATCAGGTGTGAATGCAAGATCAGCTCAGCTCAGCTCATTTTGCAAGCTACTCTGTTTTTGTTTGGCTCTGGTAATTGATTAGTTTTGGCTGTTGAATTGTGATGGAAGGTTCAGGTTCAGGCTCAGGCTCAAGCTCAACAAGCTCATACTCGAGCAAGAGTCCTTCTATGGGAGCTCCTCATGCTTCTTCCATATCTGAGATCTTTGATGGCTGCACACCCAAATCCAGTGGTGGGCATTTTGGGTTTGGCGAAGAGTCCTCTAAGGCAGGTTTTACTCAACAAAGGCCAGGGGTAAGCTTGTCTAGCATAAGTTCATGAGGCATCTGCATGATTATAGTGGGTAAAAGTTTGGGATATTTGAAATCCCCGTATTACCTAGGGCTAAAACAATGAATTTAAATTAATATCATGTGTTTGATTGAAACTGGTGGTTCTTGGCCTTAGGATTTTAGTGTTTAGAAATTTTTCTAAGATTTGCTAGTGGGTTCTATTTGATTGTGATACTCAAGAAAGTGAAAATTTGGGGATTCTTTCTCCCCCTGTTTCTGTTCTATGTTTATTAGAACATTAGATTCGAATTGGTGGTCTCTGTTTAATGCTGGCGGTTTGTGGCTTTAGGATTTGAGTGTTATTATGTATGTTTAGTTAATTTGATTGAATATGTGTCAGTATGCATGTTTCTGTTCTCCACATTTTTGTTGTATCCTATCTGCATTAGTAGCCTAGGTTTTTTATTCTGGTAGCTATAATATTTTTTCCCAATGTAAATATATGTTAGTTAATTGATTTAATTACCTGGAATGGTGAATATTTTGCAGTTTTACTGTCCATGTTTCTTCTTGTGCGTTTGGATTAAAGCACTAGATTAGAATTAGTAGCTCTTGTTTTGTTTATGGTGGCTTAAAGCTCTTCAGGTTTATGTGTTTGCATGCAAATTTAACCAATTTGAAAATATTTTGAATGGTGTTGTGCCAAGAAACGTGAAGGTTTGTTATTTTATTTTCAATCCGTGTTTCTACCATCTGCATTAGGGTTAAAACCTAGATTGGAATTATAAGCGTGGATTTGATTAAATATCTTGGCTTGTGGCCTTAAGATTTCAGTGCTTCTATGTGAAGTTAAAGAATTTGAAGATGTATTGGTTATATGATTATTGTGTCAGGATTGGTGATTTTGCGAACTATTGGCCTGTGTTTGAATATTGTGGCTTTGCTTGTCTTAGGGTTTGAGTTTTATATGTAAAATAAACCAAATCGAAGATGTGTTAGTGGGTTTTTATCGATCCCTCATTCAATTGCAGGTTATGGGTAGAGAATCAAATAAAAGTGAGGGGACTGCAACACGTCGTCACAGTGAGGATTATTATGTTGGAAGTTCTGCGCGGGATATTAATGGTATGCAAAATTTTAGCTTCTGTTAAATGTCTTGGGATTTTCATTTGTCACAAACTCGTCCTGTGTTTCTTTCCTGCAAATTAGTTGTATATGTTTTTTATTTAACAAATTAGTACATATAAACACCCACCATCTTATCAATGCGTGGAGAATGCTATATTGAGACTAGATTACCCTTCGTCTTAGAGGCCATATCTCAGGTTTATGTATTCTACCAAAATCAGCACAGGTTGTCATTGATATTGCTCCATTTCTAGTTGCAAGAAATGCAACCTGAGGCTTCAATTTTTGTTTCCTGCATTACAAAATGGATTTGGCATTGTGAGTGTGCCATTTTTTTGTTGTTTGTGAATTTTCAAGCTTTTTACATGTCTTCCAGTCTTCCAAGTTTTAATTTGTAACTGCAAGTTGATTCATCCTTTGGCTTATTGAGACAATGTTTGAACCATTCAGTGTTTACAAGTGAATTTTTATGCAATTTGTAGACTATATAAAAGATATGTCTACACTTACATACAGAGGGCACATACACATAAATGCTCTCTGCTTCAAGATCTTCCCAACCTCATTTCCTGCAACACTGCTGTTGCCATCATGTTTCCCACTACTTGTTTTTGGCAACATAGGTCTGCCTTACCTATAGGCCAAGGTTGGCTGGATCAAAGACATATAACTCTGGTACCTTGGTTATGTTTTTGTCTTTCAAAGCATATTTTAGCCATCTAGTAGTGCACATTTGGTGGCATAATTTCACTCATTCTATATAGTGCTTCCGTTCTTATGTAAAGAATAAACCACCATGCAATAACAAACTTCTGTCGCCCCTTTTATATCAGTTACATTTAGAATCATGCCCCATAAACCTTTACATGTAGTGAAGATGTCTGGTTCAGTGTTATAGAGCTCAGGAGGAAGGCTTGGATCTCAATTTGAATTATTTGTTGTTTATTGTAATGCAGTAAAAGTATTTCTGAAATGGTTTAGATAGTAATTTGGATGATTTTTTAGCACCATATCTTTTATAGTAAATCTCTCAATGTCATTGTACATTCTCATCCACATATGCACAACAAAATGAATGAACTTTGCTCAATAATGCAACTACACTGACCTGATTCATAAGGGCACTGCCTTAATACTGTAGATATTTTATACTGTGCACAAAAGAGGAGGCTGGAAATATGTAAAGATAGAGTAGTTTTATTTGTTTTGTATCTCCTGAACGAGTAACTTGCCTTCTTGGTTTCACTTGGTTTAACTTTTACATCAATTGTTAAAATACAAGACGACAAGTCAGCCTAATCAAAGTAACAGCTGTGGTCTCATGTCGACTATGGCCTACAAGGCTAGAACATAATTTTGGCAATACTGTAAGAGGGTTGCTTGCTGAAATCGAAGTATTGAAAATTCATGATTTTGTTCAAGTCGTTATCATTTCCTTTCTGGTTGAAGTTTTCTTCTTGTGTTGAAAAATGTCCTGTGTGCTTTTCAAGGCCCTGTACTTTTACAGTTTTTACATTTATTTACTTTTAAAGGGATAATAACTTGAAGGTTTGGGAAGTGCAACATTGTTTTCTTTTGAGGAAGGCATGGATTTTACATTTTTTCAGTCTTAAAGTTATTTTCTATGTACACAGGTAGCAATTCACAAAAGGGTCAAAGCAATCATGGCAAGAGTCGGAGTCTAAGTGATGCTTTTCTTGCTTCTTCTTTATCTTATGGAAGACGTGATCTGTACAGTGACCCTTCAACTGCAAAACCAGAGGGGTTACATGGGGTCAGCATTCAATCTCTTACCTTGCTTATAGTTCAATAATTTGCAACTCCAGAAACTGTGGCTTCAAACTAATCGTTTTGCATTTTAAAAAATAACAGTTAAAAGAAGATAACATGGATGATGAAACAAGCACACCCAAAGCTTCAAGAGGAAATTGGTGGCAAGGTATGGGATTTGATTTAAGCTTGAATGGTCATACTTATATGCTCATGTATTCTTTTCTGACATCAGTCTTGGTTTTTACTGTTACAGGTTCTCTATATTATTAAAAATTCAAGTCAGACCAATTTACCTCCTGCATCAACTAGAAGAGGTACATATCCTCTTTGATATTCTTGAGATTCTTCTGATCCATTAGTTATCTAGAAGCTGATGCCCATATCTGTTATGTTGTTTTTCCTCCCTTTATTAAGAATATGGTCAATAAAATTGAAAGGGGAATATTTTACCTTGTTATGTGATAGGACATGTAGATATGAAAGTAAAATCCATGGTCCAAAAGTCTAAACTCCTATTTAATGGTTGTTTACTTCTATTATGTCATTCTTGTTTATTCTGTAATCAGTCCTTATTTCATAGAATTAGCAATTTTTAAGTCAGAAAAGTTGTTTAATTTTTCAGGTACAGATGGAAATTACTAGCTGCACTCAGAAGTTCCATGAATCCAACAAGTTGTTAGATCATCAACTAATTGCTATCCTTCTTAATTGGATTGCTCTGCTCTTTTGCGATGTGGGCTGCAGATTGTACGTTTGGTAGCTGCAGTTTTGTTTTGAGTTTGAGATTATACTTTTCTGAATGCATCAGTATGTAGAATTTGTTATGTTTATAAATAATGTAATGATGGTGCCAAGAGCCCATTTTATGTAAGTTTTTCCTTCCTGGGTATTTTGAGTGTGACAAGTGCCATTTCAAATTTCTTTTTTTGATGTCCAATCAAGTCATCTGTTTATATGTGCTTGAAATGCTCTTGTAACAGTTTATCTCAAATGCAAATAAAATTTCACTAATTGACATCATACAAGGACATTTCGAAATGAGTTCTCTTTCAAATGACAACATAAATATAGATTAACATTTTGTCATAAGCATGAACTACTGTTTGTTATTGGTAGCCAGCTTTGGTATTAATTACAGAAAAAGTACGTTCAGTACATACTGTCAAAATTGTTGCTTTCTTTAAAACAAAATCCCAACTAAACTTTCGAAACTACATGTATTACTTATAGAAACAAGCATGTTCTCTGCCACATATTGCAGAAGCAATTGAAGCTTTTAGTCACATGCAATGAGAGAAATGTCAACTGCTTATGATTGAAGATACTTAACTGTGGCATTAAGTAATGTATCACTCATGCAAGCAGCAATATAGAAAAAATACAATTGGTGAACTATAGTCTTAACTATACATGTCCATCTTTCGAATAAGAAAAAATACAATTTATTCCTTCTTGTGGAATCCAATTTGTAGGATGATGAGCATTTATGATTAGTTATTTGGTAGTTGTAGGTTTCAGTTTTCTATACTGTTCTACTTTTTGGTTATATATGTACAACAGTCTATTCACAAAAATCAATGGAGAGATTTGAAGTCTATGTTCATTTCATTCTAAAGTTGTTGGGATGGAAGATCGGATCATCATAGTTTAATTTTTTGCTCTTCTAAATGCTTTCAATTGGTATAAGAATTTAGTGTTTCTCCACAAGTCTAAGTAATTGACATTTAGCACCACTACATCCATGTGTTGGTTCAATAATGTTGGGTTGAATTTGAGTAAGAATCCGGTGTTTCACAACCAAGCTAAGCATATTGACATTTAGCACCACTACATTCGTGAGTTGGTTCAATAATGTTGGGTTGAACTTGCGTAATGTCCCCGAAATAATTAAATTAATTGATTAAGTGGTTCCAAATTTAATAATAATATCTTAGGGACCCTTTCAATTAATTATTTTAATAATAAAATAAAAAGTAATAAATTATTGTCGATCTGCTTGTAATCCTTCGAGAACCTTCCCAAAGCCCTTTATAAGGTCGTGTTTGGCATTGTAGGTAATTATCATGAGTTTTATGTTTCTTACGTATTTGCAAATTCTAGTTGGAGTTTAGCACTGTCTGTCATTTCGGAGGTGCAAGATCCTCCATATTTTGGCACTTTGCAGTTTCAGTGGGAGTCACTCCTCGCCCTAATCTGCATGTTGTGTAATCAAGGATCTATCTTGTGTGGAAATTCAAATACTTCTTGTTTGTGATTCTTTCCTTTCTCCGTGTGGGTGCATTCATTGCCACATATTGTGTTCCGAGTTTAATCTTTGATCTAGTGTCCAAAATCCACTCATATCAAGTAATAGTGCATAATACTTTGTTATTTGTCTACATCATCATCCATAGGTGAGGTTGTCATTCTGTACAAAAGAGGCAAGTTGAGGTATCATACAAAAGTATTTGTCATACGGTGAGAAGGTGTATGGTGAAATCTATTTTGTTGGGAGTGTACGGGCCTATTTGTGATGAAATGAGTCAACACCTTTGAAAATCCTTGTTCCAACTACAATTTGATCTTAGAAAGTCAGGAAAGGTTATGAGAGGTAACAATGTTGAAGGCATGCTAAATCTTGAAATTTGGCTAAGTCTAATTTTTTTGAAAACTCCCAAAATCTAGATTATTTATTATAACTCCTATGAAGTTGACCTATCTCAAACATCCTGATAATATTTATATAAATATAACTTAAAGTATAAGAAAGGTTCTTATACTTAAATGTTATATTTATATAAATCCTCCTGCCTCTTGAGCTGAAAAAATGACTTAGTGTTGAAATGGGGAGTTAACTTGCAAGAAAAATTCCCCAACACTAAGTTGGAATTTGACCATGTCTTGGGAAAAATCCCAACAACCCCCAAAATTTTGCCTCTCTTAATGGCGAGTTTCAAGTGCAATTTGAGGAGAGAAATAAAAGAAAAGTGCAAACTGATGGTTTTTTATGAGAATTGGCTAAGGTTTAAAATTTGTCCCAAGGACAAGGTGGAATCTGCCCGTCTCTTGGGAAAAATCCCAACGAAGGCTAAAATTCTACCCCCCACCAAGTGAAGAAACCTACCAAATACAATCAACGCCATGATTATGTCAAATTAAACTTGGCAAAGTGAGAAGGATGAGAGGTTTAATTAATAAAATTTTAAGGGGAAAATGACTAAGTCTTGGGAAAAATCCCAAAGACATGGCAGAATTCGTAGTCTTTTGGGAAACTTCTCAAAGACTAAGGAAATCTGCTAGCTCTTGGGGAGAATTCCCTAACCATGCCCAATTTCTGCCCTCTAAATATAAGCAAAATCTCAATGACAACTTGATTTCCACCATGAATGAGGGTGATTGAAACATGTCTCGAGGCATGGTGGAGATGGAAAACGATGAAAAGACCAATGAAAGATAATATTTTGATGAATGAGGATGTAAGAGTGAATCATATCAGACCTTGAGACAAGATGATCAAGCCTTTAAAGAACCAAAATTTCTATCTAAATCATGAGGTAGAAAGGTTGTGAGGTGTTGTGAATTCAAGAGTGGTAAATTCACCAAGAATGTGAATTTTTTGCCCTTCTCAAAATCCCAACATTTTGACATTTTCTATCTGTAGTGTCCACCCATAGTTTGTTTTTCACTTTTATATTGCCAAACTCTTTTAGGTCACTTTTATGTGTGTGTTGATATTTCAGTTATATTATGGTTTTGGATGTATGACACTACATGGTGATTTTAATAAATGGATAATTATGGTTGTTAAAATGGTGTTTATGATTATGATTATACTTACCCCATATTTGCATGTGTATGGTGATCATGTATGCTTTTACTTTCCTGTATGACGTGTTTGATATGATTGAGGGACAAAGTCGTAGTTATCTGCTTGCGGGATCCACACAATGTCCCAATCCCCACCATTGCTTATACACACACACACACACATATGCGGGTCTTGTATGTAGGTTTGCAGGCATCGGGCATCGACTTCCCTGAATTGTCAGGATGAGCGCATCCTATCACTAGTCTCAATGGTAAAAGAGAAGAGATAATATTCAGATCCAGAGCTTAATCTAAGTCATACTATTGTCTTGAAATAGTGGGCAAGATTCTGATATTTTACCCCTTTCCAAACTCGTCTAGGTGACGTGAGTTTATAGTCCCTTCCTTGAGCATGGTTGTGGTTCTTTAAGTTCAATTGGTTTTTGCTATTGATGTGATTGCTATAATTAAATAATTTATTTAGATTAATTGTGTAATTTAAATAAATTAAATTTTTACTATTTTTAACTATTTAAATATGAGAGTATTTAATTAATTAAATACAATTATTAAATTTAATGATTTTTATTTAAAATGCTTATTGTGAAGATAGAATAATTTAATTAATGAGAATTAATTAAATATATTCACTTTAGATTTATTTAGTTGTAAATTTAACTTTTTCAAATAAAATATAATTACTAATTGAGAAATTAAATAGCATGTGGAAAATTAAAGTAGACTAAATGTTATTATTTAAATTAATTAGAATGCATTAAGTTGCACAATCAAAATTGAATAAATTAAATTAAAAGAATTGGTCAATTTTGAGTTAAGTGTTTTCAACAAGAGAAATTAGAAAATCAAACTTGAGTTCAAAACTGAAATTAGGAGAAATTAGGAATTGATGTAAACAAGGCTCTCTGTGGAGTTGAGTTCCAACCTTTGCATGTGGAATTGAATTTCTTATATTGTGAAGGTTTGACCATTATTCTCAACACACAAGTTTGGAGAATTTTTGGTTGAAGGATTTCGATTTGGTACAATTTTTTCTGAAAGCTTGGATTTGTCTTCATTTTTTATGATCATTGGATTTATCGTTTTTAGAGTTTGAGGTAGGGTTTGATAACCTTTGTGATTGTATTTTTATAATTTTGAAAGAGTGTATTCTTCATGCCTGTCAAATCTGGATGTTTGAGATTGTTTATTGCGTTTCCTTTTTTGTGAAAATTTTGAAATTTGGTTATAGGGAATTCTAGTTTACATGCAATCCTTCTTTTGATTCTTGCTTGATTTTCGAATAGGGTTTGAATTTATGAGTATTGGTATAAATTAATGATTATATATCATGTGAAAGATTAATTGTTTGAAAACCCCAGGTTCAGATTAACAATAGATTCATTTGAGAAATTTAGATCTAACATTTGAATTGTAAAGAAAATCTAAACTAGATCCTAGAGAATGTATTAGAAAATACCCAGATTGATTATACAATAAGGGTTTTAATTCGCTGTCTCAAAAATATATGTATGTTGAAATATTCTTACCTGGTTAAAAAATTACCTCTTGAAAGAAAACATAATCCCCTATATTCTTTCATTTCTTTCCTTGTATTCTCAAAAACAAAAGGGGCTTGTTGCTTTAGAACAACATGAATTTACTGTCGTTTTGATTTTTTTTTAAATGTATTAAAATATATTAATTAAAACAGTTTTAAAAAATTATGTTTAAAAAAATTTAATTTAAAAAAAATAAAAAATAAAGGGGAGGCGGGTTAAACCCAACCCCCCCCTCCCCCGCTTACCTTCGCCCAAAGGTTGTCATGCACAACCCAAGGGACTACCACACGACATCCCTTTGGGACTGTCGTGCGCAACACAAGGACTGTTGCACACAACCCCTATGGGACTGTCGCACACAACCCTTTGAGACTGTCATGTGCAGCCCCCATGGGACTGTTGCACAAAGTCCATGGGGACTGTCATGTGCAATACCCTGGGGTACTACCACAACAGGTCGCACGGTCTATTGTGTGCAATAACATGGGAGGGACAATGGGTCCTCCCCACTGAAACATAAAGTTATTTTTTTTCAAATAAAAAAAATATGTATATTATCTGTTGGTTATATTATATTTTTATAATGTATTTATATATTTAAAGTTTATATATATATATAATATTCAATTATTAAATTTGTGATTTTCTATTGTAGAATATTAAAATGGTAGACAATTTATTCATAGTTATATATACATGTTTTAATGGGAAAATTTGTTTTGTTATATATGGATGTTTATTTTTATTTGGGCATTTCATGAAATTTAATTATTGCTCATTTAATTCTATTGGCTGAATTTTATTAATTTAGTATTGGGTTGTTATTTATCAATTTACTCAGTTAGTGTATTTTTAGACTATGAAATTATATTGGGTTGGTAATTTTAATGCCTAGAGTCAATTTATTTCGTGAATGTTATAAATTGATTTGTAGGGTTAGAATTTAATTATTTTTAATGTAATTATATTCTATTAGTAATTATTGGATAAATTAATTTCACAATGAAATTTACAAATTAGTTTATTAAATTAAATTCTATTATTTGACTTTTATTTGCCTTATGTGTTTGTGGTGTAAAGGGAATTAGTATGTCAACCCAGCAAGACTGTTACTAGAGGTAGGATTAGGAATTATTGATTATGTTTATTTGCTTTGTATACTAGAGTGAAATTGATCAAATGTGACCCAACTTTTAGGGAGATTGATTTTATGATGAAATTTGTATTATGTGTTCCTATTACTTCTTGGAACCAGTTTTGAGCATTATGAGATTATGTTGACTTAGAGTCATGATTTGAGATTATTAAACCTAGGGTAGGTTATCTAGGTGTTAGAAGGGAAGTGGCTTACTTTGGAGGCGCTGGAGCCCGGAAGTGGGTACCTGGGTATCCTTAGTAGGTTACTTAATCAAGTGATGATATTAAATTAAATGAAGATTAAAATGAATTAATAAGATAATGATTCCTCACACATGCCTTGAGTGCTAGTATAGGCCAAGGATGGGAGCGGGAGAAGATGTTTTCCCATCTAGTAGTGATGGTGAGTCTGGCATAGTTAGTTTTCCTTGTCTACATGATAGGACTATCGATCCGCATAGAGTCACTAGGGGTTGAAGTCTAGAGAGGCTACTAGGTGACCTTAGAGTTGACTCATGTGATGACACTTCCTTGATTTCATTCTAGGTTTCCTACATGTGTCAGTTGCCTCTAGGATATTATGTGTGCCTTTGACTTATGAGTTGTACCTTTGAGATAAGAGATTTTAGGATCCTTACTTATTCTACCTGATTGTATGGTATTGCTATCCGTTTGAGATTTGATGTTATCTCCTCAACACGGTGGGAGTGGAACCACAAGTTTCTACGAGGTCGGGTGGTAGTGATTCTTTTCCCATTTGAGACTCTGATGTCCTTGTTACAGTGTTGGATGATCCTGGTTGCAGTTACTTCCTTTCCTATCTTCTTGGAGTTCTATTCTTGATTTTGTACTTCTTATTTGTACTGTAATTTATTGTAATCACATACCTTGCAACATGTGCAGTGGATGTTTGATGAGTATGTGTATTTTTTCATTCAGTTGTAATTATGATGTAATATGTATAGTTTCTACATCAAAGAACCCTTGAGATGTGTAATCTACCTTTGGAGATTATATGTATGGTTATTTTTATGCTCTTATGTACTTTATGTTTTACTTATGCTTGTTTATTCATCATTGTTTGTAAACATTTAAGAAAAAAAAATTATTCTGCAAACTTAGTAACATGTTTTAGGTTAATGTCTCCTAGGTACCCTGGCGAGGGCATTACATTGCCTAGGGGTAGATTTGTAGCGAACAAGGCTTGTGAGAGGTAGGAAAACATGAATTTTTATTTTTATTTTTCCTCTTGTCCAAGTCGGCCCAGATAGGGGTATGGAAAAATTAAATTAAATTAAATTTTTGGTACATAAGGCTTAGGTCGACCCTCCTACAAAGTCATGCCTCTTTCCCCCACCTCCACCCCCCACAAAATCGCATGTATAAGGAAATCCAATAACCTCATTCCAACAACATTTCAATGCTAACTTAGCTTTGTAATTGATAGAAAGATACATTTTCCATACATAGCAATTTAAGCTCTCAATAGGACTAAAATAATCCCACAAAGGAAGCAAATTTTGTCATGAAGGGAGAAGAAAATTACATCTTAGTATGCCATATTTTTCTTTATCAGATGAGGTAGTGAACTAACATGGGAGATGGCGGTTGAACATGAGAGAGAGAGAGAGAGAGAGAGAGAGAGAGAGAGAGAGAGAGAGAGAGATCAAATTTTGAGAAAGGCAAAATCTGGGTAGATTTCAACAAATTTATTTCAAAGTCAAATATAAGGAATGCAACAAGATTAAGATCTTGAACTTTCTTAAACTAAAAACTTACCTATTTCTGAATTTTAGGATGGTTTTTTTAATCTCAAAGTTTGCAAAGAAATGAAGAAATATGGATTCCAAACTTGAGACAATCAATGATTTGATCTATTCATGTGTTATATGATATAATTTCCTTCATGAAATTTTCAGATTTCTTATAAGTTGTTTCTTATCATCCCATGAGCTTAATGCATTTTATTTTCTCATTTTGCAAGGTCAATTTCAAGGAGGGAGAAGCTAGGAGAGCATGGAGAGGATGGAGGAAATCTAAAGCTCGAAGACTTCCCAATGAGAAGAAGATTCGACATCAAGGTTGTCAATGGAAAAATTCAATCAAGTTTACAAGTTCAAGATGCAACAAGTTATAGCGATGAGACGATTTGGAAATAAAGATATAAAAGGATTGAAAATATGAAGCAATTTGGGAAAATTCCAACACTATTGAAGGCTTGCTAATGTTGAGTATCAAGATATATTTCCTCTTCATCAAAAGATTGGTCAAGTCTACATGATAAGGATGGTGAGGTGGTGCCTAGTTGTCTTCTACAAATCAAAAAGTTCCAAATTCAAGCACATTCAATCAAATTATGTGAAGTGTACAATTTTCTCATTGGTTATTAAAGGCATTGTAATTTTCTTATTGGCCCACATGGTGGTGCCTTGATGTAATTGATTAACATTTTGGCAACCCTAATTAGGGTTTGTAGGGATTAATCTTGGTCCTTGATCTTGAATCAATCGTGGCCCTTCATTTTAATTGAACATCTATAAAAGTCCAAGGCCTTCTCATTTGTAACAGTTTTAGAAAGTTAGTGAGCAGTGGAATTAGAAGCTAGAGAGCTAGTAGAGGTTTAGATTAGATTAGGTTATCTAAGGGAGAGACTTGATCAAATAGTTTCTATAATGTTTATCTAAGTGATTGATAATTTATTGTTGGTCTTCATGGTGAATTACTTAATGTTTCTTTGAAGTGTTGCATGTTTTCCTCAATCTTTCACTTGGAGTAGAATTATTTTCATGTTGACCTAGTTTAGTTGAATGAAATTAATTGTGGATATTTTACTTGATTGCCTTGAATAAATCTAGACCACTAGCCTCTTTCTGATTGTAAGTGTGCCTTGTGTGATTAGTCAATGATTGAAAGCATTTACCTTCAATTGATATTTAATCTTTAGTTTGCATCCATTTGATGGGATTAAAGAGGAGATATCGATGTGAAAACCATTATAGTATTCATTAGAAGCTTGCAGTATATGGGTGGAGTCACTGACAAGATTGCATCAAGTAGAGTCCAAGTCCATCCATGACTCCTTGCATTCATAGTTAGGATTAGAAGTAGTTGAAGTTAGAAAGTTTAAGTTTAAGTTGAGAAGTTCGAAAGTTGGAAAATCAAGAAATTATATTTTCATTGCACATTGTGAAGCCAAATCTTTAGAAGTGAAAATAGTTGATATCTATTGAATGAATACCATAAGTCCCCTTAGTGATTCTAGTAAATCACATCATTTCATTGAGTGAGTATCCATAATAGAAGGAACCTTGAAGTGATTTTATGATCTTACTTTGCAAGCTTAGCATAAGAAGTGACCTTATTCAAGAGAGGATTGAGTATTTAGTGTTTCACTTCGAAATATTATGTATTCAATTTTGTATGTTATAGTGGAACAAAAATCACATCAACACCACCCCCTACAAGTTATTCTATTGGTGGAAAAAGATTGTTGGCAATTTGGCTGAGTTGATTACATAGATGTTGTCATTATGGCAACATATGATCCACATGAAGATCGCACAAGTCAAAGAGCAAGTATGACAGAGCGCATTGCAAATTTGTCTAAGTGTGAGACAGTGTTTTACCAATGAACCTGGACACAGTTTTTGTTTGCGACATTGACTGGAGTAAGTTCAGTGCTTGTGCACTTGAACATAGACTCTATGATGACTATTGATCACCCATCTTAGAGTGCAAGTCAGTACAGCATGTACGGAAGAAGTTATGACAGTTTTACCGAAGACAGTGTGAAGCCGACAGGACAAAATATGAAGACAGAACTAGTAAAGAGTTAAGGGATTATTTTGTTTATCAAAATAATGACTTTACAATATAAAGGGATGACATCCTAGATTTTAACTCTTGGATAAAGCTATTGGTATAAATGTAAATGTAATTGTAAGTGTAAAGTGAAGTAATTGTAGCAAGCAGCAAGAAAAGTATTTGTAGTAGTATGATGCGAAGTATATGAAGCATATGTAATAGCAATAGTGAAAGAGCAGCGAAGTGATATTGATGCAAGAAGTATAAGGTTATGTACCTTAACCTATTTTGTAATCAGTGTATACTGTACATTACTTGTTTGGGCAGTGGGCTCATCTGGTAATCACATTTTGCACTACAACTCCTAACAGGGTTGAGGCTTCTAACAAGGCCTATAGTCCCTTAACTAGGACTGATACACTATATGCTTGTAATAGACTCCTAACAGGGTCAACATCCTTAATAGGATACTTTTGATTAGTGGATCTTTGTGGGTACCATCCCCACCGGGGTTTTCCCTTGACTGGGGTTTTCCCTTGGCCAGGGTTTCCTCGAGAACAAATAATGTGTTATAAGTTCTTTATTATTATGCATGTTGTTTAGCTTCTTATGTTATGCGTGTATAAAGATAATCTATTATATCCATAATTGGGCAAAAGATAAAGATTGTAGAATACTGATTCACCCCCCCCTCTCAGTATTCCCTATTTCTAACAATTGGTATCAGAGCTTAGTTACTCTGAAAAGAATCATTCAAGGAAAGCCTAGCAGCTTGAGTAAGATCTCTATGGATATGGATCAACTACAGAAGAATCTTGAAGAAGCTCTTGAACAGATTGACTTTCTTACTATTGAAAAAGATACTTTGAAAAGGAAGTATGATGATGCGAAGAACCTAATTGAGAAACTGAAAAACAAGTTGGAAGATCTGAGATCTGAAAAGGAATCCAAAGCTTTTATTGAAGATTGTGATGACAATTTGGAAAAAGAAAATGAAATCCTTAACCATGAATTGAAGATAACAAATTTGAAGCTTAGTTTGAAAGATGGAAATGGCAAGAATGAAGCAAATCTGAAATCTGAGAATGAAAGTCTAAAGACTGAAAATGAAGGACTAAAATCTAAACTTTCTAAAGTAACATCTGAACTTGAGAAAGTCAATTTGCAGTATCATGAACTTGAGAAATACAATAAGATTGTGAAAGGTGAACTGACTCAATCCAAACAACAACTTGAAAGGCTATATTCAACTAGTGAGAAGATTGATGAATAAATATCTTATCAAAAATCATTCTATGATAAGACTAGTCTTGGATTCAACACTTTCAAAGAAACTGATGAAGGCAAGGAGCCAGATTTGAAGATATCTGAAAGCACAGATGAGAAGAAGCCTGATGAGATCAACAAATCTAAAGATACACCTAAAGAAGAAGAATCACCGAAGCAAGAGGAATCACCCAAAGGTATGCAAGGAGAATTCAAAGGTAGATGTTTTTCTTGTAATACTATTGGTCACATGAAGAGAGATTGCACAAGTAAACAATTTAAACCTTTTAATGGTTATTGTTACAATTGTCATGGTTTTGGACATAGAGCTATTGATTGTAGGAAACCTAAATTTATTGAGAATAATGGTGGTAGTAGAATGTTTAGGAATACTAACAATACAGATAGGAAACCTATTGAAGACATGAACAGAAGAAGTGGAATAGTATGTTATAGATGCAACAAGGTTGGACACATTGCTAGAAACTGCAGATCACAAATCAATCAACCTAGACCAAGATATGGAAACAATGGAATTGTTTGTCAGATATGCAACAAGATTGGACATATAGCAAGGTTTTGCAGAATGAACAATAGAGTTTTTCATCCTAATCCTAACCCCAAGAATCATGCAAGAAGAAATGAAGATGCTAGCAATAGTCAGAAAGGATGTTGTAGTAATTCAGATGAAGTGAAGTTTATCAAAAGCATAGATCAAGGAGACATATTCAACATTGAAGGTAATAAAAAAGGTGAAGTATTGAAAGGTAAGAATGAATCTTTACCTGACCTATCTCAAAGTACTTAATTCATGTAAATTACAGTAGAATAGGAACTTAGATTTAGTATAGAAGTAGATATATGATGAATTGAGTCTTGCACAATTAATGCAAGGTAGATTATGATGTTCTAATGGTATGGCTAAGAGCGCAAAGAAAATTATTATGTTTTGCGAGATCACAAGAAGTTTTAAGTTTTGCAAGTTAGCAGAGACAACTTTTTGGAAAGAAGCGGCAAAAGAATTGAATGCGATGTCAGATCTAAGTGAGATTGAATTAATAAAAGGTTATGATCAGTATTATTTGATCATCAAAGAGAATTCAAGTGTCAAGGAGATCAAAGAGCAGTGATAGAAAGCATTCTGCAAGGATTTGGAGAAGAATTTTGTGCCAAATCTACGCATGCCCTAAAATCATGAAATTGAGGTATTTTACTTGATAAATCTTTGAATCAGTATAGGCATTTGAAGAAATCATGGATGTTTCCTTAATACACAATGTTAGAGATAAGAATAGACCTAAATTGAAAAGGGAACCAGTAGAACCCTTGGAAGAAGACCCTAGGTTTGCACTATCATCCGTACCAGACGGATTTTTACATTTAGAGAATGTCAGAAGTTATCTTGGATGCAAACTAGAGACAGTAAATGATAGTGATTTCACAGATGAATATCAAAAGATTTACAATCAGGATATGACACTGAAACAAGGTTTTGAATATTTTCAACATAATGAAACTGTCAAATATGGATTATAGTATGAATTGGATAATGAAGAATGCACTAAGATTATTTTGAGCAGAATTCATAATGGAAAGTTTTGGCTAGAAGATAGAGTGATAGATGTTACAGCTGATTTGATTCATGAAGTCATTGGATTATCTAAGACTGGAGCTATTCCTTTTAATGAGAAAAACATGAGGAAAATAGTTATTGACAACACAAACTCATCTTATAATGGTAGAGGAATTGTGATTAGCAAGATCAAGCAAAATGATGTGAGATACATATGCAAGATCCTAACTACTAAGTTTTGTGCTAATTCAAGAGAAGATGACATGGCAGCTGGAATGGTACATGCAACCTATCTAATGTGTGTTGAGAGGGTACCAGTTGATATGTGTGAAATTCTTAGAATTCAATTATTTGAGAACTTGGAGAAGACCAAGAAAACTAAGTATACACAGTTTAGGTTCTCATCCCTAATCACATACATGTTCTTTCATCTTTTGAGGAGATTTCCTTACACCATAGGAAATTATTGGAATGATGGACAAACTACAATGGAAAGGATTAATGTAGTATACATAAGGCATGTTATTGATAGTGTTAATGAGAGTGCAGTACTTGTTATTAAGACATTTCAGAATATTGTGTCTAGCAGATCAAGGATCCCTAAGTCTCTTATTGAAAAATATAAAGATGATATATGTTTTATGGTGGATACTGACCTTACCTATATTGAAGCAGTAGAGCCTAGAATAGAGTTCATAGACCCTCTTGGCTATGAAATATCTGAGGAAGAAACTGAAGAGTATGTTAGCAGACTACTAAAGTGTACGTTGGACACTCGGTGTGACAGGTTTGGAACCTTTGAGGAGAACTTCAACTCCACAAAGATTCTAATTGAAGAGAAGTAGTCTAAGAAGAGAGTTGAGAGCACCATTAAGAAAATCTTAAAGGATACAGGAATGACAGAGAGAGAGTTTTTGGTAGCAAAGCAGATAGCAACATCAATCAGAGAGAGTGGACAAAAGGAAGTTTTGTCTATCCCTCCTTTATCATCAATTGCAATGCCACAGGAAGAACCACAAGTGAAGGTGAAAGTGGAAGTACCTGAGAAGGACATAGAAGCAAAGATGTCTACTAGATCCACTTCCTCCACACCTAGCAAAAGAGTTAAGCAGACTACCACTAGATTAGGAAAGAGGCATAAAACTCTAGTGCAACCTATTCCAAGAAAGATTGCAGAAGTTAAAGATGATGTCACTACTAAGAAGAAAGCTTGGAAACCAAAAGTTGAAAAACTTAATGAGTAGATTATTGAGAATGGTGACTTTGCAAGAATGAACAAATATTATGATATTTATGATTATACTAATAGACTTAATCTGGAGAATGCAGTTGTGAAGCATATGATCTTGACTGGAAAGAAGTTTGATACTATTCAAGGATAGATACCTGATGATCTTTATAACAAACTTCTGAATAGGAAGAATAGAGCATCAGAGGAAGAGACGGCTATCAGAGAAAAGCTTGTGAGCAAGCTTTGTGAAATTAGAGATGAAGCTCATTTCAATCAGATCATGAAGGCCCTAAGCACCCATCTGAAAACCAAAAGGAGAACAATTCAAATTATGGGAGGCAGGTATGAAGAAGTAAATTTTGACACAAAACAGGCAATTATCAAGGTTATGGCAAAATATGTTGGAGAATCATCAGTTGCAGTAGAGCTAGCAGGTGAGAAAGTATAAGAGGACATTCCCTCTTCTCCAGCTATTAATATTGTAGATGAAATAATGAATGTAGAAGGTACACAAATCACCTTGGATACTGATGAAAATGTATTCAAGAATTTGGAGAACATTGTTGACAATTCAGCCTTTGAGGAACAGGAAGCTACAAAAGAAGAAGAGATGACAAAGACCACTGCTGTGGAACCACCAGTTATAGAAGAAAAAATTCTCATTCCCACCAAAGAAGATATCAATCTTACTCCTAAGACTGGAAAGAAGACTCAAATTGGATCTATGATTGAACATTTGGGAAAAGAAGTAGATGATGTGATCAATTGGAACTGATTACATCCTTGAACAAAATAATTGGTAAGAATAAGAAGGTGAAGAGTCTTGAAGGGTGTCTAAAGGAACTAACTAAGAAGTTACAAAGTACTGTGACTACACAAATTTCAGAAGTAGACCCTATGGAGAAGGCAAAGAAGGTAATGAGCACCTTTGATAATGAATTCACAAACCTAGCTGATATTGCAAAAGTAAAAGCACAAGTAGACTATGAGGCTAGAATGCTTTTGAACATCAGTCAATACATCAACAATGATATCAACACTCTTGATATCTATATCAAGGATTTGACAAATCACTTGGAAATAGGAAAATCATTGTACATACAGTGTACAAAACCAGAGACTTTGACAGCTAAGGAAGATCAGAAGATAAAGTTGAAGGAAGCAGAGATTCTAAATGAAACAAACCTTTTGTCTAACCCCAATGTGAAGGTCTGTAATGTTGAAAAGAAAGTTAGAAAACTATATGATGAAATTAGAGTTGTACAAGATGAGAAAGATAGGAAATTGAGAAGATATACTCTTTTGAGAGAGCATGTTTCTATGAAGTTGAGCATAATTGAAGAACAGTTGGAAGAATGTCTTTCAGCAAAGACATCTTTTCAGAAATTTAACTTTGAAAACCTCCAAGCATGTCAAATTGCTTCTTATGGACTAAGCGCACTACTTAATGTGGTAGATTCCATTAAGAAATCATGGGAGAATGAGATAGAAGCCATGAAGATAGATTTTGTAGATTGTGTTGCAAGCCTACCGGCTTTGCAATCAATAAATTGAGGTATAACTTTTTGTGATACAATTTTGTGACCCTCCCTACCTTATTTTGTCATTGTTGTCAAAGGGGGAGAGATATATAGAAGAAAATTGATAGTATATGATAAGGGTTGTTACTCTTAGGGGGAGTACTATATTAGAGGAAATTTTTTTGAGGAGTTATAAGGATAGTATGTATTTTATACTATGGCCACAGTTTTGAACAATTTTGAGATTTTGAGTTGTACACTTAGCCAATTTTCTCATATGTTGCCACCAATGACAAAGGGGGAGATTGTTGGAAATTTGGCTAAGTTTATCACATAGATGTTGTCATTATGGAAACATATGATCCACATGAAGATCACATAATTCAAAGAGAAAGTATGACAGAGCGCATTGCAAATTTGTCTAAGTGTGAGACAGTGTTTTACCAATGAACCTGGACACAGTTTTTGTTTGCGACATTGACTGGAGTAAGTTCAGTGCTTGTGCACTTGAACATAGACTCTATGATGACTATTTATCACCCATCTTAGAGTGCAAGTCAATACGACATGTACAGAAGAAGTTATGATAGTTTTACCGAAGACAGTGTGAAGCCGACAAGACAAAATGTGAAGACAGAACTAGTAAAGAGTTAAGGGATTATTTTGTTTATCAAAATAATGACTTAACGATATAAAGGGATGACATCCTAGATGTTAACTCTTGGATAAAGCTATTGGTATAAATGTAAATTTAAATGTAATTGTAATTGTAAAGTGAAGTAATTGTAGCAAGCAACAAGAAAAGTATTTGTAGTAGTATGATGTGAAGTATATGAAGCATATGTAATAGCGATAGTGAAAGAGCAGCGAAGTGATATTGATGCAAGTAGTATAAGGTTATGTACCTTAACCTATTTTTTAATCAATGTATACTGTACATTACTTGTTTCGGTAGTGGGCTCATCTGGTAATCACATTTTGTACTACAACTCCTAATAGGGTTGAGGCTTCTAACAAGGCCTATAGTCCTTTAACCAAGACTGATACACTATATGCTTGTAATAGACTCCTAATAGGGTCAACATCCTTAACAAGATACTTTTGATTAGTGGATCTTTGTGGGTACCATCCCCACCGGGGTTTTCCCTTGGCCAGGGTTTCCTCGAGAACAAATAATGTGTTATGAGTTCTTTATTGTTATGCATGTTGTTTAGCTTCTTATGTTATGCATGTATAAAGATAATCTGTTATATCCATAATTGGGCAAAAGATAAAGTTTGTAGAATACTGATTCACCCCCCCCCTCTCATTATTCCTTATTTCTAACAAAGATATGCTCATGTTGCCAAATTTATTGCTGCTATTCCTCCGAAGGTGAAAACTTGACCCATTACTTGTGCCATGACCTCCCCTATGGTGGTGTGTGGCCCAAATATGGTGGATAATGTGGAGCTCAACCAACATGGTGGGTTGTTCTATAGATTCATTGATCTATGGCTTCTCTTCCAAATTTGCATCATTGGGTAACAAGTTCTTGGAAACCCTTAGTCATGAGTAACATTGAGTTTTTCCCTTGTGTAAAAGGTTTTTTTTATTGCTGCATTTTCTTCCTCTAAAGACCATGATTTGGTGTTGAACAAGCTATGGGTTTCGAGGAATCACTCTTTATGCCAAACCTTGGCTAGTCTCCTTCAACCCCCTTACTGAATCACTCAATGTACACTTTTTGTGGGTTCACCTACCCAATCTTCCACTCCATTTTTAGGATATTTCTTTCTTTGAGGCCATTAGAAACTCTATTGGTCATTTCTTGAAGGTGGATGAGGCTACAACTTCGCTACATCTCTCTATGTTCGCCTGGATTTTGGTTGACATGGATATATCCACACCACTTCCAGGGGATGTAGTGCTCATAGTTGGTATAGTTCTTGGACTCAATTGCTGGATTATGAGGGCCTCCCCTTTTGGTGTATGTGATGCTTCTCTATTGGACATCTAGCTAGCAACTATTTTCTTTTGTGTCGTAAAGGTGGTTCCACTTGGTAGAAGGATGCAAGTGATAATAATTTGACTATTCAAGCTTCTCTCTAATTCTACCTCTAAGTACTCCTCACATGCTAATGATGAGGATGAAGATTCTGTTGCAAAACTAGGTGATGCACCTGTTGCGAATTCGGTTCATGCTCTTGCTAAAAATCTGGGTGATGCCCCTGTTGTAAACTATGTGGATACCACTTTTTCTCCTACTAGTGTAGCCTCATTTTGTTAGGTGGGTCATTCTTTTCCTTTTTATCCTCTAATCCAAGCTTCAAATGACAATGTATAACATTCTTAGTATTCTAGTCATTTTTTTGATAGATGTCCAAATGGAGTTTCATTAGTTTCTCTCCATTGTGGGGATCCTAATGAAAACACCGCCTGGATAGTTGTCCAATGATGTAGAAAAATTAGTTATTCAAACTCACACTCTTCTCCACATATGGTGAGTGAGCGGCCCTCCCACTCTTGAGAAGGGCTACTAGCCTTTGTGCTAGTGTATTGTTCATTTTTGTATTCTAGTTTTGATATCAATTATTTTGTTTGTGTTTTTTTAATAATTTGTTGATGTCCTATTAAAGCCAGCACCCATGTTTTAGTATTTTTGTTCTCTTTGACTTTTTTGGGTTGTGAAGGTGTAAGGGCCATCCCCCTTGATAGGTTGTTATTATAATAAAAAAACATCATTCATAAGGCACAACACGTGCTAAAGGTTTTGTAAATGGGGTAGCAAGCTAAGTGGGCTTAACCTTGGAGGAAACTTCACAACTAAGAACACTTTAGTTGGAGTAGTACTAGGATGGGTGACCTTCGGAGAAGGCACAATGCTTCACCTTTGTGAGCATCACCTAGATGTAATAAGTGCTAAGTGTTTCATTCATTCTCATGAGAGATGGGTTCTTATGAACCATTACTCATGAAACATGGGCCAATGATTAACACTATCAGGTTTCCACAATCCATTTTTAATATAAGTTTGTTACTAGATTTTATTGTGTGTGTTTTTTTTAGCATCAACATTTTGGATCACACTCTATGACCCATCATCAAGAAGAGAGAGTGCAGGAATGAAAAGAAAAAAATATTTTGGCTCAAAAACTACACAATTGAATCTTGATTGCAATATCACAATTTGACTTCTTGTGGATAATATCTCCTACTTATCAATTGATGAGCTAAAGGGGCTCTATAATGAATGGTTCATAAGACACAACACTTGTGGAAGGTTTTGCAAATGAGATAGAAAGTTAAGTAGGCTTAACTTTGGAGGAAACTCTATGGTTAAGAACACTTGAGTTGAAGTAGTACTGGTATTGGTGAACTCTTGGGAAGGTCCAATGCTTCACCTTTGTGAGCATCACCTAGATACAATGAGTGCTAAGAGTTATATTCATTCTCATGAGAGATTATTTCTTGTGAACCACTACTCATGAAAGATGGGTCAATGAATTTTATTTTCTATGGAAAATATTTCCTACTTATCGATTGATGAGCTAAAGGGGCTCTATTATGAATGGTTCGTAAGGAAAAAAACTTGTTGGAGGTTTTTCAAATGTGGTAGTGTTAGTTAACAGATTGGTCTTTAGTAATATGACTCAAACCCTCACAAGAATGGTTCATTAATGAATAGGTGAAAGAGCTTTCAATTAGTTCAATCTTTGAATTGATAGGTATAGCTCCCTAAAATAGATATTCAATGAAAGAAAATTAGTTTTCTGAATCCAAATGGAGGTATACTCTTAACCAGAGAGTAGGAGAGGTTTCTAATGGATATTCATCATCATGATATACCCACGAATGAATAACAAACTTGTATGAGCATATATTGTGCTACTTCCCACAACCATGGAAATGAAACAGAACAGTAATTTCCAAACCATAATTTGCATATACAATCTCACAACCATGAAATTATATATACAACAAATCTACTAAATAAAAAAAAATATGTCAAACAATGTGAATATGATAAAAGGTAACCAATAATGACTCTGAGATCATCTTATAATCACAAATTTTCAAAAAATACAATTCCACAAAATTTGCAACTTGTATGCACCCTAAAATGGTCGCCTAGACTTTGGGCCCCCATTCTTGCAATTTATCAAATCCCTGAATCAATATTTTTAAATATCAACAATATCAATTATATCAATTTTCTTGATCAAATCATAATCAATTCAATATTTCCTAAGGTTTGAGCCTTATTTAATTTAAAAGAGAAAAAAATAAAAATAAAAATCTTATTTAATTAAGAGAACATGCTCCTTTTAATTAATTAAAAATCTCTTTTAATTAAATAATAAAATCACTTTATCCTAAGCCTTTATTTAATTAAAAGGAATTTCCTCCCCTTTTATTTAAATAAAAAATCCCCACTTTTCTTCTTATCCTATGTTGCACAAATAAAATATTATTCTTATTTTATAAAAAGAGAAAAAACACTTTTTATCTCATATGGACATAAAGTCAACTCCTATTTTCTTATTGGAGGATATTTGTGCACAAGGATCAAGCTTCTATTTTTCTCCACCGTTGATTAAGTCTTTTGCCTCTTAATCTCAATGGTCCATTTTCATCTCATTCTCTATAAAAGAAGAGCTCTCTTCTTCATTTTCATATCTTAAATTTTCATGCTAATGTTATGCTGCAGGTTTTCTAGGTCATTTTGGAGCTCTTTGAAGACATTCTACATCCAAGCTTTGAAGACTTGTTATTGCATTTCATTGTAGTTGCATATTTCCTTTCTTAGTTGCATTATCATGGCATATTAGCTTAGATTTCCTTTTATGCAATAGATTAACTTGCATTGTCATATAGATTTGCATTGCATTGCATCCATATTAATTTCATTGGAGATATTGGCATTGTTGCCCTTGTCTTTGATTTGGAATCTCTCATTGTGTGGTTGACTAGCAAGGTCATGAGTTTATAGCTCTAGCTGAGAGCAATTTTACAAATCTTGCAACTCCATGCATAGAGAGCTACGGATCGATTTGTGAGGGCTCATTCTTGAGTTTTCTTGCATGTCAGGATTCGTAGAAGTGTGGTCACATTTTCACCATATATTTTTGGCACCCACCATGGGGCAACCCACCTCTTGCATGCTGGTTTTGATTATTTTTGGAGCTAACCCTTGTGCAGATTTGTTTGGAGATAAAAAAACCCTAGATTTGAAAGATTTGATCATATCTCCCAAATGGCTTGGTGTTTTGGTCTAAAAAAATTTTTTTAAGTTGGTGACATATCAGAGAAGCTCCAAAAAGAAATTTTAGAAATTTTAGAGGTAATTTGTATTTTTTATAATTTTTTCTTGATTTTTCATAAAAAATTAATTTTTGGCACAAATCAGTGTAATTTTTGGAAATTTTTACATTTTTGGAAAGGTCTTAAAATTATACAGGGGGTCCATTCATTATGTTTTTAATTTAGAAATCATATCGTGGCTCATTTGGTCAATTTATAAAAACTAGTCTATTTTGGTAAAATGGGTCTCTAGGGCACAAATGAAGAGATTTTTCTAAAATTTTTACATTTTTAGAAAGCTCTCTATTTTTTGATATAGGTCTCTTTTTTTCATTTTTGGTTTAGGGTCTGAATTCATGTGGTAAAAATCAGATCTTGTTGACTAGGTCAAATGCAAAAAAAATAAAATTTTGTGATGGGTATGCACTTATTTTTCATTGTTCAATGCATGTTATGAGTTATCATTTGGATTATTTGCTGGTTATCATTGCTCATAACAATTTATTTTCAGATCTAACCCTAGGGTTTGCATAAGTTGGATATACATTGCATATCTTGTTTGCTTGTTTTCTTGTCTTGTTCATTTGAAGGTGCTCTTGCTTTCATGGAAAATGCTTAAAACAAAGCGTTGAACTTGAGGTACTTTGTTCCATCTCTACAACATTTAGATTTTGGGATTAAAATTGAATCTCTTATGTGTTTGGCTTGAGTGTTTACATATTTTCATAGAACACATTTCAATTGATGCTCTTAATGGGAAATGAATGAATATAGATTTGCTTTCATACAAGTTTGTGTAAGTGAATGCTTGTGTTTAAAACTTAAGTAATTCTTGGTTCCAATATCAAATATCTCATTGATTGATTGAGGGCATAGATTCATTCCTTGTTTACATAGAGAGTTAAATGCACCACTTTATGGACTCACTCTATGTTTGCTTGAAAAGTTAAATATTCTATTGATTCAACCCTTTGTCATTTGTGAGTATTATTGATAAGAAACTTTAGATTACTTTTGATTGATCTTGTTAGCTAAATTGGGTGTTGGACTCGCTTATTTCTAATCGCCCCTCATTACCACCCTTTGGATTTAAGCTCAGCATTCATACATAGGGGAGGGGTCTACTTGAAAAGAGCGTTAAGTGTTCCACAAAGTTTCTCCCTTTTTATGCTTTCTTGATCTCATTAGTTTTCTAAGGTGTGGACTCACTTTGAGTTTGAGTGAGGAGTTAAATGTTCCACTTTTGGACTCACTTTGAGTTTGTGTGAGGAGTTAAATGTTCCACTTTTGGACTCACTTTGAGTTTGTGTGAAGAGTTAAATGTTCCACTTTGTGGACTCACTTCACATTCACTTGAAGAGTTAAATGTTCCACTTTTGGACTCACTTTACATTCACTTGAAGGGTTAAATGTTCCACTTTTGGACTCACTTCACATTCACTTGAAGAGTTAAATGTTCCACTTTTGGACTCACTTCACTTTTACTTGAAGAGTTAAGTGTTCCACCTTTAGTGCTTTAAATGCTTTTGATAGTGAATTACTTAATTTTTATTTCTAGAAGGCCTTCTTGGGGACACACCACCTCAAGGGATGACCTTAACTCTCATGTTTCGGTGGAGTATAAATAGCGGGTGGTGAATCGAAAGACACCTCTCTTGGGAATTGAGTTTGATATCACTCTTGGCTAAGCCTCAAAGAACTTTATACCTTTGAGAAGTGAAGGAGGAGATTTGGGTTACCGTCTCCCCCCGGCTGTGTGATTTTGGATTCTTCTCATCTACAGATTTGGGCCTCACGTACCTTGCATATATCGAGGACTCCTTTTAGAAAGCCATGTATATCCTTGTAGACAGCTTGTTAAGGTGTTGTTGTGTTCTATGTACCTACTAAAACATTTTCAAGAACATACACAAGTAGAACCTTTAAGGAGTAGAAATACTAAGTCACTATCTCTATTCATGTGCAAGGTTGCTTTGTCCCTTGCCCATTGCTTGAAGATTGCTTGATTGAACTCCCTGGTTGCTGTTCTATGTGCCTGATCATCATTGTGAAATCTTTTGAAAGATCTAATTGGAATACTGAAACTGAGTCTCGTCCTACTGTAGTGAGTTCTCCTTAGAAGCTTGGTCTTCTTTGGTCAGTCTAGATCTCAGATCCTAGGTGCTGTCACGTTGCTCAACATCTCAATGAATGTTATGGTATCAATTGCACAAGATGACTCTTAGTCTTCTTATTTCTTCTCTATTTCCCATGTTCTTCTAAAGTCTTCTATTCCCATGGGAAATTCTTCTTCTTCTTCTTGATTCTTTTCCTCTTATTTTCTAGTCTACCTTCTTCTATTCATCTATTCATTTCTTCCATGCTTGATTCCTCCTCTTCTAGAACCATAAATTTCAACTATCTTGTTAAAGAAACTCTCTTGAGAATAAATGATCTTGAACTCATTGCTCAATTTGAAGAGTATCTTTATTCCTCCAATAGTCCTTCCAAATATCTCATGGGTAATAAACTTATGGCAAAAATAAAGGAAAAAATGATTAAATCAGATGCCTTTGCTAGGATCATAGACATGATCATATCACAACCTCCTTCTTCTAAACGTTCTTCATCATCTAATTTTTCTCATTCTTCCTCATCTTGAAAATCTTACCATGACTCTTCTAAACATTATTCGCATTCTTCATTATCCAAGTCTTCTTCTCCCACTAAGTCTTCAATTTCCTCTTCTTCACGATCTCATTCTTCTTCTACTTCTTCAAAGAGTCTTACTTCTCTTCACAAGACATACCATAATGAGCAACGTGATAGTCCTTATGATACCTCTTCCATGAAGAGTGACACACCCACCTATGATGACTATGATGACTATGATGATGGACAATGTAGTGATGCCTATGAAACTTCTATTCCTAAGAGTCCTCCTAGTTGTGTCCTTGTGCTTACTAGAAATGGGTCCTCATATTGGAAAGATTTTGATGGTGATCCGTATGATTCAGATTTTGAAAGAAACTTTGATGAGTTTTGTGAACAATACCTTGATTATAATCCAAATACTACTATTGAGGAATATAAAATGCACCGTGCTAATTTGAAACGTAAATATTATAAGAATCCTTCCTCTAGGAACGCTCATAATAAAAATTGCACTCTCAAGAAAGATCATGTTAATGCTAAACCTTTGTCTTGTGATGGTTCCCTTCCATCCCCTACTTCATCCAATACCCATACATCTACTAAAGCTTCCGAATCTATCACAAATCCTTCATTCAACAAAAGTCCTAATGCTTTTCATGCAGTTCCCTATAGTTATCCTCAAGGGCTATCTCTTAAAGAAACTCAAGCTAACCTTCACTTGGCTGAAAATACTTTCAATAATGCTAAACCTGAAGAGCCTAAGTCTTCATGCGCTATAATGCCTACTTCAATTAGTCCTTCACGATCTCTTCCAAAGTCTTCCATACAATCCCAACATGCTTCCTTGTTCTTACAAGTGGATCCATGTCAAGAGGACTCTAAAAATGATAAAGAAAAGAACATAAAGAAAGATCAAGATCAAGAACCCTCCATGTCATCCAATCCTGTTCATAATATCTCTCATTCATTTCATGGTTCTTTTGATCCTTTACGCCCTTCCTCATTTACTCCTAAGCAAGATCAAGCTACTAATCACACCATTGAGCTTATTGATAATCAAAATAACCTTACCACACTTGCGCTTTCCAAAGATGATACTTCCATTAAGATTATTAAAAATGGTGTTGTTACTTCTAATGTAAAGCCTATTGAAAATCAAAAGAAAGTTGATACACTTATGCTACCTAACGATCCTTGTCAAGATCAAAGTCTTCCATCTTTTTGTTCTACCACTCCATGTTCACTTCCACTTTCTACTCTTCCTAAGTCTTCGCAAGCTTTGAACAATTCTATCAACGAATTTGCTCCTATTCAAGATGTGCACAATCCTATTGAAAATCTTGATGCTCACTCTAAAGATGCTGATGTCCTTGGCTGTCATATAAATGCTGATGAATTGGTTGATTATCATTTTGCATCTTCCGCATCCATCCTTGGACCTCTTCCACCACTACTAAGGGCTTCATGTCTTCCTTCCATCTTGGGCCCTTATGTCCCTTCACTTTCCCCTCCTAATTCTCTTAATTCATCATCCATTTTGGGTCCTTACGTCCCTCCATCTCCTATCTTCTTTCAAGATCAACATAGATACATACCCTTGAATCCTTTTCATCCATCCACCCATCTAAACCATTCATATTCTCCTCCTTCTTCCACAAGTCCCAAGTCTTTTAGAAGTAACTTGAATGTTCAATACAAGAAAAAGAATAAATATAAGAATCCATCAAAAAAAAAAGATCATCATGTCTCCTCTAATCGACATGGGTGCATAAAGTCAAAAGAGATATCTAAGAAGAAAACTACAAGACAAGTATGGGTTCCAAAATCCATCATTGAAGATATTCTCTCTAAATCATCAAAAAAAAATGAAAAGCCTAAGGCTATATGGATTCCAAAGTCTCTCTTAAAAGAGTCTAACATTGAACAAAAAGTGAAGTTGACATTCAAGATTCCAAAGGCTTCCACTTCATCTTCTTTCAAAAACATTCTTTCTTTCCATGCGCCTAAACCGCAACCTCTGCTAAATATTCACCATATTCCTTCTCGTGTTCCTTCATTCACATTTCCTCCATCCTCTCACCACCCTTCAAAGTGCGTGTTGATGTTGATCTTGCCTTCCTTTCTATCTACCCTTTCACAATCCTTTCATTCATTATCTTTCTACCTTCTATCCTTTTTCCTCATTTGCCTATTCCTCGTATCTTCCAACCTCACTCTCTTTACATAAAATCTTATCCTCCATTTTTCTCTTCCATCTTCCTTTCCCTATCAACATCTTTGAGCATATCATTTTGAATCCTTGGTATATCATGGTTTATCCTTTCAAGGAGCATTATCTAAAAAGCTTTCCTTCTTCCAAAAAATAGAAAAATGAAAATTCAAAAAGAAAGAAAAAAATAAAAAAAATTGAAAATGTGCTATGGTGAAAACCTGAAAACAAGCACTAAACATAAATAAATTCATCCTATAGTGAAAACCACTCCCTTGTGGTGCCTTGGATAAGTACCGTGATGAAAACTTGGTAATCAGGCATCATGCGTAGTTCTTCTACATGTTTCATCCATTTCATCTTCGCTCTTTGATCTTGACAATGTTGAACTATACACGAATATTTGGCTATCTTGTGAGCTATCTTATGATGATCTTGCTTTCATTCCTTTCATGTTTAGCCTTCATATTCATTTTCCTCCATTCATTCTATCCTTTTGCTATCATTTTCCCCTTTGATCTTGATCTAAAAAAAAAGAGTAAAACATGATGCTATGAAACCTCTTGACATGTCTACTCTTTTGGACTGCATCCTTCCTTCTTTTGCAGTGCGGTTTTGTGACTTATCCTATGCTAGCCTTTCATTGCTTGTCCAAATGTGCTTCACCTAATAATCTTCCCCTAGCTTGGGTGCTCTTGATGAGTTTGACCTTGAGGATTTCTTCCCTCCATTTTCCTTCATTCTCCTTTCCTCCATCTCAGTCACCAACTTGCTAATCCCTCTTGTTCTCCACCTTGCTAGACACCAAGACTACACGATGTGATCTTGCTTGGGAGTTTGATGCCCATTCTGTCTGGGGGCATCCTTTGTACATATTTTATGATCCTAAAAAAATACCACAAAAAAATTTATATATGATGCTGAAAAAATCCTAAAAAGCATAAAAAGTCTTGAAAAAATACAAAAAAATTTAAAAATTTAAAATTTCTTTTTTTAAAATTGAAAAAGTGACTTGGTGAAAACTTGGAAACAGGTGCCTTGGTAGCAAAAATACAAAAAAAAAAGAAAAAAAAAATTGCAATAAAATCCAAGTGGTGAAAACTTGGAAACAAGTGCTACTTGAGGCCTTTGTACTCCTATTTGTTAGCATGCATCCTCGACACTGAGCCTTTCTCCATCATACCTTGACCTTATTTGGCTTAGTCTGAAATTGGTCTTTATCTTTGTCTAGGGGGCATAACTGTTAGCATTGGTCCTTTAGGTGTGTTTGTCTCTTGGGGCATTTCACAACAGGTGTTTTTCAACACCAACCCAAACAGTGTTTTTCAACACTACCCTTGCGTCAAGTGTTTCTTAACACTTATCAGATGTCTTACCCAACAATCTAGTATGATGCGATATTTCTCATTTGCAGATGCGATAACCAAAGTCTAACTCTATGACCAACACACACGCACTTAAACAATCAACTTGTTGAGATATGATGACTTTATTTTTCTTTGTGTGTTGTCTATGAGGATTTCTTTGATGAGTGGTCTCTCCCTGAGAAGTTTTTGATGATGCACAGCTAGAAGACTGAGGGTATGAAAACATATTTTATTTCTTTATCTGCTTGTGGGTATATTTTGTTGATCCTAACTGTCATGAGCATTTATGCTGGTCTTACTTGACACTATGGATTGACAAGGTATTATCCTTGACTGTTTTGCGAGTGCATGCTTCTAGTTATCCTGACTTTCATGTGTCTTGATACAAGCATAATCTCGCCATATCAAAATTAGGTAATCTCACTGCACTAGTCATCTTGACCTACATGTCTTTGATGCCTAGGTGAGATTTCCACATTTCTATCTGATAAAGATCATATTTAGATTCACATAGTCATACTAGTGTGTATTGTATGATCTTGCGACACTACCAATAACGCTCGATGATGATAATTAGATGTCTATAGGCATTGTGACCTTGCAAGTCAACCACTTTCATAGTAGCTTACATTCTTAGGTTCATCATAGTTTAATTTTTGCATATGGAGAGAGCTCTCATTTTTATCATCTACGGACTAGTTGGTCAACTGTGCTCATTTTCTGATTCTTCTTGATCATATCTTTCATTTCTAGTCTTTCATGTCACATCATTTTCTATCCATTTTCGGACTCAAAATCAAAATTTGAGTCGCGTTTCCAAGTTTTCTCATTCTTCTACGTAGTTGACTGACCTTTTGAGGCATAATTCTTTGATCTTTGATAGAATTTCTTCCTTTCCATGTCTTCCAAACTTCTAGTCTTTCATTCACCCCTTTCACTTTCTCTCTCTAAGGTTTGACTTAATTTTTATCCTATATCTTTTCCAGTCAAACCTAATCAACCTGAGGCATATCTTCACTGTTTGATGGTTATCCTATCATGCTCCATCCTTCGATTATGATTTATTGTGACTTGATCAGGTTTATCAATTTGTTGTTCTCCTCTATCTGATTTCGATTTCGATTTCGAGGGATCAATACCTATCAGCTTTAATCTTTGATTCAACTTTATCATTCAGCTCAGCTTGAGATTCTTATTTTGAGACTTGATTATCACCTAGCAGCGACAGTGGTGATTTTGTCTTTCAATTTTTATCTCTTATTTTTTAGACTTGATTATTGCCTAGCAACGATGGTGATAGTTTTGTCTAAGGCTTGATTTGCACCTAGCAGTGACGGTGTTGGTCTTGTCTTTCAGCTTTTGCTTACTTTTGTCCTGATGTGTTCCCAAAATGAACACACATTTAAATTGTTTTGTGAACCCAAATCAATCTCACATTTCAATTCTTCTTTGACTGCATGTGTTCTCGAAATGATCACACATTAGTCAAAAAGGGGCAAATATATGCACCCTAAAATGGTCGCCTAGACTTTGGGCCCCCATTCTTGCAATTTATCAAATTCCTTAATCAATATTTTCAAATATCAACAATATCAATTATATCAATTTCCTTGATCAAATCATAATCAATTCAATATTTCCTAAGGTTTGAGCCTTATTTAATTTAAAAGAGAAAAAAATAAAAATAAAAATCTTATTTAATTAAGAGAACATGCTCCTTTTAATTAATTAAAAATCTCTTTTAATTAAATAATAAAATCACTTTATCCTAAGCCTTTATTTAATTAAAAAGAATTTCCTCCCCTTTTATTTAAATAAAAAATCCCCACTTTTCTTCTTATCCTATGTTGCACAAATAAAGCATTATTCTTATTTTATAAAAAGAGAAAAAACACTTTTTGTCTCATATGGACATAAAGTCAACTCCTATTTTCCTATTGGAGGATATTTGTGCACAAGGATCAAGCTTCTATTTTTCTCCACCGTTGATTAAGTCTTTTGTCTCTTAATCTCAATGGTCCATTTTCATCTCATTCTCTATAAAAGAAGAGCTCTTTTCTTCATTTTCATATCTTAAGTTTTCATGCTAATGTTATGCTTCAGATTTTCTAGGTCATTTTGGAGCTCTTTGAAGACATTCTACATCCAAGTTTTGAAGACTTGTTATTGCATTTCATTGTAGTTGCATATTTCCTTTCTTAGTTGCATTATCATGGCATATTAGCTTAAATTTCTTTTTATGCAATAGATTAACTTGCATTGTCATATAGATTTGCATTGCATTGCATCCATATTGATTTCATTGGAGATATTGGCATGGTTGCCCTTGTTTTTGATTTGGAATCTCTCATTGTGTGGTTGACTAGCAAGGTCATGAGTTTATAGCTCTAGCTGAGAGCAATTTTACAAATCTTGCAACTCCATGCATAGAGAGCTATGGATCAATTTGTGAGGGCTCATTCTTGAGTTTTCTTGCAGTTAAGGATTCATAGAAGTGTGGTCACATTTTCACCATACACAACTAATTATCCCCATTCATGGTTAGTTCACTTATTCAACAACAAAATCACAAATATAACAATGGGCAACAACCATATTTTGATTTTCGAGTCACACTTGATTGTCATAGCAAAAGGGGGAAAATCTAAACTAAAATTGTTGATGCCCAACAAAATGTTCAATAGAGAAATATATAGTTCCTTCGTCTTCCATGATAGTTACATTACAGTTCTTAAAAAATATTCTTAAAAGAAATGTCATTAATCAAATATCATAAAAGGAACTAAAACTAAAAAAGAATCTTCAACATTCTTTGTGTGGCCTTTCATTTATTTCCTTGTCAATTGTAGCATCTGAGTAAATCTTTTTGGAATTTTAGAAATCGCACTTCTTAGCTATTATTCCCAATTTTCTTCACCCTCTAGGGTTCCCTTTTCCTTTGATAGTTCTTGTGGTGTTTTGGAACATCAACTATTTTCATATAAAACTTCTAAATGAGCACTTTAACACCCCTGATCCTGACTCTTCTTATCTTCATTAGGAGTGATTTTGTGTACCTTGCTTTGGATTCCACTAATGGAGTAGCTACAATTTGAAAATCTTTTGAAGTCTATCTGACCACCACAAGTTTCCATTTTTGGTATTTTGGAAATTGCATTTCCACCCTTCACTTTCTGACATCTTTCAATCCACCCATGATTTGACATGGCATGGTCCTAGCATCTCTTTAGATTTTCATAAATTGCACTACCAAGATTTCATTTCCACCATCTTTCTTTTTGGGAATTCTACCACCGAGCTTCCATTTCCACCATCTTTCTGACTTGACATGGCATGGGGCCCAACATTTCTTCAAATTTTTGGAAATTGCACTATTGAGCTTCCATTTCCATCATCTTTAGTACTTCAAACATCAACTTTCTACAATGAAACACATTAGTACTTTATTCTTTTATTTAAACTTCAACTTTTGCCACTAATGTAACAAATTTCGACAAGACTTAGACTTCGGACTTGGACTTAAATGAAAGACTTGACTGAACATAAGTAACAACTTTTTTGAATACTTGACTGTAATGAAATCCCAAATACCCAACAACATTGAAATTCTAAATACTTGATGGGAAGCCACTTCTAGAAATCCTGACACTTAAAGACTTAAACATAAAAATGAACTTTTAACTAGAATTTAAAACTTCAATGCCAATTTTACATAGGGGGACTAAAATATGGCAACAACTGGCTCTAACTAGGGACAAGGACCATAAGGAATGAAGCAAGGACTTAGAATCTTTGGTTTTTCAAAACAAAGGATCAAACGATGAATAAAGAAGAAATGAACCCAAGACAGACCAAAAATGGAACACAAGACTGAAAAGAAAACCTAACAACTATGGTACAATTACAAGGATCACTTGTTTCACAGTTGATACAACCTTAGATCTCTCCCATTATATGATAATGGTAAGATCATTCCATCTAGATAAGATAATTTTAACGAATTCAATCAACACACCTGATGTATTTTAAATGGGCCCTTCCATAGTGAATAAAATTTTTCATGCATACCTTTTGGTTCTTTTCTCTTGTCCCAGAGTAAGAGCAGATCTTCCTCCATGAACTTTTGAGGTCTATCCCTTTTGTCAAAAATGTTCTTAACTCTCTGCTAATGTTGGGTTATCCTACCAATCATCTCCTCTCTTTCCTATTCATGCTTTGTTAAATACAAAATTCTCTTCTCAATACCATCTCAAAATGTAGTATCTTCTAGTGTCATTTAGATTTTGCAAATAGAATATTCTAAAGGCAGTTGCAGGCTTGCTTCTATACCATACACCAATTCAAAGGGGAAATCTTGATATCTCATTTGGGAGTAACCTTGTCTACCTAGAGAGCTTCATATAGTTTCTTATGCCAACTCATATGATTCTCTGACACTAGATTTTTCATGATATTGATCAAATTCTTGTTACTTGATTCTGCTTGGCTATTGCCCTAAGAATAATAGTTTGAAGAGTGTGCTAACTGAATCTCGTGATCGTAGTAGAACTGTGTGATTTTTGCTGAAGAAAAATAAGTTGCATTATCCATGACTAGCTTTACTGGGACACAAAAATACACCAAGATATTTTCCTTTAAGAAGTCACAAAAAACCTCAGAAGTGGTCTTCTTGACCGCTTTAGCCTCCACCCACTTTGTAAAGTAATTTTTTGTAGTTAGTGATGAACTACAATTGATTTAGAACCAGAATGAAGAATATGTAATTCAAGATTACTAAGGAGTTGATGATTAGATATGCAAGATGATTAAATCAGTATTATGTCGTCATTGATGTCAAATAGCTTGACAGTACTTATCTTGTAAGTTACTATACCGACACATCTGAAGGAAGGTGAAAGAGATGAAGAACATAAATATCTACATGAGGGAGATGTATATGATAGATGAGGATAAAGAATACACTGAGTAACTTGATGATGAGTCTATGACTTGATGAAATTGACTTTATTATGTTGCATTCATTTATGATGAAGAATAGAGCTGAAAGACACAAAGCAGTGTTGTCGGTAAATAAAGCATTTCAGTATACACCGACGAAGTGTAGTGTATATCAAGTGCAGTATTAACCGAGCTTGTGTTCACTGACGTATTTCTTTGTTAACTAAGCAAAATAGAAAGGAATTAAATGATCAGTTTAGCCGTTAAAGTGATGAGCTGTAAAGTGTATGAAATCGAGGTAACAGATAATGTTTGTTATGAAGATCGACGGCTAACATAAATAAAAAAGGATCTAATGGAGTAGATTGAAACGTGTTACTTACACATCAGCTGAGGGAGCTTGAAGTGGCAAAATCTATGAATATGATTAAGCGGAAAAATCTGATGGAGGAAAAGAAAACAATTTACTCGTCTATATAAGAGACATTGGTTTCATTATGAAAAAGAACTGGAAGAAGAAGATACTACAGAATAATCATGTGGAGAAGTTTTTCTGATCATACTGGTTAATAAGAACTGAGCTGCAAAATAGTTACCGAGCTACAGAGAGTTATTACCGATGGATAGTAAGTTGATACAGTATTGAATCTGAAGTGTTATATTGGTCAGAAATATTTGAGCTGAACATTGATCTGTAAACTACAAATTAAAGTTTTTTTATGGCAGATCATCTACTGTTACATATTTAACAATTGTACATAGTCAAACCTCTTAACCGAGTGGACTATGAAAGTCTTTTGATGTTTCATTCATAGAGTGAACATTGTTATCCTGTCAACCCCAGAGTGACTGCTGGTTGGACGATAACTTCTGGTCTAAAATCTTCTAACAAGGTCACACCTAACAGTGTGTTTGTAAACCTTTAATAGGGTTGGGTCTTCATCGACCTCACTTTAGAAGAGTGAACAATTTTGGGTTGCCGGTCCTAGGTGGTTTTTCCCTTTACAAGGTTTCCACGTTAAATGTCTTATGTTATGTGTTGATTGTGATATTTTAATTTGCATAATACATGTTAGATTTAATCGGTAATTGTTACAAAGTTTAGACTATCAATCGGTAAATACATAGACAGTGAAAGTATTATATGTTTACCAAATTGCAGAAGTAGTAGAATTGTTTTGGACTATACATTTTGATTTGGGACACTAGATAACTGATTCACCCCCCTCTCAGTTATTCTAATAGTCAGTATATACATATGACCTACACTTGAATGAGAGTTTATAAGACCAACAAAATCTAGCCCTCACTGTTGAAAAGGATTCTCAATTACCACAGGTTTCAAAGGTAAGGCATCTAATTGAGGTTTCCCTATGAACATCTTGCACTTCTCACATTTTGATACTCAATGATATGCATCTTTAAACATACCTAGCTAGTAGTAACACTACCTGAGAATTTTGAATTTAGTGACAGTGGAAGAGAAATGACCACCACAAGATTCTTCATGGAAAGCTTTCAAAATCTTTTCTTGTTGTTTCTTATTCACACACTACAAGAAGGTTCCATCGATAGCATGTTTGAACAACTTATCATCCTAAATAACATATTTTTTAGCCTTTATTCTCACATTTTTCCTTGTTTTTAGAGAAAGACCTTCTGGACATTCACCATATGTTAGGAAATAAGCAATCTCTGAGAACCAAGGATCTTGTAGAATCACCATTAATACCTTTGGGGTATCTTCCTATTGCTCAGGTTTGTTCTTATCTATCATTTTGCAAAGGCCCTTTCCTCATACAAGCTTGGTAGTTCTGATCTCAATATCATACTCTTGCACTTTTGCAATCCACACTCCTCTGGTGTTACATACCACTTCTTGTTGTGTCAAAACACTTTTCACCATGGGCTCTTGAAACAAGGATGGGGAGAGGGTCCAAAGGCTCACCCTAACCAGATTCACCTTGTAGAGATCACATGCAGAAGCAACAAACACACTAGTGAGAGAGAGAATGCGGATATCTTTTATATATTTATTTCAATTTATTCATGCATGTCGGGCTATAAGGCCTTCCCGGTTTGGGCCAAATATTACAATCAAGTACAAAAGTCCTCCAACATGCAAGGATCTACCAATAATCTCTAATCTTCTATCTTCTAAACTTACTCCCAAAAACTTACTTCTAAACTCTAACCAAATAACTACATTTATACAAGAGGCTACCAAACAAGTCTTCCTTTAGATCCACCATCAACAGAAGGAATGACCAGATCTAGGTCCACATGCTTCCCAATGATAGATACCATCATTAAATCCACAACCAAAATTAATTTCAAGAGTCAGCCTCAACAGAAATCCAAAATAAACAACTCGGTAAGCAAGGGTAACCGAGCGCCAAACAAGCATCACCGAGCGCCAGGGAAATTCACCGAGTGCCAAAGAGATAACTAAACAACACTGGTAAACAAAGGAAACCAAGCAACACCAAACCAACTCAGTCAAAGAAGGAAGTGAGCAACACAAAGAAAACACAAACATGTTTTTGGTGACACGGGATTGCCAAGGACCCAAGATGCTCCTGCATCAGAACCTGGGGCTATTTGGAAATGATTCTCTGAATCATGAAACAGGTACGATTCGAGCTATATCTAACTCAGATTATGAAATCCATGAACTATCTTCAATCAGTCTATTCTTCTACTTTACCAAATATTCCATATATTATTTTCCTCTTGTACTTCTGCCAATTCTTTGCTCTAAAATCTTCTCAACTTCTTCTATCTGTTTCTTAGGATAATCATTTGGTACTATCATTTCTTCATCTGACTCATGATACTCATACAAATCATTAATGTTGAAAATAGGTGATATATCCATGTCATCGGGTAACTCAATCTCATAAGCATTTCCACTATCAAATTTCTTCAAAATCTTACAAGGTCCAAACTTCTTGATTTTCAGCTTCCCATATGTTCCAACAGGAAATATGCCTTTCTTCAAATGAACCATTACTTCATCACCGACTGCAAAAGTCTTATGTCTTCTTGATCTATCATCTATGTCTTTGTATTTCTGATTACTTTTCTCCAACTTAAATTTCACGTCTTCATGCAATGTCTTCATGTACTCAGCAAACTTTACTCCTTCAGCACTTCTCTTTCTTTCATCAGCAATATCCCTCAGATCTAATATACCTCTCAGTTGTATGCCATTTACAATCTCAAAAGGTGTTTTTCCAGTACTCCTATTCACTAAATTATTGTATGAAAAATCTCCTTGTGCCAACACATAATCCCAATTACTCGGTGTGTCTCCAACTAAACATATCAAAAGATTTCCCAAGCTTCTATTCACAACTTATGTTTGTCCATCTGTTTGTGGGTGAAATGTAGAACTATATTTCAACTCAGTGCCAAACTTCCTCCAAAGGGTCTTCCAAAAGTATCCAACAAATTTATTGTCTCGGTCAGAAATAATACTCATCGATAATCCATGCAATCTGACAATTTCCTTAAAGAAAAGATTTGCTATATGTATTGCATCCGATGTCATTCTACAAGGTATAAAATGTGCCATCTTAGAAAATCTATCCACAACAACAAATATAGATTCATTACCTCTTATTGTCTTCGATGAGCCAAGAACAAAATCCATACTAATATCAATCCAAGGTTTCTCACGAGTAGAAATTGGTGTATACAATCCAGTATTCTGACTTACTCCTTTTGCAACTTGACAAACTCCACAACTTTTCACAAATTTCTGAACATCTTTATACAATTGTGACCAAAAGTATTTTTCCTTAAGCAAATGCAATGTTTTTTCAACACCAAAATGTCCAACCAAACCACTACTATGTTTCTCTTTTATCAAATTAGTTCCCACTGGTCCTCTGGGTATACACAACTGAATACCTTTAAACAACATACCTTCTTGAATGAAATATTCTTCCCATTTAGTACTCGGTTGATCTTGAATAGGTGCTTTGCACTTTCTCCATGACTCAAAAAAATTAGGATCAAATTCGTAAGAATCTCTCATGTCATCAAAGCCAAGAAGTTCAATTTTCATCTTGGTCATCAAAGATCTCCTTCTACTCAATGCATCAGCAACTCAGTTAGTAACTCCATTCTTATTCTTTATCAAAAATGTATAACTCTACAAATACTCAACCCATTTCATATGTCTCTGATTCAACTTATTCTAACTACCCAAATATTGTAAAGCTTTATGATCAATATACAACACAAATTCACTCAATATCAAATAATGTCTCCATTACTTCAGTGCTTGAATAATAGCATAGAATTCTTGATCATACATAGAGTATTTCCTTTTTGTATCATTCAAATTTTCACTAAAGAAAGCAACAGGTTTACCTTCTTGACTCAACACAACTCTAATTGCACTTCCACTTGCATCACATTCCACTTGAAATACCTTATTGAAATTAGGCAATGCCAAAACAAGCAATTCAACAACCTTATGCTTCAAAGTCTCAAAACTTTTATCAGCTCCATGTGTCCACTTGAATTCTCTTTTATCTCCTCTCATAGTCTCAGTCATAGCATTACAAATTGAACTAAAATTCCTAATGAACTTTCAGTAAAAACTTGCCAAACCATGAAATGATCTTACCTCACTAGATACACAATCTCCTCTTTCATGAATGAACACTTTTCAGATTTATCAGCAACTTTTCTTCTTTCAATCTTTGCAATACTTGTTTAACATGCGACAAATATTCTTCTCTGGTCTTACTGAATATCATAATATCATCTAGGAATACAATCACAAATTTACCCAAGAATTTCTTCAAAACTTCATTCATCAACCTCATAAAAGTACTCGGTGCATTAGTTAAACCAAAAGGCATAACCAACCACTCATACAAACCTTCTTTTGTCTTGAAAGCAGTCTTCCATTCATCACCTTCTCTAATTCTGATCTAATGATACCCACTTTTCAAATCAATTTTGGTAAAATACTTCACTCCAGTCAAACTGTCCATTATATCATCCATTCTCGGTATAGGAAACCTATATTTCACTGTTATCTTGTTGATTCTGATCTGATGATACACATTCTCCATTCTCCATTCTTCTTAAGTTCCAATATAGCATGTATTGCACAAGGACTCAAACTTTCTCTGATCAAACCTTTCTACAACAATTCTTGAATCTGTCGGTTCAATTCCTAATTCTCAGTAGGTGTCAACTGATGTGGTGCCTTATTCAGTAAACTAGCTCCAGGGATTAGATCCATGCAATGATCAATGCTTCTCTTTGGTGGCAAACCATTAGGTACATTATCAGAAATAATTTCACTGTACTCAGTCAATAACTTATCAATCTCCTCAGGGACACTATCCTCTATTTTCTTACTTGGTTTGTTAGGAATCAAAGCAAAATATACATCATTCTTCTTCAAATCTTTAAAAAAAATTCTTCCTTCCATCAAGAAAACTTTCACAGATGTACAAACATTACTAACAGGTTCTTCAATTAGAGGTAACAAGATTTGTCTTCTTCCATCAGTCCAAATAGTATATTTATGCAATCTCCCATCATATATAGCATGTCTATCATATTGCCAAAGTCTACCCAAAAAAATATGACAACAATCCATATGCATGATATCACATAACACCTTATCATAGTACTTTCCAATTTTCAAATTCACATAACATTGTTCACTTACCAAGAGTGTATGCTCATCTTTGATCCATGAAATCTAATAGGGCTTCGGATGTTCCAACCTTTTCAACTGCAACTTTGTAACCATTTCCTCGGATGCCAGATTCTCCAAACTACCATTGTCAATGATTACCTTCCAAACTTCATTAGAAACTCTACATCTCATCTTCAACAAAATTTTCCTTACCAGATCTTCCTTCTTACTTTCACTCCAAAGTGCTCTCCTTACCATCAAGTTATTTTCCTTCTCAGGATCATTCGGTAACTCTTCTTGCACCAAAGCATTTCTACTACTACCGACCTTCTTACTTGCATGTGTACACTCAAATGATCTATGTCCTTCTTCTCCACAATTGTAACAAGTTCTTCAGAAACCACCTCTATTATAACCACCTTAGTAGTTACTGCCTCTGCATCTAGATGAACTTTCACCTTTCCACTTGGTCTTGCCTTTATCTAGATTTGTCTTTTTAGGTTCAGATCTACTGTTTTCACCATAAGATCTACCTCTTCCTCTAGGGAATCTACCACCTTTACATCTTTGTCTTTGCTCATGTTTCTTGTTCAATTTCTCCTCAACTTTCAATGCAAATTGATAAGCCTCTTTAATGTTCTCCAATTTAACCAAACTGATTTCTTATTGGATGAAAACTCTCAAACTATTCAGGTATCTAGAAATTCTTTCCACATCATCTTCATCGTGTCCAGATCGGATATCTAATTTGTATAATTCCTCAGTATACTCTTTTACTGAGCTATATTTTTGCCTCAAACTTTGCATTCGCCTAACTAGGTTAATTTGATAATCACAAGGTAAGAACTTTCCTTTCAATTTATTCACCATCTTATTCCATACCATAATTTTGTCTTTTCATTTCCTCTTTATGTCCAACTACAGATGTTCCCACCACAAGGATGTATGACTTTTCAACTTTGTTCTTGCAATCTTCACCTTCTTTTCATCAGGTACATTTTCATATTTAAAATACTTTTCCATCTCGGTGATCCAGTCCACCAATTCATCATAATCCAATTTTCCACTATACTCAGGAGGATTAAAGTGTGGTGTAGACTTCAGATTTGTCAAATCCTTCAACAATATTTCCTCACCTTGATCCATCACAAGTGCAGGTTCTACATCAACTTGTTCTTCCTCAATTTCAGCATCACTAACATCTTCAAGATGTCTTCCTCTTCTCTGGGATGTTTCAATAGCTTCTAATCTAGTAGCAAGTTGTCTCAACATGTTTTCCAATCCTGGATCTGCATCTTGCCTCCCATGAACCATCTTGAAACCCTCTACAATTGCAGGTCAGATCACAATCTACTACCCTACAACAATTCAACTAGTTTTTGACAAGAAGGAACCCTCAAACCTAGATTCGCAAACCTAGATCCAGATCTCACCTTGCTCTGATACCACCTGATGCAAGGGAGGATGGGGAGAGGGGCCAAAGGCTCACCCTAACTAGCTCCACCTTTCATAGATCACACAGGGAAGAAAAAAATACACAAGTGAGAGAGAGAATGTAGATATCTTTCATATATTTATTTCAATTGATTCATACATGTCAAGTTGTAAGGCCTTCCTAGTTTGGGCCAGATATTACAATCAAGTATAGAAGTCCTCCAACATGCGAGGATCTGCCAATAATCTTTAATCTTCTATCTTCTAAACTTACTCCCAAAAACTTACTTCTAAAATCTAACCAAATAACTACATTTATACAAGAGGCTACCAAACAAGTCGACCTTCAGATCCACCATCAACAAAAGGAATGACTAGATCTAGGTCCACATGCTTCCCAATGATAGATATCATCATTAAATCTATGACCAAAATTAATTGCAAGAGTCGGCCTCAACAGAAATCCAAAATAAAAAACTCAGTAAGCAAGGGTAACCGAGCGCCAGACAAGCATCACTGAGCACCAGGGAAATTCACTGAGCACCAAAGAGATAACTAACCAACACCGAACCAACTCGATCAAAGAAGGAACCGAGTAACACAAAGAAAACACAAACATGTTTTTGGTGACACAAGATTACCAAGGACCTGAGATGAACCTGCATTAGTTTTGGGACAAAGACAACGACATGGGATTGCAAAATGTAAAATCTAAAATGTTTAAGAGCTTTAACCACAACAAAATAATGCTTCTCAATTTGTGAATATTCTAATTCATGATTTTTTAAAGGAATTCTCATGAATGCAATTGGTGCCTCGACTCCATCATTTTCTTACAATAGAATAGAAGACAGTATGTTCTGAAGCATGGCAGTAAATGAAAATTTCCTTATTAAAGTCAAGAAGTACTAGAATAGGAGCCCTAACTATGGCATTCTTGATATCCCCAAAATCTTGTTTCTCTACATCACTCCATTTGAATCCTTGATTCCCTTTCATCATATCAGTTATATGTTTAGTAACCTCATAAAAATTAGGTGCAAACCTTCTCAGGAAATTTACTTGGACAAAAAATGATTCCACCCCAATCTTGCTCGAAAGGAGGCTAAGTTGTTGAATTTCTCTGACTCTTTCAAGATCTATGTGGATTCCCTCTTGAGACACAATATGACCCAATAGCTTTCCTTTAGTCACACAAAAGATTGAATTCTTTGGATTCAAGGAGATTTTGTGTTCCCAACACCTTCTTAGGATTACCTCTTGGTCATGCAAGTGATCTCTCCATTTCTTTGAGAATACCATGAGGTCATCCAAGTATACCACTATTATCTTATTCTTCAGCTCTCCAAAAGATAAGTCCATTGTCTGCTGAAAGGTTTCACCTACATTGATTAACCCAAAGGAAATTATGTTGCAGGAAAAAGTGCTCCATGGTGTAGTGAATGTCATTTTATGTTGATCACCTTCATCAACCTCTATTTGGTTGTAACCCAAAAACCCGTCTAACATGGACATCATCTCAGAACCTACTACCATCTGCAAAAAATGATCCATGTTTGGTAGTGTGTAGTTTCTTTGAGGGACGCTTGATTTAAATTTTTTAAGTCTACGCAAATCCTTATTTCCCCATTCTTCTTTCCAACTGGGACTATATTCACTACTCAGGTAGAGTGATGGATAGGGTAGATGATGCAAGATCTTAGCATCTTATCAATCTCTCAAAAGATGGAATCAACTATCTTGGGCTTATAGTTTCTTTGCTTCTGGTGGAAATGAGAAAATTTAGGTTTTAGGGGAATGTGGTGCTTAACTTTTTCTTCCATGTAAGTCTTTAAGTTGTTGTAGCTCCATGTGAATACATCATGAAAATAGATAAGAAACTAGGTCAATTTTTCTTTCTCCTCTTTTGTACAACATTTCCCAATATAAATTATCTTTGGGTTCTAATCATCTCCAATATTCAATCTTTCATATTCCCTAAAGGTGTTTTCCCTCTTTTCCCTTTTTCTTTTCACATATGCATCATGCCTATCGAATAGCTTTTTTAGAGATATCATACCTGACGGGATCTTATTACCTTTTAATTTCATGACTCCTTGTTCCAGGTCCTTTTTATTGTCAGGGGATAAATGAGTGCAATGGTTTTATCCTCCTTCAAATATTGTTCAATGAACATCTCAGAATTCTCCAAGAACTCTCGAAGCTGATGATTATCCTCGAAGACTTGCCAATGTTAAATTGTGATCATATATATATATATATATATATATATCACTATTGTAACTTGTAATGGCACATATCAATTTCTATGTGTTCCAAGTTACTCTTTCAATGAGTATATATATAGCATAATGGGACGTGTCTCCCATAGGGAAATGTCTCTTGTAACAATTTAGTCATTCATTTGTTACTGCTAATATATATCATTGTGTTGGAAACTGCAATTGAAGCAATTGTTGTATTGTCATTGATGTCAAACCTTAACTAGTAAGATTGTTGCTACTTAGGAAAGTACTATATCTATTGTGAGAAGGGAAAGAAAGGATGGTAACAATAGCACCTAGGGAAAGGTTGACTTATCTTGATACTGCAAAGTGTACTTGACTATGTTGTACAATGATGGGACAATGTATTGTTTATCTTAGTAAGATTGAGGACTAAAAGGCTTAACCAAGCAAAAATGAAGAAATCATGTTTAAGCCAAGTTATGTTAGTGTCGATCGAGTTAGTGTATGCCGAGAAAAAATCTAGTGTCGATCGAGTATCAGTTAATTGTCGATGAAGACAGTATATGCTGAGGAAATAGTTTTAGTAGTGACTGAGCGTTTTACATGAAGATTGAGTGGATGATCACAGTATTGAGCAAGCATCAGCATTTTTATATTTGAAGAGAATTCAGATTTGGAGCCGACATTGTTGAATTCTTGGATTATGTAAAATGTGTTGACTTTATTTATTGATTGTATGAAAGCATTTAATGCTTTGTAAAAAAATTTATTGCAAATCTTTATGAGATTTGAGATGATTCTAGAAGAGGAGATGAAGAACATGAAGCAAGTAGATTCAATGAATCTGACCTAACCCTAAGATCTACGCAGGAGATTAAGCGGCAAAAGATAAGTTAACCTAACAGAGAAAAGTATTAAGGGAACCTAAACATTAGGTATGAGAATGCATGGGTGAAGGAGATGCTGGAAGAACAGTAAGTTTTATTGACTGTATAAGCGAAAAGGCTGATGAAGGAGTGTGGTGATTGCTTGAAGAAAAGTTTCAAGCAAATCAGAGATGGAAATGGAAAAGTTTCAAAGTCAGTAAACCAACATTTGTGTATGGAATTGGATCTGATATTTGCAAAGTGAGTTGTATGTTTTTCAAATCAATGCTATTGCTACTTTCTAACCATTGTAACAGTCAAAATCCTTTTAACAGAGGTTGACCTAACAGTCATATGTTAAATCCTTTGAACTAGGTTGCATTCTAATGGAGTGTATGTAAGTCCTGTAACAAGGCTCACTTTTAACAGGGTGATTGAAATCCTTTAACTGGGTCACACCTGACAGTGTGTATTGTAACCTTTGACAGGGTTGGCTTTTAACCAAGCTCACTTCAGAAGAGTGAAAATAATAGTAGCATGTTACAAAGTGGTTTTTCCCATATTGGGTTTCCACTATAAATTCGGTGTCAATACTTGTGTGAATGTTTTGGTTTGAACATTTCTGTGTTTTACAAGTTAGTTACAGCTGGGTAGTGGACTGTAGTGTTATATGTTTCTATTATTGAATCAGTGATGACCGAGTTTGTTTTGGTTGCTTGATCTGATTTAAGGAAAAAAAATTGAAGTTATTTTATACATCAGGACCTAAGAACAACTTATTCACCCCCCCTCTTTGTTGTTCTAAATCATATTAACACATTGAACCTAATCAATAATGATTGAGTCATAACTTAATAATAATGATAATGCAAGACAGTTGATACAATGATCGACTCGTATAATATACATTGACAATGATAATATACAAAAGTCAATAATGTTATTGGGTATGATATCCATAGTTGATATCGACTCTGATTATCACAGCCGATAACATCATTGACTCTGCCACCATAGTTTTCTTGCATTTCTGATTACTGTCGATATTTATTGATATTAAGTTGATTCACATAATCAATGTTATGGTCGATATCAAAAATAAAATATGTTTAATGTATTGTCATCATTATAATGTATATGACAATTATATATGTGTGTGTGTGTGCCATCTTAAAATAGACACACTCGTTATTTAAGACCTTTTAGCGCCCATCCCTTTGCCAACTTTATGGACCATGGACGGATTCGTGCATGACCCCCTTCTTTTGTTATGTCCCATTTTTATCCTTTTCAACTATGCAGTCTTTGAGACCCCAGGGTTAGCTCCTTGTGGGCCAACACTAGAGCAAGTTGACCTAGTTGACCTATTCTGGAATAGATTGACCTATTCCCTGTGGATTTTAAATCCTAGGGCCGGTGTTGTCTCAGGGAATTAAATTTCCAAATAGGGTGCCCCTGTCAAATTTATTTATTTTCTCACCCGAAAACTAGTATAAAAGGAAGCCTAGACACCTCATTTTGAGTTCACTATATAAATCACACATGCAAGCTTAAACATTCAAGCATTCAAGAAAGTAGATTTTCATCAAGCATTCAAGGCATTCAAAGATTCAAGGATCCTTTGTGAGCATTTCCTCTTCAAGAGCTAGCACTTTTTTGGCCATCAAGGGAGGAGATTCACATTGAGGCATTCATCATCTTCTTCATTGGTGAACATTTACATCCATGGCTCCATGATGTGGTTTTGGTAGATAAATTGCATTTTTTGAGATTTTCTATATTTGTTATTATAAACTCAACATCTATAACATACAAGCATCACAAAATCCTTATTGACAAGGGTTTCTACAAGCAAAGTGAATACTTACATTTTTCTTGTTTCCTTGACATATTTACATTTCAATTTCAATGTTGATTCCTCAATCTAGGGCTTGACCAAGGCAAGCCATCATCCATCCAAACCCAAAAATAAGCTTTTTTTTTGTGCAGGAACATGATATCAGAGTTACAACCACAGATCTAGAAACTATTTGTCGAGACATTTCCAAAGAAGTTGGGTCGACTTTTCTATAGTATCCTAGGAACATGGTGACCTAGTTGACCTATTGTAGAACATGGTGACTTGGTTGACCTATTGTTGGAGGTCTGGGAAAAATAGCATTTTCTGGGTTTTCTATTGTGACCGTGAATCCACAGTCATAAGTTCTATCACAAGTTCAGATACACATTTTTTGGAGAAAAAAGGAACATTCCTCTACACATTTCAAGGTGAGTACTTTATCATTCATTTAATTTCTTAATCTAGACCTGCATCAGCCGAAAGCTAGCAGCTCAGAAAGCTTGTTTGTGTTATGACTGGGTGATTGCTTATAATAAGGGCATAAAAGCCCTTCCCATGATACATGTGGGATTAAATTCTCATAGTCCTCCACTACTTGAGACTCACCTCTTCTCGGCTCGAGCCCCACCTCCATTCGACACTCCTCTCCGCGGCTCTGCCTCAACCGCCGTGAGCGGTCCTTCTTGCCCGCCCCTGTAGAAGCCGATCGCCGCTCCTCCCTACACTTCCAGCCTCTGCCGCACCGCCGAAGCGGCCACCTCTGATCCAAGGTCACCTCTGCTCTGCTTCACTATGGCCACACGGAAGACCCTCAGACAGTGCGACGTGCCACGTGGACCTCCATTGCCACGTGACAACGCCCCATCCGCAGTGACGCTGACAAATGGGGGAGAGACACATGGCAACCCATTCATCAACCTGCACAGTTAGCAGTGCCATGTCACTTGCTGACATCATCACCCAGCCTCATACAATTTTTGATGTCACATGTCCGTACATCTCTAGTTAGCTCCACGTCAGCCAGGGGGTCCGCATATTTTTGCTAACATCATATTTCCTATGCCTAAAATTGGCGGTCGTCTAGCCGTCAAAATGGGGCAAATTGGCTTTCTGCGATGGCCTCTAGCCCATCAAATTTAACCCCATGGATTGCTAATGTTAGCAGGGTTTGGAAATTACTCTACCTTCACCATATGCAGTATTGATTTGATAGTCTAACTTTGGGAGGCCATAACTTGGTCATCCGAGCTCCAAATTGGGTGCAATTGTTTTTGAAATTGGGTAGAATTTCCTGAAGAATTTAGTGGTGGTGTCAATTTTACATTTTGGTGGTCACATTTGTCAGAAATTGTAGATTTTGTTGAGTGTTCCTGTTTGTTCCTGATTTCTGCAACTTCCAGGGCTTCGTTTAGGCTCATACGGTAACATTTTGAGATGAATTTTTTTTTTGAAAGTGCATGATTTTTTGTCTACTTTCCAAATCTGTAATCAATTTTTAGTGATTTGGGTTGGACATATCACTTTCAGAAATAGGTCATTTTGGGGCTATATTTGCACTTGGTTAATCCTTGGATTTCAATTTTTTGATTTGCATCAGTGATTTGAAGGAGTTATCAATAGTTATCCATTATTATTTGGTTGTATTATGGATAATTCAAAGGTCAAAATCCTCACTGCATATGATTACCATGAATGGAAAGTATCTTTAAGTGATCATTTGTTGAGTATTGGATTGCTTAGAATGACTCTTGGGCAGGATCAAGAACCTCAAACGGGTGTTGTAGAAAGGTGAAAATGGTTTGATCGAAGGGATAAAGCACTTGGATCTCTTAGATCATCCATCTCTCGCGACTTGCAATTTCATATTGCATCTTGCACACATCCTCATGATGCTTGGGTCATATTGGAAGGACTCTTTGGTAAAAATGATAGAATGAAAAAATTCAAATTAGAGAATGAGCTCATAGGTCTAAATCCTAGTGATTTTGACAATATTCGCGACTTTTTCTCCAAGTTCAATTCTATTAGATTGGAGCTTTCTACATGTGGCATTGTTAAAGGGGATGAACAATTGATCTTTTCTATTCTTTCCAAGCTTGGTCCTGATTATTCTATCTTTGTTTCTACATTCTATGCTACTATGGATGCTCTTGGTAGTGCATACAAATTGCCCTCTCTTGATGAATTTGCAGCGCAGCTCACAAGGGAACAAGCAAAGTTGGCACACATGGGTCAGTTGAAGCCTTCCACACATCAAGCATTGATTGCAAGTGAGTCTACATCAAAGGCTTCTAATGGCAAAGGAAAGAAACATCATAAGGATCCTAAGCCTCATGACAAAGGTAATGAATCTTCTTCACACAATAGTACTAAATCCAAGTCCTCTTCAGGAGAGGAATCATCTAGAAGAAAGAGAGATAAATGTGCTTATTGTAAGAAGATAGGACATGATGAGCATAAGTGTTTTCAAAAGAAGATTGATGAGCTAACTCACATTATTCAACAACATAATATTAAGTTTCCCTCATCAGTGTCTACTCCTTCTACACATTCGACAGTTTCTACATCTACATCATCATCCAAAGATAAAGGTAAAGGACAAGCACTCTTGGCTTCCACACATCCTGAGCAAGGTAAATGGCTTCTTGATTCAGGTGCATCACATCATATGGCATCTTCTATGGATATGTTTTCTTCTATTGAGCCTTGTAATTTTCCTAATATTTTGATGGGTAACAACACATTCATGAGAGTTTGTGGAAAAGGTTCTATTCCTATGGGAGAGGGGACATTTAATGATGTTCTTTGTGTACCATCCTCGACCACTAATCTCCTTTCTATTTACCAAATTACACATGGGGCACAAGGTAAAATTGTTGAGTTCACTCTTGATTTTGTCTACATTAGGGACATGGAGACTAGAGATGTCATAGCTAGGGGAGTTGTTGATCATACATCGTGCTTGTATTCTTTTACACATTTTGTTGATGATGATGATATTCATGATGTACACATCCCTTTTCCAAGGGATAATTATGAGGAGAACTTTGGGCACTTGAATCATTTTGTTGTTGAGACAAGTGTTAATCTTCCTACTCCTCCACCTCCTGCTTCTTCAGACATGGGCTCTACTATTAAGCAGGATGTTCATAGTGTTTCAGATCTTGCAAAGTGTGATGGCTACTTGGATGCATCTTCAGCATTTGTTGATTCTCATGATGCAGATTTGGAAGACATGCATGAGGGGGTTTCTCTTTCCCTTGATGACAGTTTCATCATAGTTGGGGATACTTCTTCACCTTCTTTGGAGATTGGTATACTTGATACTTCTCCTTCTTCACTTGATTTGTCACATGAAGTGATAGATTCTTTGAACTTGGAGAAACCTATTCAGTCTTCAGAGATTCATGCATGAAGACCTACATCTTCTTCCTCACTCCATTTGCACAAGGATTGGCTTCTTCATCATTTGATGTATCTATTTCTTCCTAAGGGGAGACATGTTTCTTGTAAGCATTGGCTTATCTTTTGTTTGTAGACACTCTTCATCAACATGGGAGCTTCTACATTATGGGGGGGATATCATGTCTCCAACTATCCTTCTTATGGGGGGATATTTCTTTGTATATACATGATGTATGTAGTTCTTGGGGGGTCTTGAGTACTCCATCCATCCATGCATCTTGTTTTCTTCTCTCTTTTTGGGGGAGGGTTTTTCCCATGAGGTTTTCCCTCTTTCTCCATTTTATGAGAGTTATGCATTTCATGTATTGCATTTTTTACATGGGTACCTAACATGGCCTAGTTGTCGGGACCCATCTTGCATTGTGAGTTTAAGTGCATTCCCCTAAGTTGCACTTAAGGGGGGGTGTTGGTGTAATTAAATATTCCTAATTACACTTAACTTAATCTTACTTAGGATAATGCATTGTATAGTAGTTAGTGATTGAGATACCTAGGAGTGTGCACTTCATTTAAGCACATGGTGTAGGAGAAATTCCACTTTTGGTGCTAGATCCACCTTTCGTGCTCTTATCACATTATCATCCTAATCCATTGCACATAATTTATTGCATAGTGGAGGATGATCCACATTTGGTGGACATGTGATTACACCTAGCATAGGTGATAGCTTATCAACTCCTTATCATTCTCTCTTATTGCCTTTCCTATATAAGGAGGCCTATTATGTAATCATTCAATCAAAAAGGTGAATTCATTGGATCAATTCAATCCATCATTGCATTCATATTATCTCTCTTGTTCTTTTCTTCAACCTCTAGATCCTTGGTTCAATCTTTGCTATTTGCAAATTCTTACACTGTTGATGTTGAGGTTAATAGTACAAACAAATCTGTAGCATCTCCTAATCAAAATTTGCAAATTTACACCAACCTCTTACCTTCATATTTAACAAATGTCATTAATCAACCTTCTTCTCTTGTTACTAACATTAGTTATGATTAAAAGGTAGAAGAAGATAATCATGTGATTAATCATGTTGAGTCTCAACCTCAACCTTCAATTTTACATTTTCATGAACCTAAACATACACCTTATATCACCTTTGATCATTCTGATATGTTTAAAGCACCTAATGGTCCTCTTTGCATTACTGCTAGGGTAGATCATATCCCTTCTCATGGTGTTTTTATTTATCTCTCTTCCTCCATGAATGTTATCACTAAAGAACATAAATTTATTAAAGGATTGCATAAGGATACCTACGATACATCTAGTGTTTGGATTCAAATTTGTAATGGTTTTCTTTATTGTCCTCAAGGTTCTATCAATCTTCATGTGACCCTTTTCGATAAGGTTGTTCATACTACCTTTGTTGTTATTCCTACCTCCAATCAATTTTAGTTTAAGCTTGGTATTATGTAGCTCTCTTCCATGCAAGTTGTAGCCTCTTCTATTCATAAGTGCACAAACTTTTCTCATAAAGGAGAAGTTGTCACCATTAATCATTCTCTTTATAAACTTTTGCATCCTCGATATTGTGCTAAGATAGATTTCTTTTGGTCATCTCTCCCTCAAAAACCACCTAACCATCCTGATCATTTTTATTGATCCTATCAACAATACAAGGCACACAATATTCTTGAGCTTAGCCTTCCTAAGGTTGATACTCTTGTAGCTATCTTACCTACCCCACCTATTCCTCTGCATATCATTCCTCAACCCATAGTCATTCCCTCCTCAGAACCTATGATTTTTGGACCTAATCCTTCAAGTTTATCTCATAAAACCATTTGTAACCAACATTCTTGTTAGCGTCGCAAGAACCATCAAGCTAAGGCTAAGGCCCACACTCTTGCTTCTTAGATTGCTTCTTCATCTAAGTCCTTGTCTCCTTTCGATCAACCCATGCTTCAGCCTTTAAATGAAGTAAATCAAAATAACAATATGCAAATGGACAAACATGATGATTATGTTTGTAGTTTAGATGATATTAATCTCGATATGGAAGATACTCTTGATGATGATGTTTCTAATGCACATGTTAGTGATGATGAATATGAAAATATTGATATGGATTATGATTTGCCTAACATGTTTTCTACGCAACTAACACTCACTCCTAGTGAAGAGCACAATGACTCCCCCTAGAGTCCTTGCTTGGATTTGGTGGTGGTTCCTACTATGTTGGATGTTATTCCTCTTGCAAGTTTCTCACCTTTCCCTGGTATTACTAAGATGGGAAGGGCATGCGGCATGCTTGAAGTGGAATTCTCTAGCATGGTGGTCTTTTTGTGTTCGTTTTGTGTTTCTCCCATGTTGTGTTCTTTGTTATATGTTTGTCTAGATCGCTTTAGACGAATCGTGTTGCTCTGTTGGCACAAGATGATAAAGTAATTGAACACGCCATGCATCTTCTTCTATTTGTACCTATCTTCTTCTATTTGTTGTTACATGTTATGTTGTCTATGTGCTATTTTTCGCATATGTGCCCTTGTGTATTCTACTTGGATGCTCATGACATAGTAGCACCGATTATTTTTGGTGTTTGTGCCGCCGGCCCAAAAAGACTCTTCTTTGTACCTCTTACATACTTCTTCCTCCATTGTGTTGTAGTTCTACTTCCTTTGGGGAATGATGACATTTCATACTTGATATAATATTAAAAATTATCATATGATCATACTGACCCCAAAGTTAGTGGATCCCTTGGTGTTCTCTCTTTTGTCATGTGTTTATTTCCCTTGAAGTGTTCTCTCTTGGAGGCATTTCATCATGGAAATGTTCTTCGTAGATGCATGTACGCTTTTGTTAAAGCAATTTATCTCGTTGAGCTATTTTGCAATTGCTTTAATATGGGAGAATACACTTTGCTCACTTTTTCACACATGAACGTTGACAGTTTAGTTTCCTCTATCAAACTATTGATAGTTCATGGGGGCTTGGTATTTATTCTTTTCGATCTCTTTTTGGATGATTGAAAATCAAGGAGGCTTGATCCTTTCTTTTTTATCCCTCTTTGGATTACTAACAGTCTAGCAGTCTTGATCGTTGTTTGATCCTTATTTGTACTATTGATAGTCTAGGAAGCTTGGTCGTGTTTCTAATCCCTTAAGGACACACACATCCTTATGCCTGGGTCATCTTTCAATTCTTATTTTTGGGACATGGAGTTTCCTTGGGGTTGAATCCTTTTAATGAATTGACTAGCATGCCACACACACTTGCTAGACCATTCAATGTCATATCTTGTTGCAGGATACCTTTTTCCTTTTTTTTGTGTAGTTCACAATAAGGGACACAAACCTTATTGGGTGAGTTGGCTACACTTTCTTGTTAGTGACATCTCTCTCATTTTGGTTCTAGATATGATGAAGACTCAAGTCCATTGGGGGGCTTGATAGTTTCTTCATCTCCTTAGTCATGATAAGATCATCTCTTGCTCTTTGATCTACTTTACCATGAGTTTGAGGAAACTTATACTCCCGCTAAAGTGGGGGCTAAATGTATCATATTAAAATGGACGCACTCATTATTTAAGACCTTTTAGCTCCCATCCCTTTTCCAACTTTATGGACCATGCATGGATTCATGCACAACCCCCTTCGTCTCTTGTTTTGTCCCATTTTTACCCTTTTCAACTATGCAGTCTTTGAGAGCCTCGGTTTAGCTCCTTGTGGGCCAACCCTGGAACAGGTTGACCTAGTCGACATGTTCTAGAATAGGTCAACCTGATCCCCAACGATTTTAAATCCTGGGGTCGGTGTTGTCTTAGATAATTAAATTTCCAAATAGAGTGCCCCCGTCAGCTTGCTTTGTTTTTCTGTCGTCGGTGTTGTCTCAAATAATTAAATTTCCAAATAGAGTGCCCCCGTCGGCTTGCTTTGTTTTTCCGCCCAAAAACTAGTATAAAAGGAAGTCTAGGTACCTCATTTTGAGAGGGAATTTTTACTATAGAAATCACACGTGCAAGCTCAAGCATTCAAGTTCAAGCAAGCATATTTTCATCAAGCATTCAAGGCATTCAAAGATTCAAGGATCCTTTGTGAGCATTTCCTCTTCAAGATCCAACACTTTGTTGGCCATCAAGGGAGGAGATTAACATTGAGGCATTCATCATCTTCTTCATTGGTGCATATTTACATCCATGGCTCCATAATGTGGTTTTGGTAGATCTATTGCATTTGTGGAGATTTCTTACATCCGTTATTGCAAATTCAACATCTACAACATACAAGCATCACAAAAGGCTTATTGACAAGGGTTTCTACAAGCATGGTGAATACTTACATTTGTCTCGTTTCCTTTATATGTTTACATTTCATTTCAAGGTTGATTCCTCAATCTAGGGCTTGACCAAGGCAAGTCTTCATCCACCCAAACCCAAAAACAAGATTTTCTATGTGCAGGAACATGATATCAGAATTACAACCACAAATCTGGAAACTACTTGGCGAGATATTTCTGAAGAAGTTGGGTCGACTTTGCTATGGTATCCCAAGAACACGGTGAGCTTGTCGACCTAATCCTGGAGATCTAGGAAAAATAGCATTTTCTGGGTTTTCTGATGTGATCGTGAATCTATAGTTGAAAATTTTGTCATAGGTTCGGATCCGCAGTTTTTGGAGTAAAAAGACACATTCCTCTACACATTTCAAGGTGAGTACTTTATCATTCATTTCATTTTTTAATCTAGACCTATTTTCACATCTTAATTGGGTTAATTGCTTACATTTAGCATCTAGATCTATCTTATTTTCCTAATTAAATCAATTGGTTAAATTGCACTTTTACATTTACACATCCTTAATCAAATCCTACATTGCATGAAAGAGGAGTTTCTTGCGTACTTTCTTAATATAATTTGGGTTTAGCATTGGAATCCCTTTATCTCCTTGGGTTTTGCTAATCTAACTTGGGTTATATTGAGAGTTATGTTTGGAAGCCCGTCTTTCTCTTGTATTTTGATTGTTAGTGTGGAAGTGGTTAGTTGATGAATTCATTTGATATCAAATCTTTAAGGCCGTTAGGCCACTTAAACATTTGATTTCATCGATCGAAAGCATCCGACTGAAGCTACAATCATTAACAGCCAGGACTTTACGTTGTCAAGGATGTTCGGTCTATGCACTAGCTCAAGTGTGTACTTCTAGTCTCCAAAGTCTAGATGAGGTAGCAGGAGAGATGTTGATATTGCTAAGGAATCAGCTCAGGAGTTTTGTTCCCTAAGCACCGTTTCTATTGAAAATGCTTCAAGGTCTCTATTTCATCCCATACCCTATTCCTGTAATTTTTTAATCTATGGTTTTTAACATAGAAGATCCCTCTAACCTGTTTCACTATCAATTATGTGTCACCTTTTGCCTTCAGAATTGTGACTCCTCTATCTTTAGCTGCAACAATTCCTAGTAGGAAAGCTTCATATTCTGTAGTATTATTCATATTCTTGAATTCCAGTTTGTAGGTCGGATGAATGACATCGCCTTGAGGTGATATTAACACTACTCTTGCGCCAAACTTGGAAGAGGCACAACTTCCGTCAAATTTTAGGGTCCATAACTGTGCTTCTTTTTCTTCATTCTCAAGCCCTGAAGAAACAAATTTAGTAAACAACATGTAATTGCCAAATTCTAGTTCTTCATACAAAATTTGCACTTTCAGATCATCAGACTTCAGCACAGTGAATTTGGCATTTTCTTGGGGTTCCAGCATAACTTTCTTATTCCTGACAGGTATGATCGCATAAGACTAGTCTAATTTGATTTCTACACCTATGTTTTTGCAAAATCTCCTACTCAATAACATACCATAACTAGCCGGTATATCTGCCACTAGAATGGTGAGTTTCAATCTTTTGGCAAGGTGTACTGCAAGTACTACTTACACATCTTTAATCTAGTCCACTAGAGGGACCTCTTTCACATCCATTGAATAACATCTCCCAAAGGTTTTTGTTAGGGACAAACTGAGAGCCTTGGCTACTAGTGTTGGCATTACATTGTTGGAAGCCCTAGAGTCTATAATGCAATTGCTAAGCTTATGTCTAGTAATAAAGAGAGAAACATAGAAAGGGTCAAGTTTCTAACCTAGGGTAGTAGCTAAAACACAAGCATCATGTTGGGTTACTCCCAAAATGGAGGGTTCATCTATTGACGCAAGACTTAAGCATGCATTGACCTTGGCATTTTTAGGCTTACACTGTTCTACCAAACATCACAACTCGGAGGGATTTGGCTTTAAGTACTCCAAGGGTGAAATTTGAATGCGAGATTCCTTATAGAATTGGACAATATCAAAAAGGTTAGAATCTTTCCCAGGTGCAACCGACTGACTGCGTGTTCCTAAGAATGAGGTTGTAGCAGTGCTATTTCTTTGCAGTATTGATACTCCTTCCTATTGTTGATATTATGGCCTTTACAGCAAATATCTACTACCTTGGATAATAATAAATATATAGAATATATTTATTATAAATTGATATATAAATAATAATAATAAATATAGAGATATTTGTTATTTATTGTTTATTAGAAGATTGATTTAATATATATTTGAATGGAATAAATAAAGTTTATTTAAAGGGCCCAAGTCGGCCTCTTGAGGAGAATTTAAATAAACAAGGCACAAGTCAGCCTCTTAAGTTGCCTTCCCATTCATATATATATTGGAGATCGAATCTTGAGGAAGCATATAAAAAACATAACATGTACTCTCCTTCCTTCAAGAATCGCTCCTCTCAATACTCAAGAGAAAATGCATTGCATTAGAGCTGGAGTGAATGTATTAGAGCTGGAGTGAATGCATTACATGAGTGCTAGACAAATTTGGAGCAGACCTAGTGAGCGAATTTTGGGCTAATTAGAGCAGACCTAAGGAAGGCGAATTAGGGCAAAATGAAGCCCTACAAAGTTCAAACCTAGGGAGAACAGCAACAGCCTTAGGGAAGCTGAACTAGGGCAGAAATATGAGCAATCTCAAGGGATTGAAGGGCAGATCCATGAGAGCTATCTAGAGCGCTTGGTGATTTATTGTAATCAGATCTTGTTAGCATCTAAGCAAGGATTAGGTTCATATTTGAGTGCTTACAATATTTGGATTAGAATTGGATAGGAGCCTAGGTGGGCTATATCTACATTGAAGAAGACACATTGTGGAGATTAAAGCTATAATCTGGGTATTATCTCTCCTTATTCTTTGTGTTTTATTATTTATCTTGTGCTTAGTTTAGATAGATCTCTATAGATTGATATATTCCTTGTGAGAATCTAAAAATACTAACACCTGCTTGCCCTTATGATTCCTTGTCAAGACGGTCATTTCAGACTCACTGATGGTGGAAAAACAATCACCTCTTTCCTCATAATCTGATTCATACTCCAGGTAATAATTTTCAGAGTCACCGTTAAAATTGGGGTTTGTTTCTATTCTAGAGGTATCTTTTAGAATTTCATTATTGGTGACCATTTGCATACATCTAACCATATCAGGGTAGGTCTCTCCACTATGATCAATTGTTAGATGGAAGGCGAACATGTTTCCCTTTTTAGCATTTGGAAAGGCTTCAATGGATAGTCACTGCTGAGCAAGTGGAAGTTGAAATTGTTTCCCCTCATTTTTTCTTCTCAAAAAATCCTGGTAAGGCTGATGAAGTGAGGGATTGGCCTTCGACAACTACCTCTTAAGAGCTACCATATCATTTGTTAATCTCTACAACATGGCTTATGTTGAGTTAGTATTGTTACCACTATTGTTAGCTTGTAACACCTTCCACTTGCCATTTGTGATGAAGTCATCTTCTAACTCAATAGCAGTAGTTTAAGCATTTGTTAAAGTCACTACATGTGCCCTTTTCAAATGGAAGTTGATGTTAGGAGGCATGGCATTCAAGAAGAAACATTTCTAATTATCTACAAGAGGCCTTTTAGCAACCAAACTTGGCTACAAATTCTCGCATAAGTATAGAGATTTCCTTCTTAATTTGGGTTAATTGCACTAGCAAGGAGTGCTCATCTTCGACACCCTTGAATCTAGCCTCGAATCTTGTCCTCATAGTGTCCTAATTTGTAATACAGCTAGGAGGTAGATGATGGAAAAAATCAACAACTCTGTCAATGAGTGTGTCCACAAATAGGAGGACCGCCACATATTCATTTTGTACTGCGAGTTCTCCATAGGCCACAACAAATGCAACAATGTGTTCATAAGGGGATACTTTCCCATCTCCAGCAAATTTTGGAAAATTCTTCCTGGACCTATGAGGAAGATCATTATGTGTTGCAAGACTAAGTGGGCCTATAACCACTCCCCATGGCACTAGTCAAGCCATACTTATAGGTAGAGTGAAAGGTACGAAATTAAAACTGACTTGCATTGGTGTTGAAACTGTGTAAAGAGTTTGTGTTTGGCAGATGGGAGATGAAACATTTTGTTTCTTAAGAGGAGTAGGTGGTATGCTTCTGCTTCGACGAATGGGCTTCACTAGAGAAAAAATTACTTTACTAAGTTCTTCAAACACAGGATCTACTTCCCCTCTTTCACTCACACTTCTTGTATATCTTCGAGTATCCAAGTTTGTCGAAACTTACTAACCTCTTGGACTTTCTTGTTGAGGTGGATTATCTTGACATGGTGCTAAATTATGAGCTTGTCTTTGTTGTCTCTGCAAAAATAACTATAGATTTTTTGTTAATTCTTCTTCTCTTTCCAAGACTAGACTCACTCGTTTGTACTCTTCAATACTCCTTCATGATCTCTAGGCAAGATTATTTAACCGATTGATGATATCTTCCTAGTCATCTTGAAATCCTAAATTTGGTTGAAGCACGGGAAAAATATTTTCATGAGTTGGCACCATTATTCCCTCATGTTTATGCGACTGATCTTAAAATGATCATTCGTATACCTAGTGGAGTCACCAAAAATTTGTTAGTTAACAGATTGGTCTTTAGTAATTTGACTTAAACCCTCACAAGACTTCTCCATTAATGAGCAGTTGAAAGAGCTTTTAATTTATAGCTCAATCTCTGAATTGATAGGTATAGCTCCCTGAAATAGATATTCAATGAATATGTTTTTAATTTTCTAAATGCAAACGGGGGTATACTCTTAACCAGAGAGTAGGAGAGGCTTCTAATGGATATTAATCACCATGATATACCCATGAATGAATAACAAACTTGTAAGAGCATATATTGTGCTACTTCCCACAACCATGGAAATGAAACACAACAGTAATTTCCAAACCACAATTTGCATATACAATCTCACAACCATGAAACCATATATACAATAAATCTACTAAATGAAAAACAATCTCTCAAACAATGTGAATATGATAAAAGGTAACCAATAATGACTCTCAAATCATCTTATAATCACAAATTTTCAGAAAATATAGTTCCACAAAATCTGTAACTAATTGCCCCCATTCACCATTAGTTCACTTATTCAACAACAAAATCACAAATCTAACAATGAGCAACAACCAGATTAAAGTTGGGACCAGAGCTTACAAGAAGTTTCCTAACACTGATGAGGAGAGGGCTCTTTTGGTGAAAGGTAAGAAAGATTATGTAGAAATGGATAATATTAATAGCATCTGGGGTTTTGTTATCAAGGTCATCATGGAATATTTTACACTTGAGGGGAGATTTTCTAGGGTCTATAATTACCTTTTTGCCCTTGTTAATCACTTCAGACATGACATAAGAATCTATTTTCCCTACTTTCTTCTTTGTTCGCTCAATTAGACCATTATTGATTATAGAGTGAAGAATTTCCCCATCCTCCATGTTGGGCTCATCCTCCTAATCGTTGATTATGCGAGGGATCACATTCTCGAAAGAGATTAAAGTTGGGACCAGAGCTTACAAGAAGTTTCCTAACACTGATGAGGAGAGGGCTCTTTTGGTGAAAGGTAAGAAAGATTACGTAGAAATGGATAAAATTAATAGCATCTGGGGTTCTGTTATCAAGGTCATCATGGAATATTTTACACTTGAGGGGAGATTTTCTAGGGTCTATAATTACCTTTTTGCCCTTGTTAATCACTTTAGACATGACATAAGAATCTCTTTTCCCTACTTTCTTCTTTGTTCGCTCAATCAAACCATTATTGATTATAGAGTGAAGAATTTCCCCATCCTCCATGTTGGGCTCATCCTCCTAATCCCTGATTATGTGAGGGATCACATTCCTGAACCTATCCCTGCCCATGTCAAGAAAAGGAAGAAAACCGACTCTTCACCTAGGAAACAAAAACCTAAGAAAGTTCTCTCCCCCTCTAAGCCGGCCCCCTCGAAGTCTTCGGATGGTCTGAAGAATGTCAAGAACTTGAGTGATGGCAATGCCTCTGTTTCTGACAAAACTAATTTTGAGCCCTCTACTAGCCTTGTCCGGTCGGAGTCTAAAGGTGTTAAGTTGAATCCTCAGGATAATGTGACCGAGGTTGTGAAGAATACCCAGATGGGTCAAAATGTCAAGCCTAATCCCACTACCCAGACCCCTGAGGAGAAGGACTTGGAGGATCCCGACATTTCTAATGCCATGGGTAGCCCCAAGGATGGCTAGGATAATCAAAATAGAGGGCACAAGCCTATCTCAGCTCTGGAGATTAACAATACTGATGACAAAGATACTTCCGAGATTGAGGTTGAAGCTGATGACAATGATGGCAAAGAGGATGATACAAACTTAATTGACAGCAATGCTGAGGACTCGAGGAATAACAGCTTTAGGGTTATGGAAGAGGAAAATCTAGACTCCCATGACCCCCCCAGCGCCTGAAAAGAGAACAAGAAGGATGACAGTGAGAGAACCCTTGATTGTAATAGGTCCCATTCTCTTCAGGACGACATCAGAAAGATGGATTTGCAGGTAAAAAGAATAGTTATTATGACCCCCCTAGAAATTGCTAAGAACAAATCTATCTACAATTATAATCTGGACAAGTGGGTGCAGAATGACCTGGTTGAATTGAAGAACAGATGTATCAAACTGGAAAATAAGAATCCTATTATTGAGGAAACTATTGACAAAATCAGGAAGGAGATTTCTTTCAAAGCTAATGTCAGTGTTTTTTATTACGGTTTAGATTTGGATGATAGAATTAAAAAAGCAGTTGAGACTGCCATGATCCCTATACATGAGAAGACAAGCAGGAATGAGGAAATGCTGAAATATTTGCTCGGCCTGGCCAATACAGGAATGAAGTCTACTCTGGAGAATTTGAATACACTTAGCAAAATGTTGGAAGGAAACAAAGACGCCCCCCTGAGTGACAAAATTGACCTGACTGACCCTAGTCAGCAGATGGGACCTGGCACTAGGACTAGGTCTAATACTAAAAAGAAGCTCAAGATTGTGGATTAGGACATTCAGAGTTTGAAAGATAATGTTAAGATCATGCAGGCCCAGCTGGAGGAATCCGAGGGCTTCCTAAAGACTGTGTCTTGATCTTTGTGCTAGTGGTCTTCTCTTTTTTGCTTGTTGTCCAGCATTTTTTGCTTTTTGTTGTGTACAAGCTTATTGAATATTTGGGTTTTGACCCTTTGTAATCTGTTCCCTTCTTTGGGACAGCTAGTTGCTCTTAGGGATTTCATGCTTATCTTTTGTCTCTATTGTTAAAGGGTTTCGGGGCCCCTTCAAAACTTGTTTTTACCGTAATAAAAAACAACCATAGTTCAATTTTTTAGTCACACTTGATTGTCACAACAAAGGGGAGAAAATCTGAACTAAAATTGTCGATCCCCAACAAAATGTTCAACATAGAAATATATAGCCCCTTAGTCTTCCATGATGGTTACATAACAATTCTTGAAAAATATTCGAAAAAGAAATGTCATTAAACAGATATCATAAAAGGAACTAAAACTAAAAAAGAATCTTCAACATTCATCACGTGGCCTTTCATTTCCTTCCTTGTCAATTGTAGCATCTATGAGTACATCTTTTCAGAATTTCGGAAATTGCACTTCTTAGCTACTATTCCCAATTTTCTTCACCCTCTAGCATTCCCTTTGCCTTCGACAATTCTTGTGGTGTTTTGGAACATCAACTATTGTCATATGAAACTTCAGAATTAGCACTTTAACACCCTTGATCCTAACTCTTCTCTTCGTTAGGTAGGATTTTGCATACCTTGCTTCAGAATCCACCGATGGAGCAGCTACGAAGAAAATCTTCTGAAGTCTATTTGACCACCACAAGTTTCCATTTTCAGTATTTCAGGAGTTGCATTTCCACCCTTCGCTTTCTGACATCTTTCAATCCGCCCATGACTTGACACAACGTGGGTCCCAACATCTCTTTGGATTTTTCAGAAATTGCACTACCAAGCTTCCATTTCCGTCATCTTTCTTTTCGGGAATTCTACCACCGGGCTTCCATTTCTGCCATCTTTCAATCCGTCCATGACTTGACACGGCATGGGTCCCAACATCTCTTTGGATTTTTGAACGTTGCACTACCAAGCTTCCAATTCTGCCATCTTTAGTACTTCGAACATCAACTTTCTGCAATGAAACGCATTAGTACTTTCTTCTTTTATTTAAACTTCAACTTTTGCCACTAATGTAACAAATTTTGACGGGACTTGGACTTAAATGAAAGACTTGACTGAACATAAGTACCAACTTTTCTGAATACCTGACTGCACTGAAATTTCAAATACCCGATGGCACTGAAATCTTGAATACCCAATGGGTAATCAGTTTTGGAAATCTTGACACTTAGAGACTTAAACATAAAAATGAACTTTGAACCTGATTTTAAAACTTCAATGCCAATTTTACACAAGGGGACTAAAATATGGCAACCGGTAGCAAGTTTAGTGGGCTTAACCTTGGAGGAAACTCCATGGTTAAGCTCACTTGAGTTGGAGTAGTATTGAGATGGGTGCCCTCCTAGGAAGGCCCAATGCTTCACCTCTATGAGGATCACTTAGATGCAATGAGTGGTAAGTGTTCGATTCATTCTCGAGAGAGACGGGTTCTTGTGATCCACTGCTCATGAAACATGGGTCAATGAGTTTGACTCAAGAACTACATAGTTGAATCCTGATAGCAATAATCACAATTTGACTTGTTGTAGAAAATATTTCTTACTTATCAATTCAAGAGCTAAAGGAGCTCTATAATGAATGGTTCATAAAGTACAACACTTGCTGAAGGTTTTACAAATGGGGTAGCAAGTCAAGTACACTTAACCTTGGAGGAAACTCCATAGTTAAACACGCTTGAGTTGGAGTAGTATTGGGATGGGTGACCCCTCAGGAAGGCCTAATGCTTCACCTCATTGAGCATCACCTTGATGCAATGAGTGCTAAGTGTTCTATTCATTCTCATGAGAGATGGGCTCTTTAAACCACTACTCATGAAACATAGGTCAATGAGTCTGACTCATAAACTACCCAATTGAATCCTAATAGCAATATCAAAATATAATCATTCATTATCACAATTCATTATAATATCCATTTCATACATATGAAAATTCCCTGGAACAATTCAGTAAAACATCCATATTATCATAAAACAGACTATTTTCCAGTGACCTGCATTACACTTTATGCATCTACTTTTAGGGAAGCAATAAATTTAATAAAACAAAACAAAACTTTGAAAGAAAAAACTGAAAATAAAATCTTGTCTGATGATTATTACTCGATATCTGTCACAGTTCTGCTAGCATGTTTCTGGATGATGTTAAAATCTTACCTACAATCACATCCAGAAACATACTAGCAGCATTGTTATGAGCTGTGGAAATCTGCTATCTGTAATCTGTCACAGTACACATTATTACCATGCAAGCCTATATTTCAGATTGCTCCATTTAGCATCACCAATAATCTCTCCATGAACATTTTCCCTGGTTAAAATGATGGAAACAGTTCACATCCATTACAACAATCTCTTGCAACAATCCCAGAGATAAATTTTGTTGCAGTGTGGCAATCAGCATATACTCAAAGGTTATTAACAACTCTATTAGTTTGTTCCGGGGGGCTGTTAAACAAACCAAATGTGGTTGCCAAGTTTTGTTTTCATGGAAACGTGTCACTATACAAAGATGTCAGCATCTCTGCCTTTATATAACAGATTACAATGATTTGAGTAAGCATACATCTAAATTACAAGTCTCCTTTGCCTAGCAGCTACGTACAGGGGATCTAGTCCCTCAAATTCATCAAGGAGTCGAATTTGGTTTGAATGAGCTTCCAAAGGCTTGAACGTTGGTGGATAGCTTTTAAATCTCACACCATCATCCTCACCAATTGTGTCCAACTAATTGAGCAACAACCCTTTGAGGTAATTGCCAACTTTTCACTTTGGTGGCAGAGAAATATTTTTTTCCTCCTCTTCCACATCATCAAGTAAATGTCTTAGACTCTAGAAAATACCCTGATGCCATCATCTCCCATGCCAATTTCCCCAAACTTTGCATAGATCCCGTGTCTGTGGATGTGATGTGTCTCCTACATAAAAAGCATGTACCATTTTATGGTTTTCAATCCAGCTACATCCAGGGATCTTTCTAATTCCTCTATCTTTCATTAATCTCCTTACCATGTGAATCTCATCCCACCTGCCCAATTCTCCATAGATATTTGAAAGAAGAACATAAGTGGCAGTATTTTTAGGATCCAAATCAAAAAGTAGCGTTGCTGTATATACACCTAATCCTATATTCATATGTGATCTACAGGCACCAAGAAAACACAGCCACACAACAACCACAGGTTTAACTGGCATCTTAATGATAAAGTTTAGAGTGTCCTCAAGATAGCCAGCACGTGCAACAAGGTCAACCATGCACACATAATGATCAACTGTAGGTGTAATGCAATAAAGGTTACCCATGTGATTGAAGTATGTACATCCCTCATCCACTAAGCCTGCATGGCTGCATGCACATAAAACACAAGCAAAGCTTGCAGAGTCAGGATATGTTCCAGAATGTTTCAAAAATTCAAAGATATTGAGAGCATCCTTACAAAACCCATTTTGTGCATATCCTGCAATCATTACATTCCATGAGATCACATCTCTTTGAGGCATTCTGTCAAACAGTTCACGCGCCTTGGCTATGCTTCCACACTTTGCGTACATGTCTATCAGAGCATTTCCAACTCTAATATCCGAATTAAAAAAACCTTTCATTATACTTTGGTGGATGTCCATTCCCTGTTCCAAAGCTCCCATTTTGGCGCAGGCAGGAAGGATGCTGGCAAAGGTGGTGGAATCTGGTTTTACTCCTGCCAATTGCATTTGCTTGAAAGTTTCTAAAGCCTTTTCAAAAAATCCATTTTGTGCATATCCAGCAATCATTGCATTCCATGAGACGACATCTTTTTGAAGCATTCTGTCAAACAGTTCAGATGCCTTATCTATTCTTCCACATTTTGCATACATGTCTACCAGAGCATTTCCAACTGGAATATCTGACAAAAATCCTCCTTCCATTATGCTTTGATGGATGTCCATACCCTGTTCCAAAGCTCCCATTTTCGCACATGCAGGAAGGACACTGGCAAAGGTTGTGGAATCTGGCTTTACACCTGCCAATTGCATTTGCTTGAAAGTTTCTAAAGTCTTGTCAACAAATCCGTTTTGTGTATATCCTACAATCATTGCAGTCCATGAGACCACATTTCTTTGAGGCATTCTTTCAAACAATTCAAACGCCAGATCCATATTTCCACATTTTGCATACATGTCTATCAGAGCAGTTGCAACTACAACATTCGAGGAAATTTCACTACCCTTAATGCTTTGATGGATATCCATACCCTGTTTTAAGGCTCCCATTTTGGCACAGGCTGAAAGAATGCTGGCAAAGGTTGCGGAATTTGGTTTTACTCCTGCCAATTCCATTTGCTTTAAAGTTTCTATAGCCTTTTCAACAAATCCATTTTGTGCATATCCTCCAATCATTGCAGTCCAAGATAACACATTTCTGTGAGGCATTTCTTCGAAGAGCCTTGATGCCTTTTCAAAAAATCCATTTTGTGCGTATCCAGCAATCATTGCATTCCATGAGATGACATCTCTTTGAGGCATTCTATCAAACAGTTCACGTGCTTTGTCTATGCTTCCACATTTTGCATACATGTCTAACAGAGCGTTCCCAACTGTAATATCTGACAAAAACCCTCCTTCTGTTATCCTCTGATGGATATTCATACCCTGTTCCAAAGCTCCCATTTTGGCACAGGCAGGGAGTACGCTAGCAAATATGAATTGATCGGGTTTGAAACCTGTTCGTTGCATTTGGCGAAACATTGCGACTGCCTCGTGGGGAAACCCATGTCTTCTGTACGCTGCAATCATCGTATTCCATGAGACGATGTCTGGCTCTTTCATCAGGTCAAAAACTTTACGAGCGTCAACCAAACTCCCGCACTGGACATACATGTAAGTAAGCTTACTATGAAAAGTTGTGCGTGCTGCAAACGCAAAAGCCCTGTGAGCGATGAAAAACTGGACTTTTCCCCCTTCTGAAGGTGCGTTCTTGAGACTGCAGATCTGCCATGATTGAAAATGTGTAAAGGAGACTTCAGGTATCTTCTGTGTACTGAATCTACATAAAGCTGAGAGATTGAGACGAGCAATGGATGGCAATGGCATTGTCTGTATGGAAAATGTGCATAGCTATTCAGTCTACATCAATAACATCAATACCTTGCAGCAATTCCATTTGAGAGTGGACAAATCAAGTTGCCCTCTCACCTCGTGTCCGTTCAAGACTCGGAAGAATCTTTACCTTCTAGGTGTTTTACACCTTCATTATTCAAGCACAATTTCATGCTATTAACATCAACACATTTCATGATGCATTAAATATTAACGAAGATCAATAGTATAATGGTTTTGCGTAGATCTATACAAAGATCAATCACAATTATGTTCATGGAACCATTAAATTAGATTGGTTGAATGGAAGATAATTTGTGTTCTTAAAGAGAGGTCACAAGTTCAAATTGTGTGGTAGGATATTGCAAGTGGCAAGCCAATCCACCACGACCACATTGTAAGTGGGAAGTTGCCTTTTAAATATTTTTCACCTTTGTAATTGAAGCACAATTTCATCCAATCCTTACTCCTAGACATCAGTTCAACATCAACACAAAAGACCTGCTAAAAGATAAAATCAATACCACCTAAATACAAAATATTAGGATTTTATGGTTGGGACAATGCATTCTAATGGTCTTCTACTTGTCAACCACTTAGCAAGAGAAAAAGGCACTAAAGAAATATGAAATATGAATATTATGAGTGTAAGATTGAGACGCTACATCCTAAAAGTCTCTTACTTGTCGAACACCTGGCAAGAGAAAAGGGGAACAACACTAAAATCTAATAGCAATATCAAATTGACCTTTAGAATATATGAGGCATATGGCCTCTCTACATTAATTAAACTTCTTTATGTTCACTATCTTAGTGAGAGAATCTATGACATTCTTTAAGGTGTTCACTTTATGTAACATGACTCTAACACCCTCAATCATTTCCTAAAAAAAATGATATTGAACATCAATATGCTTCACATGGGCATGATACATTAGGTTTTCGACCAAATAAATGACACTCTTACTATCACATCCAATCCTCACCTTTTTACACTGAAAGACATTACTTGAAAATAATCTTTATAACCACAGTATATCCTTACAGACATATCTCACTTCTATGTGCTTTTCTTCTATAGTGAATAAGACAACCATAGTTTGTCATTTGTTCATCCAGCTAGCTTCTCCTCTAAATAAAGTAAAGACATAACAACTCATGAAACTATGGCAATCTAGATCACCAAGATAATTAAGATCAGTAAAGTCTGACAAATCAATCATCTTCATAGATGATCAACCCAATTCTAATAAATTCAATGGTTAGAAATTCCACGTAAATAATTGTGAACCCTTTCAAAATATGTCTAGTATTCTTTACTAGTGTTTTTCATAAACCCACTTAGGGCTCCTACTTGCTTGTATAATATTAGGCTTGTACAAACCATGACATACATGAGAATTCCTACCATATGCAATTTTATATATCTACTATCTCTCTTTTAGGAAATTATTCTAGAGATAGCCACGCCCTATCTATAAAGGGACCACAATTAAAAGTAAATTATAATTTTTCACTATATAATTCTATATATCTACTACAGATCATATCTTTTAGGAAATTATTCTAGAGGTGACCTAGTGCTATCTAGAGAGAGATAACAATTAAAAATAATTTCACAAGTTTTTATTATATATATTTATGCATAAGGTATTAAAGATTCAAAAGTTTTTTTTGAAGGGGCAATGATATTGGCATGTTGTGATGGTTAAGTTGTTGTGTTGTTGTTCTTGCCATCAAGGTTCAAATCTCATTAGGGATGAGATCCCCCATTTGTTGCATCATTGATTCATAGCTCTGGGTCAAAGTGTTTACCCCTCTTTTAAAAAAATGCTACCTATGGGGCTAGTCCCCTATGGAGTCGTGGCCACTATAAGGGGTCTACAACACCTGCATGGACCATGAAACCTATGAAAGAGGAGACCTCTATCCCCATAGCATACAACCTTAAATGGGATGGGGTTACCTAACCCTTGCACCCTTTGCACAAACCACTAGACATTATAAACATTTGGCACACAAATCATTTTCATCATAAGAACAAATAAGCATTTTTATATTATTAAATTTAAATGTGTGTGTACATTTTAGCTTTTTTTTGTAAAAATAGAAAATAAATAATTGTCATCATCTAAGAATCTATTTAAATGTATATATATATTACAACTATATATATTTACAAAAGAAATTACTTTATATTATAAACAAATCTGCCAATTTGTAAAGAAAGAGAACAATATCATAACATATGTCAAAATTTGTTAGATAATTTAGAGATTTGATTGTGTAGGTTTTTTTATCATCAACATTTTGGATCACGCTACAATTTTCTTCTCCTTCTTGCTCTCTTGCATCCTGATGATGGATCATGTAGTGTGATTTGAAATATTGATGAAAAAAAAACTTACACAATTAAATCTAGAAATTATCTAACAAATTCAGATGGATTAGGGAAACTTGATAAAAACTTACACAATTAAATCTAGAAATTATCTAACAAATTCAGATGGATTAGGGAAACTTGATAGCTTTGATATTTCAAAATGTTTATGTATCAATAAATGATATAATTGGAAACCTTTTTAAAAATATTTGGAAAGAATTTTTTTCTCAAATCTAATTAAACCATTCCAACTATAGTAAATTTTCATTTCTTATAATAATGAATGTATTTATAACAAATAAATCAAATTAGGGTCCCTGAGGATATTTGCAACTAGCAACCCATAACCTTGCTCAAAGCACTGACTCTCAAGATCTACCACCTCCTTCTAAAAATTATCTACCCTAAGAAAATTAGTTTCATTAAATCCAAATTTATTCTAGATAATATCATAGCGATGTGGGAAGGTATGGAGTGGGCTCACTACTCCAAACATAATACGATTTTTGTCAAGATTGACTTTGCTGGTGGCTAAGACTGAATTGAATGGTCTTTCATTCTTGCTATGCTCAACGCTCTAGGGTTTGGTCCATGTTTCATTCAATCTATAAATATTTATAGAGTAAGGGATTTCCCACCTTTCACAAGAACAAATCTTCCTCATGCCACCTCAAGGATAAGGATATGCGCAATTAAAGGGAAGAGTATGAATCTACTAATCTACTTGGAAATCAACTTAAATGAGATATATTCAAAAATCAATATTTTCAGCTCAATATTTTCAAAAATATCCATTTCCCTAAATCAATATTTTCAAAAATTAACATTTTTAGCTCAATATCAATTTCCCTGATCAAATCCTATTTTATCATTTTCAATTATTTGCCTTGGGCTAACCATTTTATCCTAAAGTGTTTTATTTATTTAAAAGGAATTTCCTCCCCTTTTAATAAATAAAAAGCCCCCACCTTTTCCTCTTATCCTAAGTTGCACAAATAAAGCATTATTCCTATTTTATAAAAAGGGAAAAAGCACTTTCTGTCTCATATGGACACAAAAGTCAACTCTTATTTTCTCATTGGAGGATATTTGTGCACATGGATTGCTCCTCTTTCAAGCTCCACCTTTGATTAAATATTTTGCCTCTTAATCTCCATGGTCCATTCTTTCTCATTTCCTATAAAAGAAGAGCTCTCTTCCTCATTTTCATATGCATTTTTGAATACTAATGTTATGCTACAGGTTTTCTAGGTCACTTTGGAGCTTTTGAAGATTTGGAGCATTCTTGGCTTACATTTTACATGCTTTCATAGTTTAGTTTGTACTTTCATTTCCATAGCTTAGCTTGCACCTCTCATTTCTAGCTTGCATATTCATCTTAATCTAGTTTGCATTTGCATTTCATAGTGATTCTTGGGGATATTGGCATTCTTGCTCTTGTCTTTATTTGAATCTCTCATTGTGTGGTTGAATAGCAAGGTCATTAGCTTAATAGCTCTAGCTGAGAGAAAATTTTAAATAATCTTGCAACTCCATACATAAAGAGCTCTAGGTCACTTTCTAAGGTTTCCTATTCATAGATTCCCTTGGATATAATGACTTAGAGAAGTGCACTATTTGAGTGTGTACAATAACAACTATAGTTACAAAAAAAGGAACAACTAATTATACCAAACCAATATGACTAAATACATAAATGTTAATAAACTACAAGCTATGTTACATGTAGATATTTTGACTTCAGAAATTAAAAATACAAAAAGAAAAGATCATACTGTGAAACTTTGAAGCTCACTGTCTTGGACGATAGCACGTGGCAGAGATTTCTACGCACCATGCTAGGGTCCAATGTTGCAGAATACAGAAAGGTCTCGAGCTGTGTTTCTTAGTTTCTGAATTCCATATTTGGGTACCTGTATGTCACCTATATACACAAAGATGGGAAAATTATTGTGGTCTTAAAGAGGCTTGTCTCAATCAAACCATCGCTTTGGTGTTCCCACATCCATGGACAACCAGATAGATAGATGGATAATAAGCTGAAATGGAGACAAGTAATATAAATAATGCCACACTTAATGGAGGAGAACTCCTACTACACAAAGACGTACAATAAAAATGATCCTCGCTTGAGGGAGGAAAGTCCTTATTGCACAAAGATCAAAAGGGTAGTAAAAATGAATCTCACTTGAGGGAGGAAATCCCTCACTACCTTGATGAGATAATATTAAGAGATATTGATCATAAAATTATAAAGTAACTAGATGATGAGAGATAGAAAATACAAACGAGATAGGACGCAAGTGTATATCTTCCCAATGTCATGAGAAAAATCCAGTAGAGCTTTGCTTTGAGAGCTAAGAGATATCAAGAAAATAAGAGAGTATAGTTGAAGATGAGAGAGAGAGAGAGAGAGAGAGACCTATGGATTTCAGAGAGTCGAGAGAGCCCAATGAGCTAAAATATGCCTTTTATGGTTTCTCATAGGTGAAAGTAGTCATTTTGTACACATCGGAGAGAGATGACACATGTCGAAAGAAGTGTTTCCTTTTTAAATTATTTAGATGTTAGTGTGCCACACAGATGTCTACATGTTGCACTCACGTCCAAGTAATTAAGCTTAAAATTTGAATGGGAGATTGTGACCACTGTGCTATGAAGAGCCATGATGTCAAAATATAGTCATTTGATCATGGTTCTCCACTGATAACTTGTGGGACTCAATGCAAAATTATCATTTTGTATGCATTGAAGAGAGAGGACACGCACCAAAAGTGGTGTTTCCTTTTCAAATTTTGTGGATGTTAGCGCGCAATAAAAATGTCTACACATCATGCTCACGTCCAAGTAATTGAGCTTCAAATTTGAATGGGAGATCATGAACATTGCGCTATGAAGAGCCATGATGTGAAAAAGTATCCATTTGATCATGGTTCTCCGTTGCTAACTCATGGGACTCAATGTGAAAGTGTCATAAATGCATGGGTGCAAATTTAGGATACTAAAAAATGCATTTAGGAGACACTTTAGCTTGTATCACTATCAATGTTTGTTAATCATTGAATTTTGGATTTTTTTGATCTATTTGTCAAGGTTTCCCATCGGTCCCTCCTTTGTATGTTCTTTCCATTGAAGGCATTGGTTACCTTCTCACAAATACTATTTTAGTGAGGCAAGTTAGGGGCATTTCCCTACCTAATTCACCTTCTCAACTTGTTAATGAAAAACTTTGATGATGATTCATTTCTCACCCTTATTAAGGATGGGCACAATGTCTAGGAGACACTATAGTACCTTGATATTTTTGGTTTGGCTTTTGGGTTAGCAATCCAATGGCATAAAACCTAGTGTTATGAGAAGTCCTTTCTCCTCACTTCACTTTAGGTTATCCAATATGGGTGGAAGTGGATCAGACATAGGGAAATATTTCATTTTTCAAGAATTCTTTTTTCTTTCTAGGGATCCCCTATAGATCTTTGGAATGTGGACTTTGCCAGAATTGAGAAAAAAAACTACCTTACTAGATTACTACACTACTTTAATTGTCTCGTAAATTCTAGATTTTCTCAAAGATTCTTGTCTCCATACATGTGTATTAATCTTTTTGTTGGGATCCTTCAAAATCTTCCTATAACAAGCTTGAGAAGCTTCTTTGAGATTTTTTTGGGCTTCGAGAGCTTACCATCATGGCTTCTATAGAGTTGCTTAGGAATATTGTTGCCTTCCTTGAGAGTCTAGAGGGCTTATACTTCTCTCTAGCCAGAAGAATGGCCTTGTCATGTATGCAAAATTGATCATTTGTGCCATTAATAGAAATGAATCCCAAAAATTTATCCTCAAGCATAGAAAGTCCTTCCTAAAAGGGGATTGACTTTAAACCCTTCTTATTATGAAATATATAGTGCATATTCAAGCAACTTTTTTTGCTAGAAGTATTTGTTGTACTTGGAAAGATATCAAATGCTAGCTCCATTGGGATGGTTCTAAATTCACATATGATCTTTCTTTCAATCAACATAATATTTACTAGTGGTCACCACTCATTTAGATTCAAGGGATTCATTTATCCTATATCCATGGAGTTTGTGCTCTTCACTAGTATAAGCATGGCATTCTCACTCATGTGGATCTATTTTCTAGAGCCAATATGAATCTCCACCTTCGCTCTTGGGAGGATATGTTTTCCCGATTTCACCTCATCCATCTAGATTGACAAAATTTTGACTTAGTTGTGTCAGCCCCTCAATATGCTTCCTAAGATAGGAATCCATATAGTTAAGCCATGGTGGAAGGATTGGTGTTGGTTTCTCAACATTTCCTTTTGCAACTACAAGCCCAATTGGGCTATCATTGCTTTGTGCCTCCTTTGCCTTTGGTTACAACCTCGAATCTTTGGTGGCACTTGCAGTCTTCTCAAAATTTCTATCATCACATATATTAAACCACCTAGTCTATCATTATTGATTCTAAGCTGGCTCACAATGTCTTCCAATGTATTCTTTTCCAAGATTTGTCATTGGGCACTCGCCTACAACACTTGGGAGTGCTAGATCCTTGTTTCCCATTTCATGAGCAACCAAAACCTTCATACACCTCGTTTGGTTAGGTCATCAATCCCATATGGTTCTTTTGGGGGGTTCCTTATTGATTCCCTTTAAATTTACACAAATATGGCATGTTTTTAGGGTGGAATCCTCTTCACATTATGGAAAGATAGAAATGTTGTTTTATCTCCATATCTCTATTGATATTCATGTTTCACTTTTTACTAAAGATTGGGTTTGTAATAATATGATGCTTTAGCTTCAAGTGCAAGCCAATAAGGTTTCACTTGAGGTGGCTCACTTTCAATATCTTTTAGATCATTGGGTAAATCCCTCTTGTATAGTTTCTAGAGTACCTCTAAACCCTTTTGCTTCTTGTGACCTTTCTCTACACTATGGTCAGTGGTGCATCCAAATATCTTCCACTTTTTAGTCATAGACCCTACGGTCACAAGTTTCACTCCACCTGTCTTCCACATAGAATATCAACCTCTACATGAGGCACAATGGGTGTGAGCCCTTCTATGGGTGGTGGTTATGGCTAGCTGAACACTAGCAGTGATAACCGTTAGCCAAGATCTTCCAAATGGCTCTCATGACTTGTACTAATCTCTCCTACCATGAAGGAGAAGAAATAAAGAAGTTGAAACAGAAGAAGAGTGGTCTCTCTCAAAAAAAAAATCCAACCCTACTAATGTATGAGTTCCCAAGGATGATACAAATCCTCCTCCGTCACCCATGACCATCTCTCTACCTTCTTAGCAGATTTTTATGTGATGCTTCTATTTCCAGGTTCTGTTGGAAACTAAAATTGAAACAATTATTGTATTGTCATTGGTGTCAAACCTTAATTGGTAAGACTATTGCTACTTAGGAAAGTACTATATCTATTTGAGTGTTGCTAAGGGGATAGGCAAGGTTGGTAACAATAGCACCTAAGGAAAGGTTGAGTTATCTTGATACTACAAAGTGTACTTGACTATGTTGCACAATGATGAGATAATGTATTGTTTATACTAGTAAGACTGAAGACTAAACTGGTAGGCTTGACCAAGCAAAGAATGGAAAAATTATGTTTAAGCCGAGTAATGTTAGTGTCGACCGAGTTAGTATATGTCGAGCAAAATTTTAGTGTCAACCGAACAACAGTTAATTGTCAAGGAAGACAGTGTAAGCCGAGGAAATATTTTTAGTAATGACCGAGCTTTCTACATGAAGACTAAGTAGTTGATCACAGTATTGACCAAGCATCAACAATTTTATATTTGAAGAGAATTTAATTTTGGAGTCGACATTGTTGAATTCTTGGATTATGTAAAACATGTTGACTTTATTTATTGATTGTTTGAAAGCATTAAATGCACTGTAAAACATTTTATTGTAAATCTTTAAGAGATTTGAGATGATTCTAGAAAAGGAGCCGAAGAACATGAAGCGGGTAGATTCAATGAATCTGACCTAACCCTAAGATCTACGAATGAGATTGAGCAACATAAGATGAGTTAACCTAATTGAGGAAAGTATAAAGGGAACCTGAGCATTTGGATATGCATGTACATGGGTGAACAGAGAATGCTAGAAGATCAGAAAAGTTTTACTGATTGTTTGAGCAAGAAAGGCTGAAGGAGAATTGTGGTGGTTGCTTGAAGAAAAGTTCCAAGTAGATCAGAGATGGAGATGACAAAGTTTCAAAGTCAGTAAACCAGCATTAGTGTACGGAATCGGATCTAATATTTGCAAAGTGAGTTGTATATTTTTCAAATAAATATTGCTGCTACTTTCTAACCATTGTAACAGTCAAAATCCTTTTAACAGAGGTTGACCTAACAGTCATATGTTAAATCCTTTGAACAAGGTTGCATTCTAATGGAGTGTATGTAAGTCCTATGACAAGGCTCACTTTTAACAGTGTGATTGAAATCCTTTAACAGGGTCACACCTGATAGTGTGTATTGTAAACTTTGACAAGGTTGGCTTTTTACCAAGCTCACTTCAGAAGAGTGAAAATAATAGTAGCATGTTACAAAGTGGTTTTCCCCAAATTGGGTTTCCACTATAAATCTTGGTGTTAATACTTGTGTGAATGTTTTGGTTTGAACATTTCTGTGTTTTACAAGTTAAGTTACAGTTGGGTAGTGGACTGCATTGTTGTATGTTTCTATTATTGAATCAGTGATGACCGAGTTTATTTTGGTTATTGGATCTGATTTAAGAAAACATTTTTAAGTTTGTTTTATACATCAGGACCTGAGAACAACTGATTCATCCCCCCTCTCTATTGTTCTAAATCATATTAACAGGTTCTACTCATGTTTTTGTTATTATGCTTATCCAAGATTTGTTTGTTTGAATCTTGAGGGGTGATCCTATTTCCCCCTAATTTTTCTTTTTAATAGTGTACTTTTATTTAGTTATCAATAGAAATGTCTATTCATAAAAATATAAAATAAATCAAATTAATAATATCTAGAGTGACATACAAATAAATAAATGATTTATATTCTTATAATGAGGGTTTACAATAATATATCAGATTGAAGAGGGAGTTCAAAGATCATAAATGAATCCCTTCAACATAAGGATTCATTCTCTTTAGCCTTAACCGAATCTACAAAATAATCTCTTTCAACCAAATCATTAGAATTTTTCTCACCTCCTAAACACATGGATTTTTTGTATCCCATCCTAGAGCTAGGAGGTCTTCTAAGAAACTAAGTTTCACAACACACAATAAGAGAAATACAATGTTAATCGACAAAACTTGTTGGTAGGGAAAAATATCTTATATTGCAAACCATGACAAGGAGGTTGAAAAGCTCTTGATTGAAGAGGCATCATTCACATCAATAGTAGCATGTACAAGACATATTGTTCCAACTATATATTTATATAGGCAAAGATACAATGTAACATGGAAGATAAAATATATGAGATAATAATTTAAGGAGATAAATAAGAATATATAAATAATATAGGTAGTAGAAGAATATAAGACAAACATATGTACTTTCATGATAAATAATTATATCTATTGTGTGTTATGGTTTATTTCAATTTATTTTGTCCATTTGTTTCTATTAATTAATTAATGCATGATCTAAACTAACTATTTGTTGGAGCAAAAATAATGAACACAAAAAACCACAAGTGAATCTGTGTGTGCTAAAATGTTGTCACACTTCTATGAATCCTTACATGCAAGAAAACTCAAGAATGAGCCCTCACAAATCGATCCATAGCTCCCTAGGCATGGAGTGCAAGGGTTTTTAAGAATGCTCTCAGTTAGAGCTATTATGCCTATAACCTTGCTAGTAAACCATGCAATGGGAGATTCAAGGAAGACAAGGGAAAGAATGCCAATATCTCCAATGAAGCCAAATGTATGCAATGCAAAGAAAATCTATATGACAATGCAAGTTAATCTATTGCATAAAAGGAAATCTAAGCTAAGAATGAAGCTATGAAAATGCAAATACTATGCATGAAAATGAAATCTAACTATGAAGCAAGAAAGCCATGATGATGCAAGAATGAAGACAAGAAGATAGAGTGTTGATGAAGATCCAAGATGAATGCCAACAATGCTCCAAATCTTCAAACCCTAGATGCAAGAATATCTCCAAAAGCTCCAAGATGACCTAGAAAACCTGTAGCATAACAATAGCATAAAAATTTGTGTGTGCAAATGAGGAAGAGAGCTCTTCTTTTATAGGAGGTGAAAAATCAATGGACCATGGAGATTAAGAGGCAAAAGATTTAATCAACGGTGGAGAAAAAAAGAAGCTTGATCCTTGTGCACAAATATCCTCCAATAGGAAAATTAGGAGCATTTACTTTATGTTGAGCATTTACTTTATGTCCATGTGAGACAAAAAGTGCTTTTCTTTTATTTTTTATTTTATTTTTCTTTTTAAATAAGAATTAAATGCTTTATTTGTGCAACTTAGGATAAGAAGAAAAGTGGGGCTTTTTATTTAATAAAAGGGGAGGAAATATTCCTTTTAATAAATAAAGACTTAGGATAAGATGGTTAGCCCATAGAAAATAATCAAATAAATGATAGGACTAGGATTTGATCAAGAACAAGCAATTGATGATTTTAGCAAAAATGCTAGCAAGGGGCTAATAGTCTAGATGACCATTTTTAGGTGTATACATTTGCCCCTCTTTGACTAATGTGTGATCGATTTGGGAACACATTACGTCAAAGAATAGATCAGCCAAGAAGGCAAGAGATAGCCAACAGGAAAGCAGATAGCCAAGAAGGCAAGCAAATAGCGATCTGACTCCAAAGAATGAAGTGCAGAGAGATAGAAAATCCTACATGGTCAGCCTGGTAGTGACAGTACTGAACACTTAGGAAAGAGATAACCAATAATATATGATGTGTCTGCCCCCTCGGGATCGAAAGTGAAATCCAAGTGGAGGGAATGCAGAAGCAAGAGCAACATGATCAAATCACTAGAAATCATAATCAAAGAAAGAGAATAGAATAACCATCAAGCAGTGAGGGTATGCCCCACACATGAGACACGGGGCATGAACCTATCGGTCCCTCAACCCATAAACACCACGGAGGGGGATTTGAACTTGGGATTTGAAAGTGAATGAAAGACTAGAAGTTTGAAAGAGATGGGGATGAAGAGGTGAAGAATGCCCCAGCGAAGATCGAAGGATCAGGCCTCAAAAGGTTAACCAACTACATGGAAGAAGGAAAAAGATGATTTGGGTGATCAAGGTGAACTCAGATTTCGGTTTGGATCCCGAAATGAAAGGAAAATGATGTGATATGAAAGACAAGAAGTGAAAGACATGATCAGGAAGAAGCAAAAGGTGAGCACAGTTGATTAACAAGTCCACGAAAGATAAAGGAGAGCTCTCTCCATATGCAAGATGCAAAACTAACTAACATGAACTTAAGAATGCAAGCTACATGAAAAGTGGTTTACTTGCAAGGTCATAATGCTAATAGACATCTAATATTCATCATTGAGCGTTATTGGTAGCATCGCAAGATCATACAATACACACTAGCATAACTATGTGGATCTAAATATGATCTATATCAGATAGAAATGTGGAAATCTCACCTAGGCATCAAAGGCATGTAGGTCAAGATAACTAGTGCAGTGAGATTACCTAAGTTTGATATAGCAAGATTATGCTCGCATCGAGACACAAGAAAGTCAAGATGACTATAAGCATGCACTTGTGAAACAATCAAGGATAATACCTTGTAGATCCCAATGTCAAGTGGAACAAGCATAAATGCTTAATGATAGGTAGGACCAACAAAATATACCCACAAGCAGATAAAGAAATAAAACATGTTCTCATACCCTCAGTCTTCTAGCTATACATCATCGAAAACTTCTTAGGGAGAGACCACTTAGCAAAGAAATCATCATAGACAGCACGCAAAGAAATAAAGTCAAACAAATCTCAGCAAGTCAAGTGCATGTGTGTAGGTCATAGAGTCAAACTTTGAGTATCACATCTGCCAGTGAGAAATATTGCATCATCCAAGACGGCGGGAAGGATATCTGATAAGTGTTAAGAAACACTTGACGCTAGGGTAGTGTTGAAAAACACCGTTTACAAGGTGCCTAAGAAACCCAGATGCACAAAGAGACCCAAGATAAGCTGAAAACAACGGATGCCCCCTAGACTAAGACAAGAGTCAATTCTAGGCTAAGAGAGGCAAAGAGAGAAGTGGAGTGAAGGAGCGCCACACAAGACTGATAGACATAGGTGCAGAGGGTCTCAAGTAGCGCCTGTTTCCAGGTTTTCACCACTTGATAGATTTTTTTGCAATTTTTTCAAGACTTTTTATAATTTTTTTTGTATTTTTGCTACCAAGGAGCCTGTTTCCAAGTTTTCACCAAGGCACTTTTTCAAAAAAAAAAATTGATGTTTTGAATTTTTTTTATTTTTTTGGTGAGACATCAAAGCGCCTATTGCTAGGTTTTCACTAGGATGCTCATTTTTTCAGTACTTTTTATGATTTTTAGGATTTTTTCAGCATCATATATGAATTTTTTTGGTATTTTTTCAGGATCATAAAATATGTACAAAGGATGCCCTAGACAGAAATGGGCATCAAGAATCTGCTTACTCTAATGTAGAGAACTGATAGGCCCTAGGCCCAAATGCTACAACTATGACGATAGGAGGTCTCAACCAGTTCGACCAATAATAACCAGCCCTAAGCAATGTCTGAGCTAGCGAAGGATCATTAGAATGTGATCCACATATGCCATCGTGGATTTTAGTTAGCACTTTTTCTGACTCCTCTATTTCTAGACACTTAAGGAGAGTTCCGTCTAGACCCTTCCTATACAAGTCACCAGAGACAAAGGCAAAGTGTAAGGGATGGCGGAAGGAATGGCGTGGTGGATTTGCAAGAGGAATATGAGGTGGAAGATATGAAAAGATGGTAGGATTGTAAGATTTGTGAGCGGGATAGCATAATTCATCCACCAGGAACTTGAAGCGAAATTTATGCTTTTTCATTTGTAAGATGGATTTTGAAGTAACCAAGGCATTACCAACTTTGTTCTTAGCTTTAGGAATGGGTTGAAGTGTAACAGATATGAGATCATGCTTGAAGTAGTGCATCATTTTTTTGTAGAGAATCAGCTTGTCATCTTTTATTTGATAATCAATATTTTTGAGCAGATTTTTATTTTTACTTTTCTTAGGTTCGGATACCGCCACAATGTGGTTTTCGCCATCCGACCATTGCTCTTTTCTTTTGACTTGATGACTGTGATGTTTGATTGCTGATTCAATCTTTTTTGTGGCTAGTTCACTGGTGGAAGAAGTAACAGGTGTTGATGCAAGATGAAATGAAGTGACCGGTTCAATAGCATTTATGCGAGGTGTGTCATCTCTGGTAACAAGAGAGGTTGAGCCTATAGGGTAAGCTCCAAAAGTAGCTAGATCTAGACTTGTCATAGAAGAACCAGCGTGGTCCACTAAGGCAATACGAGGAACAAACTCATCAGACCCCACACAAGACCCACCAACCACATTGGGATGGTTACTACAAGAATGAACCATATCAACATCCATATCATTAGTAGATATACATTTTTCTCCCCAAAGAAGTGAAGTAGAGGGAAGATCATCTCCCATGTGAGCCATAGTGTGTATTGGTGACTCATCTGTATCTGTGTCTGAATTACTGAGCATGGGAGTATTTCGGGCATCTTCTCTATAGATCCACTTGTGAACAGCTTGTTCTTCTCTTTCAGCTTCAAGGATCACCATAGCAGAAGTGGAAGGTTTCCCATATGACCTAGGAGAAATAGGTATAGAAGCAAAGGAATCCAGTTTATATTCACCCATACCAAGGCTCATCATCTTAAATGATTTCTCAGCAGCAACTAGAGATGTACTAGGATCATCAGTAGGTTCATTGTGAGGAACAAATTTTTCAGTAGCAGCAAGAGCATTAATAGCAATAGTATGGTCTCCAGGAATCACAATTTTAGTGCCATTGTATGGAAATTTGACGCACTGATGATAAGTGGAAGGAACAGCCTGCATGTCATGGATCCAAGGACGACCCAAAAGAATGTTATATGTGAGTGGAACGTCCAATACTTGGAAGTTAATATCTTTTTTGATAGGGCCCACTCGGACAGGCAACGTGACAAGACCTTTGGAAGATCTTTCCACTTCATCACAAGCTTTTATAGTAATCTTCTTCTTAGAATCCACAGCAAATTCTGACAAACCCAACTGTTGTATGACATTGAAAGAAACAATATTTAACCCTGCACCATTTTCTATCAGGACTCGGCGGACTCGGGTATTGTAGACTAGAACGTCAATGTGTAAAGCTAGATTATGCGGGTGAGCAATAGATATGTCATCTTCTGCAGAAAAGGAGAGAGATAGTGGAGATGAAATGTGGTTGACCATAGCCTGAAATTGATCTGGATCAATGTCATTAGGAACACATGTTGTACATAGAGCCTTATCAAGAATCTCTCTATGCGAAGGGGATAACCGAAGCAACTCAAGGATAAATATTTGAGCTGTTGTCTTGTGCAAATGTTGGACAAGATCATAGCTAGGGGTGGCTGAAGGAGCCGCTTGTTTGGAAGGTAAAGCTTGTTTGGGATTTTGCGTAGTTTTAAGGACAATCTTGGCTTGCCCCCTAGTAACAGCATTCAGTGTCTCACTTCGGGAAGATGAACTACCATGTGTTTGCAAGACCAACTTTTGTTTACCATGATTGGCTTTATTATCATCTTGAGACCTCATCATTAGAACGCTCTCAATGGGCTCTACCATGTTGATCACAGGTGTATTAGAAGGATACGTGTAATTGATCTTAGCATCATGATTCTTCTTATGTGCTTGAGAGGTTTCCCCCTTATCATGCTTAGGTAGAGGATCTTTGAAAGCTGTGTGATCAGAATTTTTAGTTAAGCCATCAGTGGAGATTGTGCTATTCTCAATAAGATCCTGAATATCATCCTTAAGCCTAAAACAATTGTCTGTTGGATGTCCCTTATTTCTGTGATAATGGAAGTAATGATCCTCTCTCCACCAATCAGGCTTATTTATCAGATCCCAGTTACCAGGTTTATCAGGAAGCGTAAGATATCCATTGTCAACCAAAGTCTTAAGGATCACATCGTAAGGTTCTGCCAACTTGGTATAGATTCATTTTCGAAATGATTTCTTAGGCTTATCTACATATTGAGGTTTAGGAGCACCGTGAGCATTGGTAGCATCTTGTTGTTTTGCTGCATAGATAGCATTGGAAAGATTGAAAGCAGGTTCTTTAACTTTAGGAGCGTCAACAACCCCATCATTAACAACATACTTGTTCTTATTCCAAGGTTTGTTCTTGTCTTTACCATTGCCTTTAGCATCTTTATTAATAACAATATCCCCTTTTCTTATAGCTACATCCTCAATTCGATATGCACTTTCAACCATGTCATGGAAGGAGGAGAACAGTTGCTTCCTTAGATCATAAAATAGCTCAGGCACAAGTGTGTTGACGAAAATGTCAATCTTTTCTCTTTCAGGTAGCTGATGAGGATATCGAGAATACAATGACCTCCAACATTGTAAGTAAGTTGCAAATGGCTCACCTTGATGTTGTCTTAGATTACCAAGATCTATCACAGTGACAGGTTGTTGGATGTTGTAAGAGTACTGCTGGGTAAATCGCTGAGCCAACTCATCAAAAGTCTTAAGAGGTGGTGTCAATTTTGCAAACCATTCTAAAGCTTGGCCTCTTAAGCCTCGAGGGAATAAGTGTAGAAGATATGTGTCTTCATGAAGAAAGTCCATACTAAGAGCATAAAAATGATGCACATGGTCATGAGGGTCACCATTTCCATCATACTAGTCATATTTAGGAACCTCAATATCCTTAGGAAATGGGACCACATATAGATCTTTATCAAAAGGAAGAGCACAAATTGATTCTACAAAAGAGACCTTTGGAGGCTCTCTTTCTAATGCCATTTGGGTAAGACGTTGATTTGTCCGACGTAATTCTTCTTGAAGAACTTCCAATTCAGTTGGTACTCTTTGTTGGACAATTTGTCTGACATCATAGCCAGGAGGAAGCTTGTATCCTCTAGAAGTCATATATTGAAAGTACTGATCGCCATTACGCTCTAAAAGCTTATGCATCATTCGTTGAGAGACCACATCTTGTTCAAATCTCATAAGATCCTCACTAGAAATCTCATCATCAACCTCTGCCTCATGTTGAGAGGGAGGAGGTCTAGGAGGTGAAGAAGGCATACCAAAAGTGGTTCTTGGAGGAGATCTTGGTGGCGTATTGTTGCTATTGTTGCCACTATTAAAAAGAGGTCTATGCTCATGATTACTAGTCTCAGGTTGCTCATGAAATGTCCCTCTATAAGCCATGTGCCTAGCAGCATCCATCCTTTGTTGATTGTGTTCTTTTTCTAAGTGTGCTTGGTTATCCTTACGCTCAAAGTGTTCTTGCAAGAGTTGAAACTTTTCTTGTTCAGTCAAAGTGAGTGAGACACTATCTGTGTTTTTGGGGGTCTTGAATGCGGAAAAGAGGAAACCTCCTTTGTACCACGGGGTAGCCTTAGAATCCTCAAATTGGTCAGAACTAGAATTGTTGTTGCTAATGGGCGCTCGTGAGCGTCTAGTTGGAGAAGGTAACTGTGTATAATTGAACGGAGGATGACTCTCCTGCTCAAATTGAGACCGAGTTGTAACCGGCATGAAAAGAGATGTTGGTTGACTAATAGAATGAGACAAAGTTTCTCAGATTTGAGATAAGCAAAGCTAATAAAGATCACTTGTCAAAGTAGAACAATAGAGAGATGGCTCATCAAAAGTGCTCAAGCACTTACAGCAATCAATTGACTAAAGCTGAGCAGCGAGCAAGAAGCTCAATAAGCAAGTAGCTAGAGAGGTAACCGTGATGTGACAAGTGATCAAGAGTAGCATTCATTAAGCTCAAATCCAATAGTTTTAGCTCATTTGTTTCAGTCTAGAACAAGTCTAAGTATGTAGATAATAGACCAACTTCAGGTAAGAACAGAAAAAGACACTCTATGACCGGTTAAAATGCAAGTTTAGCAGCTCCAGATTGCAACAACAACAAGACAGCAAAAAGGTTTTGGGTGACACTGTTGCAGAGTCATACGACTCTATGACCAATGAACATAAAAATCTTAGTTTTGAAGCATTTTAAAGATCAAGTAAGTATATCAATAGATTTTTATCATAGATCAAGCACATAAGACAACAATCAAGGAGTTCAAGCAAGCAGTTGTCTTCAAACAATGAGCAAGGGGTAAAGCAACCTTGCACATGAACAAGAATAGTGACTTAGTATATCTACTCCTTAAAGATTCTACTTGTGTATGTTCTTAAAAATGTTTTAGTAGGCACTTAGAACACAACAACACCTTATCAAGCTGTCTACAAGGATATACATAGCTTTGCTAAAGGGAGTCCTCGATATACGTAAGGTGCGTGAGGCCCAAATCTGTAGATGAGAAGAATCCAAAATCACACAGCCGGGGGGAGACGGTAACCCAAATCTCCTCCTTCACTTCTCAAAGGTATAAAGTTCTTTGAGGCTTAGCCAAGAGTGATATCAAACTCAATTCCCAAGAGAGGTGTCTTTCGATTCACCACCCGCTATTTATACTCCACCGAAACATAGGAGTTAAGGTCATCCCTTGAGGTGGTGTGTCCCCAAGCAGGCCTTCTAGAAATTAAAACTAAGTAATTCACTATCAAAAGTATTTAGAGCACTAAAGGTGGAACACTTAACTCTTCAAGTAAATGCAAAGTGAGTCCAAAAGTGGGACACTTAACCCTTCAAGTGAATGTGAAGCGAGTCCAAAAGTGGAACATTTAACCCTTCAAGAGAATGTGAAGCGAGTCCAAAAGTGGAACATTTAACTCTTCACACCAACTCAAAGTGAGTCCAAAAGTGGAACATTTAACTCCTCACATCAACTCAAAGTGAGCCCAAAAGTGGAACATTTAATTCCTCACATCAACTCAAAGTGAGTCCACACCTTAGAAAACAAGTGAGTTCCAAAAAGCACAAAAGGGTTGCCTAGTGGAGCAATTAACGCTTCTTTCCTATAGACCCCTCCCCTTTAATGTAGCGCTGATCTTGCAACTACGGGGCGAAAATGAGGGGCCGACAAATTAGCGAGTCCAATAACCCAAGATAGCAATCTAGATCAATCACAAGTAATCTAAAGTTGCTTATCAATACTACTCACAAATGACAAAGGGTTGAATCAATGGAATATTTAACTTTCCAAGCAAACATAGAGTGAATCCACAAAGTGGTGCCTTTAACTCCCTATGTAAACAAAGAATGAATCCATGCCCTCAATCACTCAATGAGATATTTGATATTGAAACCAAGAATTACTTAAGGTTTAAACACAAGCATTCACTTACACAAACTTGTATGAAAGCAAATCTATGTTCATTCATTTCCCATTAAGAGCATCAATTGAAATGTGTTCTATGAAAGCATGTAAACACTCAAGCCAAACATATGAGAGATTCAATTTTAATTTCAAGATCCAAATTTTGTAGATTTGTAACAAAATACCTCAATTCCAACACAACGCGCTTAGTAGATTTCACCTTTTTTTGTTTGTTTTAAGTATTTTTCATGAAAGCAAGTCATGCACCTTCAAATGAACAAGACAAGAAAACAAGCAAACAAGATATGCAATGTATATCCAACTTATGCAAACCCTAGGGTTAGATCTGAAAATCAATTGTTAGGAGCAATGATAACCAACAAATAATCCAAATGATAACTCATATCATGCATTGAACAATGAAAAATAAGTGCACACCCATCACAAAATTTTATTTTTTTTGCATTTGACCTAGTCAACAAGATCTGATTTTTACCACATGAATTTGGACCCTAAACCCAAAATGTAGAAAAGAGACCTCTATCAAAAAATAGAGAGCTTTCCAAAAATGTAAAAATTTTAGAAAAACCTCTTCATTTGTGCCCTAGAGACCCATTTTACCAAAATAGACTAGTTTTAATAAATTGACCAAATGAGCTATGATATGATTTCTAAATTAAAAACACAGTAAATGGACCCCCTGTAGAATTCTAAGACCTTTCCAGAAATATAAAAATTTCTGAAAAATATGCTGAGTTGCGCCAAAAATTGATTTTTAATAAAAAATCAAGAAAAAATCATAAAAAATACAAATCACCTCCAAAAATTTAAAAATTTTTTTTAGAACTTCTTTAATATGTCACCAATTTGCAAAAAAAATTTTAGACCAAAATACTAAGCCGTTTGGGAGATATGATCAAATCTTTCAAATCTAGGATTTTTCCATCTCCAAACAAATCTGCACAAGGGTTAGCTTCAAAAAAATAAAAAACCAGCATGTAAAAGTGGGTTGCCCCACGGTGGGTGCCAAAAATGTGTGTGCTAAAATTTTGTCACACTTCTATGAATCCTTACATGCAAGAAAACTCAAGAATGAGCCCTCACAAATCGATCCATAGCTCCCTAGGCATGGAGTGCAAGGGTTTTTAAGAATGCTCTCAGCTAGAGCTATTAAGCCTATAACCTTGCTAGTAAACCATGCAATGAGAGATTCAAGGAAGACAAGGGCAAGAATGCCAATATCTCCAATGAAGCCAAATGTATGCAATGCAAAGCAAATCTATATGACAATGCAAGTTAATCTATTGCATAAAAGGAAATCTAAGCTAAGAATGAAGCTATGAAAATGCAAATACTATGCATGAAAATGAAATCTAACTATGAAGCAAGAAAGCCATGATGATGCAAGAATGAAGACAAGAAGATAGAGTGTTGATGAAGATCCAAGATGAATGCCAACAATGCTCCAAATCTTCAAACCCTAGATGCAAGAATATCTCCAAAAGCTCCAAGATGACCTAGAAAACCTGTAGCATAACAATAGCATAAAAATTTGTGTGTGCAAATGAGGAAGAGAGCTCTTCTTTTATAGGAGGTGAAAAATCAATGGACCATGGAGATTAAAAGGCAAAAGATTTAATCAACGGTGGAGAAAAAAAGAAGCTTGATCCTTGTGCACAAATATCCTCCAATAGGAAAATTAGAAGCATTTACTTTATGTTGAGCATTTACTTTATGTCCATGTGAGACAAAAAGTGCTTTTCTTTTATTTTTTATTTTATTTTTCTTTTTAAATAAGAATTAAATGCTTTATTTGTGCAACTTAGGATAAGAAGAAAAGTGGGGCTTTTTATTTAATAAAAGGGGAGGAAATATTCCTTTTAATAAAGACTTAGGATAAGATGGTTAGCCCATAGAAAATAATCAAATAAATGATAGGACTAGGATTTGATCAAGAACAAGCAATTGATGATTTTAGCAAAAATGCTAGCAAGGGGCTAATAGTCTAGATGACCATTTTTAGGTGTATACAGAATCAAACATAATTTAATAACCAATAATCTATTATAAAGGCATGTAAGCATACAATAAATTCTCCTTGCATATATGGATCAAGAAGGAAGGAGGAAAGTGAAATAAAATGATCGATTAACCCTCCAAGGGGTGCGAGACATGGAAAAAACTTGGGACAAGCGTGAAAGCATGTGTCAAGTGTCTATGAAGTGAGACAACTAAACTGCTAAGTGAAGTTAAGCTAGTGTGAAAAGGGTTACTAGGTGTAAACACTAGATAAAGATAACCAGATGCATAAAGACAATTTTCATACTAAGTGATGCTTAGGGAAAAGATCGCTAAAAAATGAGTCCTAAAAATAGGGGTTGATATGGTACTCATAGACAAATTAATCCTCTCATAAACAGGAAAAAAATAAAAAGAGAAAACCCAAGGGAAACAAAACTCCTATCCAAAACAGAGAAAGAGAAGTATAAGACCTCCTGAAAGTATGTCCATATGAAGATAAACATGACGATGAGTAAATTCTAAAGCATGTCAAAGCTATAAAATCTGCCAAAGATGAAATGGTGTCTATTGGAATAAGTGAATCTCCATAGGTGTAGATCAAGAGATACAAAATTATACACGAGTGAACATATAGAACACTACTCAATGATGTGTTGAAGATGTGGGAAGAACTGTGATCAAGGATTATGATCAACAAAGTACAAGTGACCAATATTACACTACTAAAATATGCACAATTCTCTACATTATTACTATAATCTCTCAAATATGATCCACTAAAATAATCCACTCATGGGAAATATAAGAAGAGTCATTCTAGGTGACCCATCATACAAGTTTTTGAAGTCCATTTGGGTCCACAAAGGTTCTTCCACTATAATAAGAAAAATTAGCTTTATTGTGTCATCTAATGAAAGAGTGATGTTGGAAAACCAACTAAAATTGGGCACAAAAATGTAGACATTAAGTTAATATATGTACAAGGAACTAAAAAAAGAGTGTGAATCATGGAGCATATGCATGAGGCAAGAATAACAAGTATCCATTGATGTGATTACAAATCCAAGGCACTAACAACCCTTCATTACACTTTATAATTCAGTCTAAGCACAATATTTACTCCCTAAGGAACACACATTCAATTTTATGGCACTTGATATGAGTGCATTTATTGAATTTTTTTAGAACTTTTATTTCATGAGGTGAAAAATGAAGATGTATATCAAATATGTCTTTCAAACCTCACAAGATAAAAATACCCAAATTTCCCTCATGACTAGAGTATCCCCCCCACCCCCAAACACACACACACAATTTTGGCACTTTATATCTTAGTGTGCTTTACATTGAAAAAAGTTCTATTATGTTGAAAATATGAAAACATTAACTTTGGTTAAAAAATAGTTCTCAAACTTGAGCTATCGATTGAAAGTTATTACAAATTAATTTCCTATAAAATTAACCTATTTCAAAATAATTGCATTGAAAGGAGACACAATACACTAAAATGAGAGAAATTTGTTAGAAATATTGTCATTGACATTAAAGGAGACCTAATGTCACAATATTATATTGAATTCGAAAGAAAATTAACTGGTTAGTTGACTCGTGGAATAAAATTATGATTTAATTTACTATGGTCAACTCATACAATAAAATTATGATTTAATCATTTTTAAATTATGATCAACCCATAGAATAACATATGATTTAATATAATTACTATGATTAATTTAAAGAGGCTAACTTCCCTTTGAAAACACATGAGGTGATATAAAAGGAAAACAGATGTGGGTAAGAAAACATTCAATGTAATATCATTCAAAACAATAGAAGAGTGGATTTATTTCAGGAAATTGTTTCAACAAGAACATATATGAAAATATTGTATTAGATCTTGTGAAGCATGAAACGATAGATTTATTGCAACATACTTTGTAAAGTATGAAAATGAAAATTTATTACAATATATTTGTTAAGTAGGAAATTGTAGATTTATCAAGCATATTTTTTTAGTATGGAAGTGCAGATTCATTGTAAGAACAAAAGTGTGGAAAATTTTAATCATTATCCATTGAAGAAGCTATTTTCGAGAAGGTGAAAATTATGCATTTGAATGTTGGCCCCTCTTAGTAGAAGAGATTGGTGTTTGCTGAGTAGTGGGGAAGTGTGTCTCTAGTGGGTTAGAGTATATAAAGATTTTAGAGTGGATGCTTTATTGTGGTTATTGAATTTTAAGAAGTAAAATATTATATTATACTGATTCACTCCTCAATATAAGCATGATATCATCGATTGGTATCAAAGTTGTACCATCCTAAAATTGCATCACTATGTAATTTTCCATTTAACATTTCCCCATTTTAGCATATATGGGCTATTGCATTGATTTCCAATATTCCATCCCTAATTTCACTTTTTATTCTAGTATCCCCTTTTCAATTGAGACCCCCAGGTTGAATTTCTATGATAATTTTGAGGGAATAGGTCTACCCAGCCAACCTATTCCCCAACAATTCCTTTGAAATGTGAACCAGAGGTTAGTCTTAATAGCTGAGAGGGAATTCAATCTCATGTTGGTCTTCTTCAAATTTTAAGCTCCAAAATGTTTGTGAGGGGTATATAAGTAATCTACCTTTCCTCATTTAGATAAGAATTCATGATCCAATCACAAAGTAAGCATTCTAAGCCCAAGCATTCAAGTATTTCAAGGCAGATTTCAAGCATTTAAGGAATTTCTCAAATCAATATTCTCCATTGTAGAAAGCTTGTCTCCCATGAAGGCAAAGTAGAGGAGATCACAATCAAGGAAGATCATTTCCATCCATCCAAGCATTCAAGTCTTCAAGCACTCATTCTATCCTCCTTCTTCATATCAAACATTATGGAAAAATACAACAATCATTATGCAAGGCGTGTCTTTCATGATTTCCTTTTAGGTTTTTGTGTAGAGTCAAGCTATTGCATTAACATTTATGATCACATTTAAAGAAGCATTTGTATTTCCAAGGTATAAGACACTTCATTTGATATCTAGCATCTTCTCTATGTTAGCACACTTTCCTTTATTTCATTTCAATTTCAAGGTTGATTCCAAACCAAGGTTTGACTAAGCCAAGCTCTCTACACAATAATTCCCTTCTTTTATGTGTGTAATAATAGGTGGCACTAGTTTCAGGATTAGATATGTGAAGTAAAAAATCTCGGCTACAATTTGAAACTAAAATCATTAGAATGTGTAGGGAACATGCCAACCCAAATGACCTAGTCCCAAGATCAGGGTGACCTAGTTGACTTAGTCCCTCCAGAACAAATTCAAATTGGATTTGCATGTTATTTGTAGTCTCTATTTTTTGTTTCCAATATCATACACAATCTTTCAAGTTTTTGTCAGAGTGTGTTCATAGAAAGTCAATATTTTCCTTTATTTAGTCTTAAATCTAACATCTCCATATCAAATATCATTTTTTTGCTTTTCCATTTAGTGAAGGATCATTACACCCATTTAGTGCTTGAACCTTTCGAGCCTAGTGGTTCATCTTACTTCCAAATGTGACACAGCTTATAGGATCTCATCCACATCCTTGGCATTATTTTCTTATGTTACATCTTGATGAACCTGACACATGACATTTTCATTCTAAATTTAGTTTCTATATCTGATTTTCTATACATTACATTCCTAGATTTGATCTGGGTATCTTTCATTTTCATCATGTATTTTACTAAATTAGATTAGTGTTTGATATCTCATGTTGTTACATTCATCCTTAATTAATTCCATTTATCAATCACATGAAGTAGATAATACTTTGTTTCATTTTATGTTGTGTTCTTTCCTTCATGGTGTTCTTTCATATGGCATAATGAGAGTTTCAAATGTTCTTTCTCCTTACTGAACATTTGTCAAGACTTTTATCAATATTTTATGTAATTTTCTCATTATTTTTTTTAAATAAAATGCATGGGATATGTTAATTAGACAAGGGCCTTTGTTAAAAATGATGAACTTAAAGATGACATTGGCATAAATAACCTTATTTCATTCTCCTAGGGTGTCTTTTAGTAATGAGGATAGAGATCATACTCCTAACAATCCTACATTAGTGAGTCCTAGATCCTCTTCTCCTAAACCCACCTCAATGGATGAACTTAAGGAAGAAAGTTTATACACTTCTTTAGATGATCTTAAACATTCCTCTTTTTATGAAAATGTTTTCAATAATCCTTATGTTAAGCATTTTCTAAAAGGGTGAATCATTGTTCTCCTTCCCCTCTCTCTATGTTTGAAGATGATATTTGTGTTCAAGAACTCCTCTTGCATGTAGATGTCTTGTAACCATGATCTCTTCCTTTCAAGGGTCTCTTTCCACTTATTACAATATATCCTTTCACAATTATCTTTTCCTTGGCTAACAAGAGTTTTGCCTCTTTGCAAAGGCTATATATCATTTTTTAAGGATATCTCCTTGTTGTTGGAAGTAGATATCCTTGTTCACTTTTCATCAAGATGCAACCATAGCCTTATGTTTCCATATTAAGGAAGGGGGCATACATGCAGTCTCCTTGTGTATTATTCAGTGGATTCCTTTGGAGACAGTTCTTTCCTTAGGCTTGATCCTCTAATGACGGATTTCCTTTTGAACAATGATTTTCTCCGTTATCCTTTTTTATGGGTTGAATAACATAGTGTAGCTTGCTAGACTTTCAATTCCATCCTTTTGCACCCATGTGCATTCCTTTTGTGCCTTTGTACATTATTTAGTAGATTCCATAAGGAGACAGTGCTTTCCTTAGGATAATCCTTTTTTTCCTTGTGCATATGTTAACCCCTATGTGGTATTTTGTAGATTTTCTTGGTTATCTTTATTGTTTGAGATTGGTTGAACTAGCATTACACAATTTTCTAGACTATTTGACCCATTCCATTACATTTTTAGGGAAGAATTGACTAACATAACACAACTTTCTAGACCATTGATTCCACCTTTAACCTAACCACTCTATTTTGGGATAAGTGGAACTAGCATAACACAACTTGCTAGCCTTTTTACTCTTTACTCTTCCTCTTCTTCCATGGATCACCTAGCATAACACAACTTGCTAGCTTATTGGATTCATAGTCTCTCTTTTCTCCACACTCTCATAGCTTTGATAGTGGGTTAGACCATGGAGTCTTTTCTTTTCTTTGGTGTATGGTCTTCCCCTTTCCATATGACCACTTGTGCTTTTGCAATATCTTTTTGAACATGATACTAATAGTTGAGATGTCTTCTTGATCAAGGTCTCTTCAAGTAGTTGATTTGGATTTTTATTTTTAGTACTAACCCTTTTTTCTTTTGTTGGTGTCTTTTTCCTTTTGTCTTTTTTTATTTTATTTTTGGTTTTTGTTTGTGCACCTCTGCACGTGATTGTTTGAATTGCGATCCTTTGAATGGGGGCTTGTGTCCTTAAACTTAGTGCTCTCTCTCTCTCTCTCTCTCTCTCTCTCTCTCTCTCTCTCTCTCTCTCTCTCTCTCTCATGAGAATAAGGTGGACTCATACTCCTGCTAATGTGGGGGCTAAATGTACCATCCTAAAATTTCATCACTATGTAATTTTCCATTTAGCTTGGCCCCATTTTAGCATGTATGGCCTCCCACATTGACTTTTAATATTCCAACCTTGAATCCACTTTTCATTCTAGAATCCCCTCTTCAATTGAGACTCTTGGGCCAAATTTATATGATTTTTGGGGGTAATAGGTCAACCCATCGGCCTATTCCCTGGTGCTTCCTCTAAAATTTGAACTAGAGGTTTAGTCTCAACACTTGAGCAGGAAATTCAATCTCCGAAATTCAATCTCCCATCAACCCTCTTCAAGTTTTAAGTTCTGAAATGTTTGTGAGGGGTATATAAGAAATCTAGCTCTCCTCATTTTGGTAAGCATTCACGATCCAAGCATGAAGTAAGCATATTAAGCACAAGCACTCAATATTTCAAGTATTTCAAGGCAAATTTCAAGCATTCAAGGTATTTATCAAAGCAATCTTCTCTATTGTAGCAATATTCTCTCCCATGAAATCCAAGTAGAGGAGATCACAATTAAGGAAGAAGATCATTTCCATCCATCCAAGCATTCAGTCTCCAAGAATTCATTCCATCCTCCTTCATATCAAGCATTGCAACAAACTACAAAAAATCATTATGCAAGGTATGTCTTTCATGATTTCCTTTTAGGTTTTTGTGTGGATTCAAGATGTTGCATTAAAATTTATGATCACATTCAAAGAAGCATTTGCATTTCCAAGGTATAAGGCACTTCATGTTTTAGATCTAGCCTCTGCTCTATGTTAGCATGCTTTCCTTTATTTCATTTCAATTTTAATGTTGATTCAAAATTGGAGATTGAATGAGGAAATCCCCTCTCTATATAATAATTACCTTCTTTTTTGTGTGTAGGAATATGTGGTGTCAGTTTTGGGATTGGATTTGGGAAGTACAGGAGCTTAGTTACAATTCGCAATTGATATCATCGAAAAGTGCAGGAAACACGCTAACCCAGTCAAACTAGTCTTGGGAATAGGCCAACCTAGTCTACCTAGTTCCTCTAGAATAACTTCAAACTAGATTTGCAAGTTAGTTGGAATCTTTGTTTTCTATTTCTGACATTAAAATCAATCTATCAGGTTTCTGTCAATTTGTGTGCATAGAAAGTCAACTTTTCCTTCATTTAGTTTTAGATCTCACATCTCCCTATCATTTATCATGTATTCCACTTTTCCATTTAATGGAGGATCACTGCACCCATTCAATACTTGAGCCTTTCGAGCTTGGTGGGTCATCTTCCTTCCAAACATGACATAGGAAATAGGATTCCATCCACATCCTCAACATTATTTTCTTATGTTACAAGAGAAAGTTCCTACAGTAATAGTCTAACCATTACAAGGTACTAGATCTCTAAAACACATAGGTCATGTCAAGAATGCTTTTCTTCAAATTACCCTATTCTTCAATAGATTAAACTATGTATTCCAAAGGATAAGGAAGTAAATGTATCTAATGGATCTTGGATTTGATATTTTTGTAATTAATGGTGAATGTTTATGTAGCTCCGTCAACTCCACTGATGGATCTTGTTGAAAACAAGACAAGTGAAAATAATGCAAAGCCCATGAATGCTATTTTGTATGTGATTTATCTAAATTAGATTTTGTCAAAGTAATCCATTGCGATTTAGTGAAATTTGTTTTTGGATAAACTTAAGAACATTTATGAAGGCAATGACAAAGTTGAGAAGGCCAAGCTCTAAATAATATACGATAATTAGAAATCTTGAAAATAAAGGATGAAGAAAATATTGTAGCCTATCTAGAAATACAAGGAAGTGGATTTAAATCGAGACCAAAATTGTTGCAAAGCCTTGAAGAAGTGAAAAGATTATCATCAACCTAAGAATTCTACTTGAACAGGAAAAAGGATAGAAGAGGAAGTGAGAATTTAGCTAAGGAAAAAGAAAGAATACTTAAAAACTAAAATTTGAAATTATTTCCTTGAGAAAGAAACTAGATAAAGCAACTACCCAGCTGGACAAAAGCTTGCATGAAGCTAGGAAATAACACTAAAATACTAGATGATATTATCAATGCCCAAAGTTGACCATTCATGAAGACTACTTTTGTTTTAGAGGAAAATGATAATACTACTAAAGAAGATCATGTTCCAAGGCTAATAAATAACCAAAAGATAATTGAACAAATCCTAAAGGCTATTTTGATGTGCTTAAGAGATCCATCAATACTAATACCAACAATAAGAAAGAAAGTGATATCCCATAGAAAACCACATACCTCACAAGGACAAGGAAAAATTCAAAAGATTGTTCCCTACAAGGTAGTCTCACATGACCAAGTTCCAATACTCTTTCTTTGTTCCTTGTAATGTAGTCTCGCATGACCGATTTCCAATACTCTCTCTTTAGTTATTGCTTTTTCTATAATTAGCTTGGTCATAAAAAAAGATTATAGGACACACACAAGAAGTAATTATTATCAATTCTTATTAGAAACTACAATTCATTTGCTCCTTTGTTGGATTGTAATGTCAAACGTTATAAATGCAACAACTTTGGTCATATAGCACATTTTTGTAGAAGTTGTTTTGTTGAAACTCATAGACAAAACAAGAAAGTGGATAAAGAACTCGAAAAGGTTTGGAAAAGGAAGTAGGAGCAAAAAATAAATAGAAGAGAAGTATATGCTAGTGAACACTTCTCTTCATGCCCAAGATGAAGGAAATAAATGGTGCATTGATAGTGGATATTGAAGGCACATGACATGGGACAAGAGAAAGTTTCTCATTTTGAAGTACAATAAGGTAATAGAACAACATGTCAAGTTGGAACACCTTAGGTAGAAATTCTAAGTGCTTAAGGGGAAGCAAAGATTCAAGGGGAGCTAATGACTATATTATCTTTTAGCCTTGTAGATTTGTTGCAGCATACTTTAAGAAGATAGCTCAAAGAAAGATTGTCTAGCGGATTTGAAAAATCATTGATGTCAAGATGAAGAATTACCAAAAGGGGGAGATTCATTGTGAGAGTACTAAACACCCTTTTTCATTGATGTCAAAGTGGGAGAGTTATAGAAAGTGGGAGCATTGCTAAAAAGAGGAGCATTATGTTCTTGTTGCATTCATAGATTATTTATTTGTGAGGTTGTCATCAATGAAAAAGGGAGGGATTGTTAGAAATAGTGTCATTGATGTCAATAGAAACCTAATGTCACAATATATTATTAAAGATGAAAGATAATTAATTGGTTAACCGACTCATGAGATAAGATTAAGATTAAAGATTTAATTTAATATGACCTACTCATTGAATAGAATTATGATATAATGATTTAATTTATTATGGTAAACCCATAGAATAATATTATGATTTAATGGAATCACTATGGTTAATTTAAAGACACCGACTTCCCTTCGAAAAGAAATGACGCCAACCCCCCTCATTGTGACCCTTATCTCCTACTCAACTAGTTGCAGTGACAACAATCCAACTGTTTTTCTTTTTCCTACACTCTTACACCAACTGTTGATCTGATTCCGTTCCACTCGTCTTTTACATATACAGGTAAGTACCAGATTTTTAAGTAATTTAATGTAACAAATACACTAATACACTATTTTATCATTAAGAGGGACATTTATACAATGGTCCATCACGAAATCCAAGTTATTGACTATTGCTGAAAGAAGTTTTGGGACAACCTCACTCCCTAAATAACAAGTCTTCAATTTGTGGTAATAAAATAAACTGGCATTCAATAAGGGCAGGTCTCCATATGACTGCTAAGCTTATTTTGGTTTTTAAGCAGTGATTTGTGGATGTTGGCCCAAATATTTATTTTTTGTATTTTTTTAAATAATCATCTTAAATTTGTATTAATTGGAGTCAAATGTTAAAAGAAAAAAATGTAGAGCCTAAATACCATAACCTCTATGATGTGATAAATATGTATTTTGTTTAGGGTTTAATTGATGAGTGACAATACTCCCCTCCTAAGTATTTGAATTTCTTGCTACTGCTGTTTTTTTCACCAGGCTTTGCTGGTTTGCTATTGCTGTTTCCAGCAGTTATGCTGCTTGATTGTATTAGTGTTTTATAACTGTATGTTAGATCGTTTCATCCCCTTTAAAAAAAATAAAAATCATATTTCTTAGCTTTTGAATGTCTTCGATGGATTGCTCTTTTATATGGCATTTCTGATACCTTGATTAAAGCCATATTTAAATATATTCAGCCATCAGTAATTATCTCCACTGAATATCAAGAAAAGTTTCAATTGCCTCTGCAGCTTATCATGAAAAACTTTTGACAAATTTTCAACAAATAAATAGCAGAGACAACGCTTATACTACCAGAGTTGGGTTGCGGTTTAGCTTTAAAGGAAACAACAGTTTTGACAATATGTACAAAAGGTACTGTCTCTGAATCTCAGTTGAGCTTACAGTTTTGCATTCACAAGATGCTCATTGAGTAGTGGGGTAATGGAGAAACAACTACTCATTAACAAACAAATTTTGCTTGCTTACATTTGACTTTTAGATTTAAACAGTATGGAGAAATACACCATTTATAATTGTAATAACTAATTACACAAGCACAATTTCTAATTAATACCAAAGCTGGTTAGCAATGGCAAACAGAAGTTCATGGTTATGACACAATGTTTAGCTATATTTATGTTGAACTCATTGAAAGGACTCGATTCCCAATGGCCTTGTATGATGTCAATAAGTGAATTTTGTTCTGAGATAAACTAGTATAGGAATATTTCAAGAACAAATTAGCTGATGACATATTTGGACATAAAAAAAAACTAAATTGAAAAGGGCATTTGCCACACAATCAAAATGTCAAGGAAGAATAAAAACATACATAAAATGGGCTCTTGCCCTGCACTATCATTACTTTATTTACAAATACAACAAAGTCTACATACTGATAATAGATATGTATTTAGAGAAACACAATCTTGGACACAAAACAAAACTGAGGCTACCAAATGTGTACAATATGCAGTCTACACTACAAAAAGAGGAGAGCAACCCAGTTCAGTAGGACAGCAATCAGCTGGTGGTCTGACAACTTGTTGAGTTTATCAAACTTCTGAGTGCAGCTAGGAATTTGTCATCTGTACCTGAAATTTATTTTTAAAAAGAATCAGCTTTTCTTACTAGAAAATTGCAAATTCTATGAAATAAGGACTGGTTACAGAATAAACAAGAATGAGGCAACGGAAGTAAAAGACCATTAAAAAGGAGTGTACACTTTTGGACCGTGGATTTTATATTCATATCTTAAATTGCATTTAATATGAACAATAAACATGTCCTGTCATAATGTCATTTCAATTTTACTGACCATATCCTTAATGAATGAAAAACAAAACAGCATCTTCTAGGTGTTCCATGGATCAGTAGAATTTCAAGAATATCAAGCAGGATATATACCTCTTATAATTGATGCAGGAGGCAAATTACTCTGGCTTGAATTTTTAATAATATAGTGAGCCTGTAACAGTAAAAGCCAAGACTGTTATTGGAAGAGATTACATGAGAATGCTACACAAGCATGACCAGTTAAACTTAAATCATACCCCATACCTTGCCACCAATTGCCTCTTGAAGCTTTGGACGTGTTTTTATCATCATCCATATTATCTTTGTTTAGCTGCTACATTTAAAATGTAAAACAATTAGTTTAAAGTCAGTGTGTCCACACTTGCAAATTATTAAGCTATAACCAAGGTAAGATATTGAGTACTGACCTTATCTACCCCTTCTGTTTTTGCAGTTGAAGGATCATGGTACAGATCACGCCCTCCATAATATAAAGAAGAACCAAGGAAAGCATCACTCAAGTTCTGACTCTTGCTGCTTTGATACTTTTGTGAATTGGTACCTGTGTACATAGAAAAGAATTTCAAATTTGGAAAAATGTAAAACTCATAGATCCCTTGAAAGCAAACAAAGATGTCATTCCCAAACCCTCAAGCTGTTAACATTATAACAGTAAAGGAATGCACAACTTGCAAAAGTGCAGGGACTCGCAAAGCACACAAGACATTTTCACCGGAAAGGAAAGGAAAATGACTTGAACAAAAATCATGAAATTAAGTACTTTGAATTCAAGAAAAACCCTCTTGTATTATTCAAACATTATGTTGTAGCCTTGCGGGCCAATGTCAACACGAGGCCAGAGTTGTAGCAGTGGCCTGTGCTCTAGCAATTTATGTCCTTAAGGTTAGACCCAATAAAACCAAGAAGGCAAGCTCTCATTCAGAATGTCCATAACAATAAAAGCTGTTATATCTTCACTTATTAGTTATTTATTGTCTCCTCTTTTAGGGACAATATAAAATATGTACACTACTAAGCCAGTGTCCAATGTACAAATGACATTGGAGGATTCAACATAAAAGACAGGATTCTCAAAAATCATTCAAATTACTATCTAAGTCAATTCAGCCACACTTTTAGTGCTTTACAGTATACAACAGACAATTCAAATTGAAATTTAAACCTTCCTATTGGACCTTTGTAAAACTGAGTCAGGATTATGTGACAGGATTTTAAATGAAATTGAAATAAAAGGGGCGAGAGAAGGTCCATTTGTGCATGATATGTAGCTTGTTCCTTACATAAGAACAAAAGCACTGTATAAAACGACCAAAAGTTTTCCACAAAATGTGCAATTCTAAATGGCTAAAACATGCTTGCAAGCATTAACACAAACAAAATCAAGGGGCCAGAGTAATGTGTGTGAGCAATTTAGTCCAGCCAGCCATGGCCTAGAGACATGGTGGAGCCTATGTTGCCACAAGTTATCAGAAACATGAAGGCAACGACGATGTGGCAAGAAATAAGGTTGGGAAGCTTTGGAGCAGGAAACGTGCATGTATGTGAGTGTCAACATATCTTATATAAAACCTAAAAAATTGTCATAAAAATTCATCGCTCTTAAACACTGGATAGTTCAAACATTGTCTCAAGAAGCCAAAGGATGAATTGACCTGCAAATACTCATTAAAAGTTGGAAGACTGAAAGGCATGTAAACAGTTAGAAAATTTACTGACAACAAAAAAATGGCAAATTCAAACTACAAAATCTATTTTGTAATGCAAGAAACAAAAATGCAAGCCTCAGGTTGCATGTTTTACAACTAGGTATGGAGTAATATCAATGACGACCCATGCTATTCTTGGTAGAATAGATACACCTGGGACACAGCCTCTGACGCAAAGGGTAATCTAGGCTTGATATAGCATTCTCCGTGCATTATTGAGATTATGGGTGTGAGCATGTGTGTCTAGGCAATATAGCACTCTCCCCGCATTAAGAAGACGGTGGATGTGTGCGCATATGTGTTATCCAATGAGAGTTTGGCTCCAAAGCTACACAGTTGAATCTTGACAGAAATATCACAATATCCAACTAATTTACTGGAAAGAAACTGAGGATGAGTTTGACATAAATAGAAACCCTGACATATTTTGCATGAGAAACAGAAGCAAAAAGTTGCATACCATTCATATTCCGGGCAGAATTTCCAACAGAATTCCCCTCAAAGTGGTCTCTCTGTGTTGCAGTCCCTTCAGTTTTGTTTGATTCTCTACCCATAACCTGCAATTGAATGAGGGATCAATGAATACCCACCGACAAATCTTCAAATTGGTTCATTTTACATGTAACACTTAAATCCTGAGGCAGACAAAGCCACGAGATTCAGACACAGACCACTATTTTGCAAAAACACCAAACATTCAACTTTCCTGACACAATATTCAAATAGCTTACTAAAACATCATCAAATTGGTGAGCTTCACATCCAAGCACTGAAATCTTAAGGCTACAAGCCAACATATTTAATCAAATCCAGGCTAATCATTCTAATCTAGATTTTTTTGCCCTAATTCATAGAAAATAAAATACCAACCCTTCATGTTTCTCGGCACCATAATTAACACTCTCTAAAACATCTTCAAATTGGTTAAATGTACAGACCACCAAATTCAAAACGCAGGCTACAAATTCCAATCTAGTGTTCAAGCTCTAATGCCCATAGAAGAAAACTCGAACAGTAAAAGTCCCAAACATTCGACTTTCCTTGTACAATAATCAATTAGAACCCCATTATCTTCAAGTTATACAATCCATCAGATTCAAAACAAGGGTTACTGATGCAGATAGAAAAAATGAAAATGGAAATCAAATACATGCATACCAACACTGAAATCGAAAGAGCACAAACCTCCAGAATCAAACACAGGCAACCAATTCATATCTACTGCCCTAAATCACATAGAACAAAACATGGAAAGAGAATTTCCAAGCTTTTCACTTTCTGTACTACCATAATCAAATGCTCCCAATCATCACATCTTCAAATTGGCTATATTCACGTCTATCTAGACACTGAAATCCTAAGTCCAAGAACCACCAGATTCAATCAAAAACAGGATACTAATTCCAATGCAGGGTTTTAGCCCTAACTTAAACAGGGACCGAAAACATCCCAGCCTTTCACCCATTATAACCATCAATATGCCTGATAAATTCATGGCGGACAAGCTTACCCCTGGCCTCTGTTGATTGAAATCTGTGCCAAACCCAAAAGGCCCCCCATTAGATTTGGGTGCCCACCCATCAAAGAGCTCAGATATGGAAGAAGAAGAAGAAGAGCGAGGAGGAGAAGTAGGAGTATGCCCTAATGAATGACTCTTGCTTGAGTGTGAGCTTCTTGACCCTTCCATCACAATCCGACTGGCAAAACAAAACAAATCTATAACCAACAAAAACAGAGAAGCATGCAAAATGAGTTGAGCTGACCTTGGATTCATACATAATCAGATACAATGCCCACTGCTATATATAAGCTATTGGCTAATGGGGAGGCATTTTTTTGGTCTATGGGAATTTTTGTTTGGATTATGAGGAATTCAACAATCCTCCATACCCAAAGCATTGACTTGTTGTTTTGAACTTGGTTTTGGATATATGTGTGACCCACCTTGGCCAAAGATAAGATTCATGTTTCTTCATAATCTTTTTCTGCCTTGTTGCCTTTTCCCTTTGATCATGGCATAAATTACACGTATTCAGGGCAATTTGTGTTTAGAAAATGGCTAGGAAATGGAGCCAGTTGGACTTGGATCATGGCCTCCAAGTTAATCCATATGGAGAAAAATAATAGAATTAAAGAACATCCTTACACCTCTTTTTTAGCAAATTTTGACTTTGCAGGGGAGACTAATGGTAATGGATAAGAGAACGTCCTTTTCATTCGAAACAATTTAAACAGAATACGAATTTCGAAATGAATCTGATTCATTAGTGGTTGGTTAGTTGGCCTATTTGTTTTCTTATCCATGGATAAGACAATTTGTCCTTTAGTGGACCACGTTTTAATCAAAATGAATTGAGCTTTATTTTTTTAAAGCAATGAAGTGATTAATCAAGGACACGGTTATGTTCTAGATAGAATGTACTATTGATCAAATTTGAAAAATCCGAAAACACAACAGATTTTTGTGAAATTTTAAGCATTTGTTCTTCATGATCTGCATGTTTTGAATCGAAAACATCCAAAAAATTTTGAAAAAAAATCACTTTAAAAACGCAGATATGAAAAAAAAAAAATTGGTTTTAGGTGCATTTTGTGGGGTGCATAGCCGCTGCCATTAATCAATCGGTGAGCCTATTGTTAGTCTAGGGGAAGATGGGGAGTACGACACTAGGGGGAGGGGAAGCCTTATTATGGGATTTTTTGGTTTTTCTTTGTGAATAGGGTTTCTATATTATTTTGTGTGTGAGAGGTGATAGAGTTTTATTTATATTTTTAAAAAATAACTGTCTATGTTATTATAAAATAGTATCATACATTCATATAAGAAAAAGGCGGGTGGAAATAGTCCCAACCTTAAAATTCATATATGGCAACAATCTAAAGTACAAAGATACAAACAAAGTTGTCAAGTTGTAAGAGTAATAGTAGTGAGGGAGAAGGAGCATCTCGGTCATTTGGTTTATCCTATACATTAGTGGGGTTTGGAGTATCCACCCATAATTATTCATTTTTTAATATTTTTCTTTAGTTACTTGAATACGCAAAATGACAAGAGCCAATTGTTGGAATTCACTATAAACCAACTAGAAGCACCTCTAGTAGGTTGCCCAAAATTTCTTCTTGTAGGCAATGGAGATGCAAAGAATTTAGGAATAGGTCATAACCAGTCTCGCTAACAACTATTCCTTCTCATAATTAGGGAAGAAGCCTACAAGTGGTTCTCGCAATTATTGTAAGGACGGAGGCTATGTCCATGATGGTGCCCATAATAAGTGAATGGCCCCTAGAGGGAAAGGGGGACAAGGGAACTATAGTAATAGCACAAGGGGCATTATCCTACTATTCAATAAACACCCATAAGCGAGCCACCTCAAGTGCACCTTTATTAGCTTACAACTATATCCACAGTAAAACATTAGAATAAATTGTAGCTTTAGTATAAAAGCATAACATGATGTTCCATTTAACAACATGCAAAAATAGTTGAATTTCTATCTTTCCATCTATTGAATAGAATCTCCGCTCTAAAAGCATTTCAAATATGGGTGAATTTGTGAGGGATGCAAAGCCAATCCCCAAAAATAATCATATGCCATGAAAAATGTTTTGGTCTAAAAGGCTCGAAAAAGTTATGAATCCAAGTCCAAGCATTCTAAGCTCTAGGAAAAAGATACAAAAAGTGTTTGAGAGATCCATCTTTCCCACAAAAGATACATTAGGGCTTAGTGACTTTAAAAGGGATTATGGGAAGTAATATTTTTTTTTTATGTGTGAATAAGGTCATTATTATTTTTTAAGAATTAAAAAGATAATAATATTGTTGAACATATTGAGAAGATGTTGGCATTGTTGTCATTGATGTCAAAACCTTTATACTAGTTAAATATATATGTATCGATTGGATCTATGTTTCTATTAGTTATGTTATGTGTTTCAATTTTATGCACCACAGATTTTGTACATGTAGTTTTGGGTTATGATGTCGAGTGTACTTGTTCCTATTAACAAAATACATCTATTTGGTACATTTGTGTGCTTCGGCATATGAATAGAGCTTTGGTTAGTATTTGTTGACTCTTGTGTTACAAAGTTCTTGCAAGTATCTGTGCTACTTGGACATTCTTTCAATTCATCATATGTTTTGGTATAATAGTTATATCTCATTCTGGACAAGTTTTATTAATTATTATCTATCGATTGGTTTAGAATCTTTTGTTGATCAAGTCATGGACTTGGTTGTAGTGTTCTGATGGTTCCAAAATTTACTTATCTTTTGGTAAATGTGATATAAAGCGCATGTATCTTAAGTGTGATCTATATTTAGGTCATGTGGGTGTGATGTGAAGATTTCTTCAGTATGACCTATATTTAGGTTCGATGGTAGCTTGCTAAATATAATTATAAAATCTTTTGTATTTTAGCCAGCATATGTTGTTACCTTATCAAATGTATATATAAACAGAGATATATTTTTGTGTCTAGAGTATGGATGTGAGCGAGAAAGAGAGTTGAAGGTGATATAGTGCAACTTTATTTCGGTGTATATTTGGCAGTGGTGTGTAAGCAAGCAAAAGGAAGTTAAGTGAAGTTGTGGTACAAAGAGAATGTCTTACATATTGTGTTGGGGAGGTTTGGAATATGTTGGCACAAGATCTATTGCTAATGGTGGTTACTGTGCTATCAATTGGAATTGTTTCATGCATAGGCAGATGCAACTCTATCAATTCACATTTTGTTAGTTAAACATTTTGTAATACATCTTTTGTATAAGGGTAGTTAGCTCAACCAATAGTGAGACAAATAGTAGTGAGAAAATCGATAGCGAGCCCTTTGTAAAAATCACCTTAACCGATGTTTACTTTCATGAGAATTAGCTTCTTTAAGGTTTTTCCCAAATTGGATTTCCATGTTATATCTGGTGTTATGGTGTTGATTTTTCTTTCTCTTTCATGCTTTTATCAGTCTTAATTATCTGAATGGTTTATGTGTATACCAAATAAAAAAAAATTAGAAAGTATTTTAGAATAATTGATTCACCCCCTCTTAGTTATTCGACCTATTTAATAATTGGTATCAAAGCTTGGTCTGTTGTAGATAGAGCTTAATTGCTTGAGGGAGATTTAGGATGTTTGAACAAATGGAAGGAGAGTAATATTCTGATGAGGATTAGTAGATCATGATGAATGACATTAAGTGCATTGAATCAAAGAATGAGGAGCTGAAAGAAGTGAATACATGTATCTCAAAGATGAGGGATAAGATCCAAAAGTTCAAAGCAAGGCACAAGGAAGTAAGTCATGAATTGAAGGAGTCTAAAGAAAAGGTGGCGAATATGGAAAAGCAGTTGAGTGATAGTAAAAATACTGAGGAATTTATCAAGGAAGAGTTCAAGTAGACGATAGAAGTTTGGAAGAAGACCGAAGGAGATTTAAAGATCACTATCAATCATAAAATAGAGGAAATGAAGAAAAATGAAGAGAGTCTCAAGGACATCATAAAAAATAAGTCAAATGAAAATGAAAAGTTGGATCAGGAATTAAGGAAGTTGAGATCTGAGGCAAAGGTTTGTGAAAGTAGTACTATTTTGGATCAACTTTTAGCCCTCCAGAAGAGTCACAAGGATAAGGAAGGATTAGATTTCATCGATGAGTCTTAAGATCTGAAGGAAAAAAGAAAAGAGAAGGAAGTTGAAGCTGAAGAAAAGTTTGAGGTAGTAAGAAAGGTCATGAATCTGAATACATTTACAAGAAGGCCTTCATTCAAGCAACTGAATGCTCAAAGGTACTTATCTTTGAATGGTTCGTGTTACATTTGAAATAATTTTGGTCATAAGGTTGTTGATTGTAAGATGAGGAAGGAATAGAAGGTTCAATGATTTAATTATCATAAGTTTGGTCATAAAGAAAATCAATGCACAAGTCAAATTTTTAATCTGATTAAGAAAAGTGGAATGAACGTATGATATTTTTCATAGGAATTACTGTGTATCAAGATTATGGCCACAAGGCTAATCAGTTCAGATCTAGAGTTTAATCAATAAGGTCAGGATAGAGGAATGCCAATTATTTCAAATGTGGCCAGATCGATCATTATGCTAACACCTGCAAATCTATTGATGCTCCGGTGAAATCTTAGAATGATAATAATGTTGCAAAATCAAGTGAATCTCAAAATACAGCTATAGTATGGAAGAAGAAAGATGTTGGTGAAGATAGTTTAATGGTACCAGACCTCGATACTAGCTCTTCAATTAATTAAGCCAAATTATTTGGCTCAGGGGGAGTATTAAAATGCTATATCAGTCACTTCCCCTTCTTTGAGGTGATACCAATTGCAACTGGGTTGTCTCTGGTATGTTGGATGAGCAATTAATGATTACAGTTGTTTCAAATGATTAATGTGTGTTGTAAGAATGGGTTGCATTAGTGATAATTAATTCTTGGCAAGAAAATATAATTATGTTGGATCATGGTTATAAAAGTAAATTTTTGAAATTATTTGGCATTGTTGCAAAGAAGAAAAATTGAACTTTTTGCAGAGCTCAAGAGAGGTTGAAGAAAAGTATTCGAATGCAAAAAAGTGAAGAAATTAGAATTAGAGGAATTTGATCGTGACATGATCAAACAACTAGAAGTTGATTTGTCTAAAGAGGGGTTGCAGAGAGCTTGGAACTTTGTCTTGGATATATGGGGAGAATTTCCCTTGTTTGACAAGGAATTTATCATGTTTTTGCTAAGTCATTTATAAGATGGAAACCTAGTGTTGGATAAACCCTATGAAGTAACAAAAGAAGTAATTGAGTAATTGACAGGGTTGTGTAGTATCAGTGACCTACCTTGAAAGAAGATGATTAAATACAAGGAAGTGCATGAACTAACTGGTATTGACCATGATCATCACAGACTTTTGATAAACACTCTTGAAGATCCATTTGTGAGGTATGTTTCCTATGTCATATCTTACTAAATTTTATTTCAAAATCATGATGGTGCTACTTCTACTGTAGCGGTCTATATTGCACACAAAATGGTTAGGGAAGGTGTTCATTTTGATCTATATAAATGATTGTTTGATAACTTACTTGAGAATTTCAATATGTCACTAGTAGATGGTTATGAATTTTGGTTTGGGTCTTTGGTTGTATACTTGGTGTTCTATTTCTTGAGGTCTCTACCAAATAGAGAAAACATAGAGTGGAGGTTCGACATTCTTGTCAATAAATAAATCTACAGATATCTAGGGTTTTTGGAAAACAAAGAAGATGCTTGAAAGTCATATTTTACATCTTTACAAATGAATATTTTTTTTGGTTTGTTTGTTTATGATGTTTTTCCTATGATTTATGTTGAGGAGGGTTCCTCCTCCGATTAGAAAAATTTGATTGTTAATATTGGTGGTTCCCTTTTAAAACCTAAAAGGAGAAGAACTAGTGTTAAAGGAAAAGAGATTGTTACCATTTATGAGGATGAAGAAGAAGAGGTTGAGGAAGATAAGGAAACAAGAGAAAAGAAGGAGAAGAGGAATTTGAGAAATATGTGGTTTCTCTGTCAGAATGTGGCTCTGTAGATTCTGATGTGGTTTAGTCTATGTTAGAAGATGATGAGATTGACAAAGTTGGTGACTTATGGTCTTGTTTCTCTTTAGGGAGAAGAACAAAGAGTGAGGAAATATTCAATGATCACTTGATTAGTAAGAAGACCATTATTTCTGATGTATCAGGTGTTGTATCAGTCGAATTGGTAAAGGTTTTTGACAGAATATTGTTGTAGTATGGTGTAGATTACTATTTGGTCAAGGAATCCATTAACAAGAAATGTACAAAATATAAACATAAATTATCTAGGATGATCGGTGAGACAAAGGAATGCTTAAAAGAAATTTCAGGCATATGTAGGTATTGCCTTTGGTGGTTTGTTGTTGCTGAAAATTTTAGAGGCAAATTTGAATTTATTGAGGGAGAGCTGAATGATTTGGGAAAGGCATATGATTATTTCAAGGATAAAGAAGGAAACACAGGATAAGAGTTGGTCAGATTCAAGGTGAGGTATTGCAATTGTAGAGACAAAGAGAAGATTTTGGGAAAACATTATGGTTGGTGAAGGACTTGGTCAAAGTCCAGTTAGATCATGTCTATGGTATCCATGCTGATGTAGAAAACTATTAATGGTGGTTCTGGTGTTTGAACATGACTTCATCTTTTGACATGATAGTGAAGCATGATAGTCTGTGCATTGGGATGGGTTTGTTTGTGGCTGAGTGGAAGTGGAAGGTTCCAATCATTAAAGAGAGGTATAAGAAAGTTTTTACTATGAAGTCTATTGTATTTGTTTAAGTTTTTGAGTTCTAGTTTTTGGCCCTTTTCCATTGTAGCAAAAAGGGGGACAAAAATAGGAAGAAAAAATATATTGAAGAATATCTAACTTAGGGGGATTTTTTGGAGTTGTAGTTTTTGAAGTTGGTTTCAGAGTTTTTTAAATTTTGGGTGTTTTTCCATCAATGCCAAAGGGGGACATTGTTGAGCATATTGAGAAGATGTTGCCATTTTTTTCATTGATGTCAAAACCTTTATCCTGGTTAAATATTTGTATCAGCTGGATGTATGTTATTGTTGGTTATGTTATTAGTGTTTCGGGTATATGCAGAAAAAAAATTGTACATGCAATTTTGGGTTATGATGTTGGGTTTACTTGTTCCTATTATTAGAATACATCTCTTTAGTATATCTATGTATTTCAGTGATTGTAAATGAATTTAGTTTTGGATAGTGTTTATTGACTGTTGTATTATAGAGTTCGTCTAGGTATCCCTACTACTTGTACATTATTGCAGTTCATCATGTGTTTTGGTATAATACTTATATCTTGTTCTAGATAGGTTTTATCAGTTCTTATCTATTGATTGATTCAAAAGTTTTTGTTGATCAAGTCATGGACTTGGTTGTGGTGTTTTGACAATTCCAAAATTTATTCATATTTTAGTAAATATGATATGAAGCATATGTATCTTAAGTGTGACCTATATTTAGGTTCTATAGTAACGTGATGTGAAGATTTCTTATGTATGACTTATATTTAGGTTCAGTGGTAACAAGCTATCTATAATTATAAAATCTTTTGCATTTTGGCCAACATGTTTTGTGTCTTGGCCAACATATGTTGTTACCTTATCATATGTATATATAAACAAATATATCTTTTTGTATTTGAGGTATGGATGTGAGCAAGAAAGAAAGCTAAAGGTGATACAGTGCAAGTTTGTTTTAGTGTATATCTGGTAGCGGTGTGTAAGCATAAGGAAGTTGAGTGAAGTATTGTTGTGGTATAGAGAAGGTCTTACATATTGTGTTATAGAGGTTTGGTATATGTTGGTACAATATTTGTACCAGATCTACTACTGATGATGGTTACTATGCTATCAACTGGAACTATTCCATGCATAGGAAGATGCAATTATATTAATTCACATTTTGTCAGTAAAACATTTTGTAATACATCTTTTGTATAAGGGTATTTATCTCGACTAGCAATGAGCCAAACAACAGTGAGAAAATCGGTAGTGAGCCCTTTGTAAAAATAACCTTAACCGGTGTTTACTTTCATGAGAATTAGCTTATATGTGGTCTTTCCTAGCTTGGGTTTCCATGTTATCTCTGGTGTTATGGTATTGATTGTTCATGTTCTTTCATGTCTTTATTAGTCTTAATTATTTGAATGATTATGTGTATATCGAATCAATAAAAGTTTTAGAAAGTTCTTTGGAAAAGATGATTCACCCTCCCTCTCAATTATTCAACATGTTCAACAAATATATTAATTAGAGTTTACATACAATCAAGTTTAAAATAGAAATAATTTAAATGAATATTTGTACGTTGATAAATTTATAGGCTAAGGTATTGAAATAGTAGTGGGGGGAGTCCAAAAGAATCTCGCTCATTTGACTTAAGTCCTATACATTAGTGGGGTTTGGAGTATAGAGTTGTCATTATTTATTTTAAAAATCTTTTTCTTTATCAATTATATAAGATTTCCTCAATCCATGATTTCAAAATGATAATTCTTTTGGTAAAAATAAAAAGAGCCAACTGAAGGAATTCACTATAACTAAACCAACTAGAGGCACCTCTAGTAGGTTAACCAATATTTCCTCTTGTAGGAATTGAAGAGGAGAAGAATTGAAGAGTAGGTCATAACATGTTTTTCTAACCATTATCCCTTCTCATAATCAAGAGAGAAGCCTAGAAGTAATTCTCCCAATTGCATCAAGTAAATAGGTCATGACTATGATGGTGGACCTATGATAAGCGAGTACCCATACAAGGAGAGGGCGATAAGGGAACTCTAGAAATAACAAAAGGGAAATTATTCTAGTGGTCAATTTGCACCTATAAGTGGTCCACCACAATTGTAACTTTATTTTCTTACAACTATATCCATAGTAAAACATTAGAATAAATTATAGTTGTAATATAAAAGCATAGAAAGATTATCCATGGAACAAAAAGAAAAATTCATTGAATTTCTATCTTTACTCGTATTGAATAGAATTTCTACCCTAAAATCATGTTAAGTATGGGTGCATTTGTAAGTGATGCAAGGCCAATACTTGAAAACAATCATATGTCATCAAAGGTTTTTCTCTAAAAGGCTTTAAATATTTGCAAATCCAAGTCCATGAATTATAAACTCTAGGTAAAACTAGAAAATGTGTTTGAGAGATCCATGTTCACCACAAAAAGAAACCTTGAGGATTAATGACTCTATAATGGAATAACCTAGAGATAGTGAAAAATCCTTGAAAAATAATACAATAAGAAAAGTGAGCCAAATTTGGTTCTAGAACTACCAAGAAGATGGTGCTAAACTAGAATTTTCAAATAAAAATGAGTAACTACAAATGCTACTAGTGTGAAATATAGGAAAAGTCATCCTAGACTAACATGTGCATTAACCTAGGATCAATTTATTTTTCCATACAACATTAGATGTGTGAGTGGGCTTGGCTTGCTATCCATAAGGAAGCTACATTGTCCTAGACTCACCCTTAAATTGATTGCATGTCATTGGAATTGATTAGGCTAAAGAAGGCTAAATTAAGAAGATTGACATAATACAAAAAATAAAAAACATAAATATAGAAGAAAGGTACAATATGGAAAGGAGATATAAATAGAAATCTATTACTAAAATTTGGAATTGGCCATGTTGGGAAAAAGTGTTGGGAGCTCTAGTCTTGAAAGTAGTTTCATCAAGATCCAACGCTGGAAATAGGGTCAAAAAGATCTGCCCATATATCTCTTAGAAATTTGGGTCACTATAGCAAGATAGGGGCATTGGATTCCTTAGTCTAGGGTTTTTGTTCAATT